>JARFJB010000705.1:0-40000 GCA_036346205.1 Vesta saturnalis | reverse complement strand
GGGTTTTTTTAAATTGAAAATTTTTGGGGAAAAATTTTGGGAAATTTGTTTTGTTTTTTTTTAAAACGGGAATTTAAGTAAAATAAATTTTTGAAAATATTTATTTAAATTAAAAGTTTATTAAATTTTTTAAATTTTATTTAAAAGTAAAATTTGAGAAATTTTTTTAAAAAATTTAATTAATTTAAGTTCAATGTAAAGCGAAATAGATTAAATCAAAAAATATGATTAAAAACCCAAACTGGTTACGATATTTTTTGAACCGGCGAATTTTTTATGTTAACATGTAGTTATGTCTATGAAATTCTCTTTACCTGTCATGAAGTTTTAAACGTCGTGTGGTGTTCCACACCAGATATCTTCTATTGTGAATTTGATAATGGGGTAAAGGGAATTAGTATAATTGTGACACTAGATTAGATCACTCTCGTCACCATACAATTAAAATATCGGTTACATATCTTTTATATGCTACGAATAGATTATGAAAGGTTTGTTTCTATAAATTGTATAGGTAAGCTTTTGAAAGAATGGGAGTAGGCAAGATTGGAGACTTCTGGAAGGCCCACATTTCCAAGGTCCCACATTTCCAAGTTTACACCGGTAACCTACCAAGGTCACAAAAAGTGTTCCTACTTTACGGTTACACATCCTCAAGGCCACCCACCAAGAACACCCACAACACACAATCGCAAGGTTTTCGTTTGAAAACTGATCGCACAAGACCACCCAAATGCTACTGTTACCCAAAGTCACCTCACTTGTATGGTTTTTGCTCACCCAGAATTATTAATGAAAGAAAAATAAAACGATACGTTAATACATTTAATTCATGTAGAAATAAAGACATGTAAAAATTATATTATTCATGTATATGATTTTCTTTAGGAATAAAATATTTTGATTTAGTACAAGTGCAAAAGGTTCTTTCTACTTCCGTTTCATTACATCTGCGTGGACGTGGTACGAGCAGCTGATCAAACGTGCAGTGGGGAGATGTTCCTGTAACGGATTGTCAGCTGCCTGCCATCGGTTTATTCTAACCCCACACATGAAACATTCAACCGTGTCGTCTCAAGATGTGTAAATGAACCCTGCTGCAGCAATAAATGAGGGTGAGTGAACTCTAGACCATGTTCGATACGTTAGTAAGCGTTTATCGAAACAGTGGTAATACTGAAGTTAATAAAAGTTTGGTGTATTAACACCGGTGAAAACTTTAAGAGACTGACAGGAAAATAATTTATTATATACAAAATATATAGTAAAAAAAGGTCACTCGTCTACTAACACACCTCATCACATAGTATACAGGAGTCATCATTGTACACATCGTATAACTGTGTAAGAGGTACCCTACACGAGGAACACCAGTAGTATTCGTGTGACAGGTGGTATCTTGCAGTCCAGCGATCCATGTGCATATGGTGTTCAATGGTGCGGTAATCATATAGTTTCAATCGGGTGAAATATGAATGACACAAATGCATATGTTCCACCACATGGTAGCGAACATATATGGACAAAATGTGGCTATATGCTGTTACCCTGCTCTCCGAAATGTGCTCGCGGTTAACTCACTCAATTTCTCAAACCACGCTGAATTCCACTGAACCCTTTCATATTTGTTTTTAAGCACTGTTTTTATGGTAGACGGTAGTAATCCTTTCTTTTCAAAATTTGCCCAGTTAGGAATTAATTGACATGTCCGTCGCGCACTAATGTTGAAAGAGGTGTGGTTGGTAAACTTCAGGAGTTCCCAATCGTCTTGCACTGGAGTAACTGACATAGTGAAGATCATTTACTATGGTATATGTATAACCCTCCTTTGAAATATATAGAAAGAAAATGAGTGGGTATGAACCTTGTGTAGTGACCTCGTTGCAGTAAAGTGGAACGTGAAACAACCTTGGAATAAGTATGCCTAGAATCTTGAAACAGTGGCGAGTACAAGGTTGAGAATTAAATAATGAGAAACAACCTTGACAACGCATTAAAAGAAACCTTGAAAAGGCGATGACAAGCCACTGAAATAATGTGTGGTATAATCGAGGTCACGTAAGTAGCCTTCAGGAAAAATAGTGGGGAAAGTGTCATATAACATAGAGGGAGTATAGTAACCAGTATCGTATAATGGAAACATCGTACGTCAAGCCATAGAAAAGGCGAAGATTATCGGTGCTATAAGTTCAAGTAAAAGTGATATTTTGATTAATAATGTGCATTATTTCTTAAATAAAAGTAAAACAAAGTTTGTTAGTGTCGGTCTATCACCCAAATTTGATTTGACCAGTCGTAAACTTGGTGGATCGAAGAGTAATGGAGTGGTGTTTAACAAGCAGGAATGGCGTATACTTATGGATAATCAAGGGTAATTACTAATTATTTCTACAGTCCTGAAGGAACATGGTTACCTACCAAACTGGGATCGAAGACTGTCTCATACGAAAATATTAACAAGAAAAAATTATACGCACCTGTGATAGTGAAGAAGCTTGAAATCTATTTAGGATGGGAGTCTATAGAACAGTTATGGAAGCTTCTAAAGATAATAAATTACCGATTGGAGTTGGCAGATACTGTGAACTTTCCAGAGTTTTATAATAACCTAATAAATTCGGCGACAATTCCTGAATGTAACATTCACCAAGTTATAGGTTCCATTGCATGATATATTTGAGGTCAACATAGCATGCCTTCTGGAAATGGAAGAATTTGCCAAGGAGAAATGTATATGGATATGGACTTGCCAAACCTATAGACTGAAAAGGGGGATAACGCGCTTGTAGTCAATAGGGATAGTATTAGATGTTATAGTGCAGTCGTGGCCTAAAGCTGTAGATGTGTTAGTGCAGTCAAAGACTAATATGCCAAGTTACAATCATTAGAATTCGATGCTGATCATAAAAAGTGTATGAATGGGTAGATTTAGTGATGACTATTTAAATAATCTAGTTAATAAGTATGGGGAGGAATACGCCTTTGTAAAAATACTAACATCGCATGAAATGGTGTAGAGTGTATTTGTTGTATAAAGCGATTAATAGAAGACCTTAAAGAAATATCATTGAACAATTTATACACGAAATAGAAAGATATTTACCGAAATTTTGAGTCATCAGATGACGACTCACCCAGTGAAGAAGGTTGCATTAATGAGTCCAAAACGTAGTTCACTATTTATTAGTATGGGAGTGGCACAGGCATGCGCGAAAAGGAGAATGGGAACATTAGCTAGAGATTCTGCACGATTTAAAAAAGAATAAATGACTGTGTAATATACTTTCACCAATTCTCGAAAATCATCACCGTCAGTGTGTGTTGTCAGACGTTTTAGTAGTATGTAGTATTCTGTGATAGATAGATAATACTAATAAAAAGTTGAAATAAAAAGATGTATTTATTCATATATTACAGTATATATAGAATTAAGGTTAATACAAGCGTATTACACAATGTCTTTATTAGAAATCCAGGAATTGTGAGAATTATCAAAACCCAACCACTTAACGAGAGATTTATTCCCTTGACGTCGGATTACACGTTCAACTAGTTGAATGTCAGAATGTTTAACACTTTGCAGTTCCGGTTCATAAAACTGGCCTTGAATCTCTTCATCTCGACTATCGCGTAATGTGTAGGTAATTGGACTTGAACGTTTAACTGCTGATATTCGAAAGACTTCGTAACTCCAATTAGGTGTGTAACCCTTAGAGAATATGCTTCTATGCTTGCTAATGCGCACATAATCCCCACTCAAATTTAGGTGTCTTAGTATCAAGAACTTCTACCGGTTTGTATCCGGTTGCTTTATGCTTTCTTGAATTATAATCGGCGACAATGTGAGGCAGGATTGATAGCCACTTATAGGATCCTTGCATGCTGAATTTTTTCCACATTATTGCTTTAAGGGTGCGATGTACACGTTCGACTATGCTACTTTTCAAGGTGGAATGACTACTGTAATGATTGATATGGAACCTTTTCATCACTTTTTTAAATTCCGCATTATAAAATTCTGTTCCCATATCAGTTTGTATATGTGTAGGCATTCTTTGCAAACCAGACCGAAGTTTATCCATTACATCTGCAACTAGTTTACCATTCTTGCGTTTGATGGGGAATTCCCAGACATATTTAGATAAAGCATTAATTATTACTGAAATGTATCGAACTCCTTCATTCACCCGAGAATTTAGGTATCAATTCCACTAAATCAGCTTGAAAGAGATCGTTTAAACCTTTTAGTACTACACAACGCCGCGGAAAATTTCTCCTTGCTGGTTTGTGCAGTTCTTCAACAACATCGGCTTTACTCATTTTTTGCTTTGGATTGTAGTAGAATCTTTATGATGAATGGTTGTTCTCTCGTAAATTCGACACCTTCTGGAATTACAGGTTGAATCACAGCTTCCTTATGAATAGTTTTACTAATTAGAAATAGCGGTGTCGTATATAGTAGATAATCCACTTGAAGATGAATAACTAGAGGTGCCCACATACAATGCACTATTGTACCCTCTGTACAAGGAAAACAAATATTTACCATCGATACTCAATGGAATATTTACTGTTTTCTTATGCAATAAACCTTGTAAGGTAAAATAAGTTTCGTAATATATATCACTGTGTTTCGTAGCATCACTGAGATGTTTCAAATTTATCCACTGTCATTTGATGATGAAGATGTCCAAATTTATCTATTGGCATAACTGATGGATGTATATGCTTTAGTGCAGTCGGTGTAACAATGAAATGAAAAGAATATAGTAATAGGTTTATAACAAGTAGCTGTTACTTTATTACTTTTACTTTACGTAGTTCATAATTATATATATATATATATATATATATATATATATATATATATATATATATATTCCTTCGTTGTGATTGCTAGTATTTCCTGCCGACATTGATCCTAATAATTCCCTTAGCCAAGCTACTAACTTATTCGGATTATTCCAAGGTACAAATTCAATAGCTTTGTTATTGAATCGCAATAGTTGCATGCCACCACCTCTTTTGGAGATAGAAGTTGTTCGAGATCTTGTAGCCGGAGGGGCAATAGATGATGTAACTGACCGTTTTCTAGGTTGAAGTAATGGTTTAATGATCTCTAGATATTTCTTACTATTAGTTCCGCGGATTTGGTCCGTCGGGTTATAATTACGTCGGGCAGCATTAGTACGACGCAATATGTCATTGTATTGCTGTAGATCACTCTTTTTGCACCCTAGGAATTTTTTAAAAATGTGGTTCATATAATCCCGGTGTTCCTTCATAGTCTAGGGAGGATCCATCAGGAAGAGCGATACAACAATTTTCACCAACAAAGTCTAGTTCAGCATCACCAATAAAAAATTTCTCTTCTTCCGGAATGAAATGTACGCCATATGTTAAGTCGTACTCGTCTTCTGTATCTCTAAATATACCTTCGACATAGTATTTAGCTAATCCTTCGTACTGATTTAGATAGTCTTCAAAGGCAGGTTGAGATTCAGCAGCTAACAGTTCTGATTTCAATTGTTGTAAAGTAGGAATTTCCACATCATCATCGTGAGTGCTATCAACAATTACAGTTTCCTGTAAAGGTTACGAAATGGCTGCGAGAACGAGAGTGCGTGGGGCCTTCCGTAATCCAGATGTTTTAGGTGTATGATGTAAAACAACTTCAGTTGCTTGTGCAATTGGTTCATTTTTAACAGCTTCTGGTGTAAGGGGTTCAGCTTTGATGAGAGAACCATCTTTCTTATCAATCAATTGCTGTAAGGGTTGTGTGATAGGTTTAAAGTGTGCTTCTATTGCACGTTCTGTAAGAGCGGTATCTTCTTTCAAACTAGCATATTTTTGTTGCACACTCCTGCAAGCACGCAAAATGTCTTGTACTAAGCTCTCCTTCATTACTACTGCATGGATACAGTACTACTGCAATATTTATAATGCAATGAAACAGTCAAATCTCTTACGGTAACGACTTGTATTAACATCGCTTTCTTTATCAATAATAAGAAAACCGAATTTATCTCGCCAGCAACAGGAACATAAATCTTGAAACCTACCAAAGAACATATCGACATTAACGTGATCATCATACACATGCCTAAGATTAGTGTGATCTTGTTGAAAAAGAACAAGTCAATTAGCATTATCACGTATAAGTTGTTTTGGAATTGAATAATACGTTTGACACAAATAGAAACAATCATTATTTTGATGTCTGCCAAAACAGAAATGATTTCTTATTTCATTTTGTTTATGACAAGATACATCATCAAAAATCATTATTGAATTTTTTCGGGAATCACTAGGAGATATAACATCACTATTATCACTGTATTCGAAATATCCGACTTCTTTTATGTGTATCAGTAAATTTCGTAGGTACTGGTATTTAGGTTGATATAATGATCTGCAATAAATATAAACATTTTCAAAACGTAAACCATTTGAATGTTCTAACAAGGTAATCATAACATTTGTTTTTCCGCACCCAGATGGGCCAACGAGTATACCTCGTTTACATCCTCCTTTCAGTAGGCCATATGTTTAGAGTAGAGTTCTTTGTTAACAGTTATATCATAATTTTTGATAGGTATTTTGCGGAATGAAACGGATGTCACCCGTCATAGTACTGAACCACGTATTGTATGATACTACTACAATATACGTATCATACGATGAAAGTAGTTTAGTAGTGGAGTGACAGCCAGTCTGGTATGAAGTATTTTCCCGGTATAATAGGAAGAAAAGAGGTTCAGGATTAATTAATACCTTAATAAATAAATTACCCGTGGAGTTGCATATACCTGGGTACAGGTACTGCACCCCGGGTACCCGTTTACAAAAATGAAGCCTGTAAAGAACACGATATTTCATACTCCCAGTCAAATGACCTAAGACAACGACACATAGCCGATAAGACTTTGCAACAAAAAGCTTGGAATAGATTTCGTTCCTCAAACGCAATCTTTGGAGAAAGGGCAGCTGCATTAACCGTAGCAGGTATAATGAAAGGAGAACGGACAATGGGAATGGGTGGCAAATCACGGACCAATTTCGGTTAACAACGCAGTACTTCTAGCGCGACGTCGTGTTGGTGGTAAACTTCGGTCATCTTTAACATCTACCATAAAGCAAGCATTAAGCGCTCTAAAACACAAAAAAAATTATGCCACCCAAGAGCAGAATATCACCTATACCAAAACGAGAGGGGTTCATACCTCTTATTCCCCTCTTTGCCGCATTAGGAGCTTTAGGATCTTTAGGTGGCGGTGCAGCTGCAGTTGCAAAAGCGGTTACTGATGCAAAAGCTGCGACAAAAACATTAGAAGAAACCAAACTACACAATCAAGCAATGGAAGCAGCAACCTTAGGAAAAGGCTTATATCTAAAACCATATAGACGAGGTTTGGGCATATATTTACAACCGTATTCAAAAAACTCCCACTGAAGCTACCACGCCTTAAATAATATTGAGCTATCAAAATTCGTTGAGCAATTAAAGATTCCCTACTTTAGAGTGTGTGTGTGTGGTGCGCAGATCATTTCAGTGCAAAAAGGATAGTCATTGTGTTCGTCATGCAGGTGGTGTGGATATTTTATATCGACCTCCAGTATAAATCCAACATCATCCTCCTTATTAATCTTCAGTACATCAAAGTTCTGTATTTCATCTTGAGTTAACCATATAAACCCGTCGTGTGGGAGGTATTGCTGCATACTCCACCCATACAAGTTCGTGGCGTCCAAATACTGTAAAAACACTTTAGGTTGATTAGGGTCACAATTTGGAACAAACTCGTTGTTAGCAATGCTTCTCCGCCACCACGAATACCTTTCTTAATGAAATGGTACATATCCATATCAGTCAATAATTCTAGCTCTACGTTTGTACATTTCAACATGGCATCCCATGCCAATCCAGGTAAAGTAACATACTGCGCCGGTTCTAACCCATATACCGCCATACATACCGCCTAAAGTTTTCAAACACATCAGCCAACAATAACACATCTGATTTTAAATCAATATCAGCATAATCACCTAATGTGTTACACTTAAAGTGATCCCATACCATTAGGACGCGGCAGTATTCGTCATCGGAAATATTTTATCGTAGAATTTGTCATAGGATGGTATCGTGACATCATTCAATTTACTAAAACTATCTTCATAGGGGAAATTACCTTTCCTTCTCATTAGGCTAAAGTCATTATCGCTACTAAGATATTTCCTTACTTCGATGGAATGCGCGTCTGCCAAGTTCTGAGATAGAGTATCTAAGGATGCAGCCATGAACCTACAACTATCAACGAATCATAAGCTAATGTACTTCTTTTCCCGAAGACACCGACTATTTATATGTTCATCAACATATATATGCTTACCGAACGTTATATATTTTTCACTATTAACAGGAAGTACGGTAATTTCTTCCGTTTCACTCGCTAACTGTTTAATCAACAGGTGGACATCATATCCACTGAGGTCATGTATAAAAACGGGGATAAAGGTTTGTATCTGATAGCTTAAATTACAAATTGAATGTGCCGCGCCACGATACTTACCAGTGACGTGACAATGATCTCGTACTTTTGGATTTGCAGGATCACCCATAAACCGCTTGCTGCATATATAACAATATAAACTATATTCATACAACCCCTCTTGTTCATCCGTTAGTGGTAACATTGGAACAATACTTTTGAAATGGTCATTGTATATCATCATCACTTTCGAGTCGACGTATAAATATCTCAGCTGCGTTAGCTCCCCTATATAGTTCTAATTTGGACCACGCATCGTTTAGACCACACTTAATATAATAACTAAAAGAATATATTTTGTGCTTACACGTCTTTATCGTGAATGGGTGTGTAGGATCTGGTTCAGCCGTATCAACCGGTACTAATAGTGCTTCAAAATCCACATATATCACGAATGGCAGCTCCATCTGTTTCTGTTAGTTCCGAAACGCGAGTATATTTTCCGCATAGAATTCCCCGGTTCTATCTTTTATTTGTTTCAAGTCAGGTAATTTTGTGTATATGAAGTTAGTCATGCACCACGTGGCGGGTTAATTGCTCCTGCGTCCTGAAATAATAAAGACAAGTATCACAAAAATATATCTCTCCATTACGCCGGGTTATTTGGTTGCTAAGTAAACGAGAGAAATTCTTTATCCATACATAATGCTGATTATCTGTTTCGTTACTGACTAATAATAATAAATTAACATGCACTGCCTGTTTGGCTTTGGTGTAGTACAGAGGTCCAACCACCTTCGTGACACAATGACCATCACGATACGTATCGTCCAGTCCATAAACATTAATGGAAATATTATTGTTGGTTTCGAACGTCGAAATGTTAATCAACTTAACCGGAACCTCTACACCATCCCAGTTGAATAGCGTTCTGAAATCAGGGTATGAAGCTGTTCGCTGTGGTAACCCCGTTGGTGTCACTAGTGCAGATACAATAGCCCATGCAAAGCAGCAATTATCAGTATTTTTCACATTGACTATGGCATGTTTACGTGCTATTTCGACGGGGACATTCATATATGATGAACCCGTGGTGGGCGCAAATTTTAGCATGTTCACCTCTAAATATACGAATTGCACCAGCGACCACCCTACAAAAAAAACAACATTTACTAGTAATAGCTGCAATAGTAATCATACAGCACACTTACCAGAGTCTTTATGTTGAAATTCGGATTGCTTGGCATCCAATATGTCACTTATTCTTTGGAAATAATCATCCAATACCATCCCCACACTTAAAATGTCATACTTCGTTTGGAAGGATTTCAGTTCTGTGCTTTCTCTAGTGTTCAAAATGTACAAACCAAACAACTCAACGTTACATTTCAAGGAGAAGTGTTTCTTCAACTGAATCTGTACCAGTTTCAATACGTTTACTTTCACGTCACTCATAAACGTTCGCACATCAGTGTGGGTATTAGACGGTGATACCCTATACGAAACAATGCGCTGTTTAAACGCATTCCGAATTATTTCAACCCCAGTTTCCATTAGTAGACATATATTCGATTTACGACTATTGCTTCTGAGGTGTCCTTGAAAAGCATACCGAGGTACATCTACTGAACAATCAGTGCAGTGTACAATCTCAACACTTCTACTTTTCTTTTGTACCGCATCTACGCATTGGTCAGACTTACGCTTCCTTGAGTTGTTCACCCCTGATGGTCCTGGTTTCGCAGCGGAATCAGTATCACACCTGGGTTCCGCATTATTCGTTGGGTAGTTTACCCTCGATGGACCAGGTTGCACAACATAGTTAGAAACAAGTCTATGTTCTGAGGTCCTGCCATCGGAAGTTGTTGCTCGCACTACATTCCTAGGTGTGTAATGGTTTTGGGCTGCTACTTCCCGAATTCCTGAAGGTGGGGTGGATAGTGTCATCGTTATCCAGCATGCAGTTTTTTTATGGCGAAGGAGGGAATCTTTCGCGAGAATTTCTTCATGCACTCGCATTGAAACATCTTATTGCGAGCTGTAACAAAAAGTTTACATAAAGTATTTGTAGCTGCGTTACGTATTTTGTTATGATTCATTTTGTAATCAATTCTACTTATTACACAATCCCGTTATTTTATTACTTGTTTACTACTGTTTCAAAAAGATTCATATCCAGCGATACGAACGAGGACGCAACGTAACCTATCGCCAGGAATAGGATAGTATACGATGGATATCTCAGGTTGAGGGATAAAGTAGTGTATGACTTGGAAAGGACGGGTAGTCGGGATAGAGTGCTGCTGCTTACAGATATTCCACCCAGCATTGTACTATGCCCTACTGTGCAGGGACCAATTGTTTTCTAAAAACTCCGCAGCACATGCAGGGCTCAATACACCCTGGGGTGAAGATACTGCGTTTTCCACTATATCCCTCACCGGTGATGGCGCTGGTATATCTTGCATCGGTGTTGCAGGATTCCAAGACGAGAGGTTAGTAAACGATCACTCATTCTCTACAAAATCTGCAGCACATGTTGGACTGAGGATACTTTCCGATGATTCGTCCATCGGCTCGACTCGTACCGAACAGTTTAGCGGGTTCCACTCCTACTCAAACTCTTCGATACAAGCAGGGCTCAGAATACTATCGGAAGTGTGTTCCCTGACCTCTACTGAACTACTGTACGACCACTTCTCCAGGAATTCTGCGCAAGAAGCAGGGCTCAGCAAAGCTTCAAATGGATTTTTTCCTCCTACTCTACACTCCGAACGTGTTGCAGATGTGGACGACTCATCATCTACAACACATTCTGGGGTCAGAATAGTTTGAGTGTTATCCACCCTCATGACCGGCTGCATTACGGAATTTGCGCACGAATGGTAATCCACCATAGAAGGCAAATCCTCCGCAAATTCCGCAATGTACCCAGGACTTAACACATGATGCGATACGACCTGCTCTTCGCTCACGGGTGCCTCCGTATTCTCGTTCGGATCACTGACAGGTTGTAGGGTGAGCAGTATTTCGTCCACGGCGACCTGATCGTAGTTGCGGGATACTGCCACATCCAAGTCGTCCTCTGGAGGTGGTGTAACCAACAGCTGCAAAGCTCTGTCACAGTCATCCATGTCGAAGTACTGCTCGCTCTCAGCCAGGTCCCCCTCATTTACATTTTCCTGGAGGAGCTCCATTACTTCCTGTACGTGATCCATACGAGACCTTGCGTCCAGAAACCCCCGCAGGACGGGATAGTTAGGTTGCGGCACTAACACTATGTGGCCCATCTGCCACTATAGGACGATCATACGCCACATATGAACGTGACGTACCCATGAAGTGAAACGACATATACTTATTTTATGCAGTAATACTTGCGAGTGCTTTCTTACCTCCGTTTAGGATTGGTATGGCATTGCCGCAACAATTCTTTCGTTTACAGATCCTATAATGGAATAGTATTGTTAGTATATATTTAGACGAATTTTGACGAAAAAAAATATATACGTCCTAAATGATTTGTTAAAATACACTAACTCCTACAAAGATATTGCAAATTGTACTAGGTTCTAATTTATTGAAATTATTCCAAGTCTCCAAAAGATTTTATTGAAATTAGTCCCAAAATACTTATTTTGAAACTATTCTAAGTCCTGTAGTAAAAAGATTTTATTGAACTGTGAAAATGTCCACTAAAATTTATGAAAAACGTTGTTTTTTGTGGGGGAAACACCTATATTTAGCGAAATGTAAACAGTAGAAATCATTCGTACAACTGCTTGTAAAGTACTACATACGAAATGAATCAGCATGAATTCTACAGCAACTTCCCCATCACCTTCTTCATCTGGCACCGCAGAAATATCTCAGGTAAGACCATTATTTTATACGTTTTGCATTTTTTTTTCGCACTATTGATATATTTCTAAACTTTTTTTATTTTTTTTTTCAGGTTGATACGCTTGACCGGACCATATCGCCTGAGGCAATTTTCTCTTCGCCAAGCCCTATCCCCGAGATCCCTCCAATACCTCACGCTTCCTCCTTATCACTATCCCCATTGCCTGACTATCCATCCAGCTTTAACTCGTTTGCTTCCTCCACGCCCCTACCCGCCCTTTCCTCCACTCCAACATTTCAGGTCTCTTCCCCTGAGGTGGTATACATCCCTCTGTCCTATTCCAGTCCCGTTGCTGTGGGTAGCCCAACCAGCGACGATTCAATCTATGAGATGACGACCGTAGTCCTGGATTCTCAACAGGAGCTCGGCCGTGCTGCGGAGGCTGATTACAGTAGACTTACCTAACGCTGACGTTATCACTATCAGTGACCCCGACGACGCTGACTATGATAATGATGTCTGCAGCGAAGTGTCTTCCGGTGTTGATGCGGTTTGATCCTCATGTGCTGGGAACGACTACCTCTGCACTGGTGACTACGGCTCTAACGTAATAATGGACCCTGTCTACAGCTACGATTCGGTCGACTATGACAATGACGCTCTACAACAACGAATACTTAGACGCAGAGAGTTCTGTAATGAAGTCGTCATTGAAGCGCGCAGTGATGAAGACGACTTTATGAACGCTCTTACAGCTGACAAACAAAGCCTCCAACAAAGCGCTCAAGACCTCGAGGCTATTGTACAACAAAACCGTGCACAGGAACTGCTACATGACGACGTACAGCACGAGAACACTGACAGCATCCCAACTGCCGCTGACGCAGCCCAGTCAGGACATGAGATGACGACAACGAGACGAAATTGACGACACCTGGTTTTGGGCTAGTCACATTCCCATGACCATTGGCCGCACTATGCTTCCACCGGTATCTAATATCATGTGTGCGTTAGCGTCGGGAGACAGTGCTGCCCAAAGCAATTCAGCTTTCTTAATAATTGCCGCGTGGTACTGGCTCTTTACGCGCATCGCATCATCTCCTGGGAACGTCTCACATTCACGGTATGTATTCCCCTTTATACTACTGCTATACTAATGCTTCCGGTTTTTTAGCTGACCACCATAGTACCATTTGTCCGGAATTATGATGTCGTGATTACGGAGAGCTCTCTGGAGGAGCAGCTCGACCGGGCCCATACTAGGCTTATAACATTATACCTTGACTGGAATAATGTTATAAGCCTAGCTGTACTCAGTGGGTACGATCACGCCATTATACATCTGGAAATGATACTGGAAACTGTCGAAGAGATTGCAGGACTCTACGAACTCATCCGAGTCTCTTCGACACATGGTCTTTCCTAGTGATCGAGACAGACCTACTGGCGCACCTCTTCAGCTACTTATGTTTTATTTCCAGAAAAAAAGCGGCATCCACAATAGTGCGGCTGCAGACCAGACAGCAGACCAGACTTTCACTAACTGACTGGGCGCGTTCACTATACAGACCAACAGACTGACAGACTGCTAGATAAACAGAGTGACTGACATACTGCTAGACAAACAGACAGATACCACATTTTGTATATGCTCAAACATATCTCTATGCTGCTCACCATGATAAGCTGATGCACATCTAGTACAGAGGAACATCTCCGATGCGCACCACACTGCACGTATGCTCAGCTGCTCGCACCATGTCCACGCAGATGTAATGAAACGGAAGTAGAAAGAACCTTTTGCACTTGTACTAAATCAAAATGTTTTATTCCTAAAGAAAATCATGTACCTGAATAATATATTTTTACATGACTTTATTTCTGCATGAATTAAATATATTAACGTATCGTTTTATTTTTTTCATTCATTAATAATTCTGGGTGAGCAAAAACCACACAGGTAGGCAAAAAATATACAAGTGAGGTGACCTTGGGTAACAGTAGCATTTGGGTGGTCTTGTGCGATCGTAGGTCAAACGGATAACCTTGCGATTGTGTGTATGTGGTGTGTACTTAGGTAGCAGGTGGCCTTGAGGATGAGTAACCTTCGTAAATTAGGACACACACTGCAGTTGTGTGACCTTGGTCAGGTGGTGACCTTGCAAAAGTGGTAACCTTGTAAATGTGGGACCTTGGAAATGTGGTGTGTTCTAGAAGTCTCCAATCTTACCTACTAATGGGGAAAAATTACTACCCATAAGTAGACCTTTTGTTCGTAGATTTAATTTTAAGAAACTTTGTTCGTGACATATTTTGAGTCACTATCAATTCTTTCCTTTGTGGGGTAATGACGGTTTTACTTTCACTAGCTGTCAGCATAGGTGACTTGGGTGTATTAAAAGAAGGTAAGTGATGATAACGTAACACTTAATATGGAAACCGTGTTTATTTCTGTTACGCAATGTATTATTTACAATATGCATGTAGGTCGTTTTAGTTGGTACAACAGTCCACTCAATATTAACTGATTAAGTGACCCGTCCAATTTAAATAAAACCGCAATAATATAATTTATACATTTAGCACGAATAAAAATGTAAGAGGTTGTATTATTTTCATTTTTAAAAATTAATCATTAATTTGTTTTCCTAATGTAGTTTATAAATTTGGTGTAGTAATTAATTATTTTTAATCGGATTTCGTGGCGGGGCAGGTGTATGGGGTGATTGCGGATGTAAAATCTAAACCAAGTAAAAAGTGAAATAATTGCATATAGATTTGTTAAATAGATAGCTAAACAGACAAGAACTGACAGTCAAACCTACAAACCGCAAAAGGTTTATTAAAACACCGAATGAAGTAAATAAACTGGAAATCGCGAAAATTAATTGATTAACACACTAGTCAATACATCATAGGGCAACTTAAACTGATTAAACAGCGAATTACTTTAATCAAAAGGGAAATCGCAAGAATTAATTGATTAAAATACCAATCAAGTAATGAATTAATTTAAATACACAACAAATTATATCAGTAAACCGGAGATTGCCAGAATTTATTAATCAGTAATTCCAATTGTATCGCAAATCCCAAATCATTTCAGTAAAAACCGGATTAAACAATTAATCAATTAAAAAATCACAAATAATTTTAATTAAACCAAAACCTCCGAAATTCATTCAAGTGGCACCACTGGCAGACAAACAACCCCTTTGATTTCTTTTCTCAAATAACCTTTCTTTGTGATCCACAAGTCAATTATTATGATGAAATTGTCGTGCTCGCCCTAAATAGCAGTCATCACTGTTTTTGAGAACAATGAAGGGTGGATTTTAAACATCAAATTTAAATTAAAATGTAATATTGAATTATTGGTGATAATTTCAAGTCTATGATACGTGTACTTTAGTAACTGTGCTTATAAAGATTTTAAATTTTAACATCTGACTTTCAATAATATGAAAACAAGATATTTTCAATTTCAAAACAAATGGGGAATGGGGGTGGCGTTTGACACCACCGTCCATATTTACGAGCTTACTGAACATGGCTAACCGAATTAAGTAACCATGTGAGAAGCTTAATACCACCCATGTTAGAGTCTTTTTGACACTTATTAAATTATGCCTATATAAGAAAAACTTACGAGCAGAAATAACACACTGATATTTCTTATATAAACTTTAACGATAACATTTATAACGTTTATTGTTATTAACCTGGAGACAAATTTCTGAGCTAATTTATCAGATCTTGAAAGTATTGTTCAAAGTTCATAAAATGATTTATTATCGCATTAAAAAAATAGTGCTGCGAGTACATTCGTACAACCAACTTTAGTCATATTAGTTATTTGAGAAACAAGTGACCTAACATGTCTGTATTTTAGTATACAGTCATTGGAAACTTGTAAAGTTGGAATCGCTTCAGCTAAGCAAAGTGTTAATTTAGATTTAAGTGAATCATTATTTCTAAAATTTCGACAATGTCACCATATAAAATTTTTCCACGCATCAGATGACCAAATCAAATCACGAACAGCTACTGCTTCAATTACCACGAATATCCATAAGTGTAGCAATATCAATTATTTTTTCATTTCAGAATTAACTGTGTGGTTAATTAAGTGTGTAAACATAAACGTATGATTATCGAAGTAATTAAATCATTTTTCTGTGATTTTAAATGGTGTTTAAACCTGGCCAAGACGCCTTAACTTAACTTTCAATTAATTTTTCGCATATTTTCCTGATTTCTTGTGAAACTGTTGTTATAACCCGGCATGGTTACTATTCAGAATTCTAAAATTAAATTTTAAAACCTAAAAGTATAGCCAGACTTACTGTGATAACAAGACAATTAAAAATTATACGTCCTAAATTTATCCATTCATATAATTTATTAACTTATTTAAAAATAAATAATGCATACCTCTATTCAGTTTTTACATTAAGATAAGCGCTCAATGCCATTAGTTCTAAGGCATAAATTCACAAAAAAATGGAATACTGATGTTCCCCTAACATAACAAGCGTCTGTTTGAGTTTAGTGTTTTTCTACATTACACAAGCAACGTCAAGTTTTAATAATACATTATATTATTTTATTTTTATATAATTATTACTTTCGTAAGGAGACAATTAATTTATGCGGATACTTTGTACCTACTAATATTAAATGATCCTTTGCAGTGACATAAAATCTTGTAATATATATATATATATATATATATATATATATATATATATATATATATATATATATAGATATATATATTATATATCATATGCATAAGATCATTTAATATAGTACAAAGTATGAAATGAAATAAATTAACACACAGATGTATCTTAATGAAATTTTTGGAAAACGTGTATTTTATTTCTATAATAAACGATGAAAATTATGGCAAGGTACAAATATTGTTAACACTAATAATGCATCGACCCTCCTCTGTTTCTCTGAATCATTCTAACCTCAGGTATACTATCCCACACTTCTAAAATCCGTTGTTGAAGAGCATCTACATTATTTGGGAGTGGCTGTAGATCATTTATTCTCCGTCCTACCATTTCGCACAAGTGTTCGATTGGTAATAAGTCTGGCGAACGAGAAGGCCGCGTATTATCTTGCTGGATTTTTTATTTCTTGCAGATATGACAGTAATACTGGTTCAAGAACGTTGTTAAAGTACCGATTTACATCACCATCACACCTTTAGTGAGAGCAGTATGTCGTGATACAGAAAACTGCAAATTGCGTCGTTTAACCATTCTGCGACCATCATGAACCCATACACAAAATCGAGATTCGTCACTAAAGATGATTTGATTCTATTGCACATCCAAATGCAACCTCTCGTTACATCATTTACGCCTTGCAGTGCGATGGCGTGGTGTTAGAAGGAAACAAAGCAATTGTCAGTATAATATGAGCCCAAAAGATCGATTTCCACGATGCGTCGATCGTAAGGAAATTTTATGATCAGTTAATCCTCTCCATCTATAGCCAATTTCCCTTGTTGATGAAAAACGATACCAAAAAGCTACAACCCAAAGAACACGATCAGTTGTGCGTCTAGGACGTCCAGGACGCAAACGTCGTCATTCATCAGAATTTTTTTACCATCTTCACCAACATAAGGAAATTGTGGCGACACTGCTTCCCACGCGAGTGGAACATCACGAATTGATAATCCGGCTTCTCGTAGATCAATTTTACGAAGTTTAAATACAGAAATTCGAACAGTCACATATTAATAAGTGACACAAGTCTTCATCGTGCAATCCAGTCGCTAGGATTCAAATTCAAAAAAGACTCCAACCGTAGAGATTTATGGGAAAAAAGTTACATCGCAGAAATGCAAAGTAGATTTCTTAAACAATACATTATAGAAATCATTTCACTTAATCGTTACTGGTTAACACAGAATCACATCAATCACGATCCCACACTCTCAAAACTGTATGGTCTAGTTAAGTCACTTCAAATACAAAAATGTACGAAGTGCTTAGATGAAGTACTAACAAGTAACCCCCATATCACTGTGATAGAATTACTATGGGCACACGCAATGGGATATTTTGATAAGCATATTGGAAGAGATGGCTAGAAAGATGTGAACGTAACAGCTACGTGGAACAAAGTTTTACAGCAGTGGGCTAATTGTGTGCGATATACTGAAGAAACAAAAAGCAATGGTATAAAAGGGAAGAAATGTTGGACATCACAGTTGATGAACTGATTATTAACATCGTAAACTATTCTGAAAGCTGGGAAGTAGATAGTGACTTCAATTAGAAGTTTTACACTTTGACAAACATGTTTCTGCAACCTACAATTAGTAATACAAGTGTGTTAGTTCATATTTAATACAATTTCATTGTGTACTAATGTTTCCATCTTATTTTGGGTCATCATTATACTGAATTGGTAACAACAATAAAAAATTATGATTATGAAACGTAGTAGCCTTGCGAGGTGTAAAAGTGTAGCTCTACAGTTGTTACATGCAAATTATTTAATCTATAAATTGAATTGTATGATTGTTTACCAGCAACTTACGAGACAACCATTCTGCTGATTTTATAATTCTGCTGCAACTATTAAATTTTACATTTTGTTGAAAATTGCATTGTTTGTAATAGGGCAGCAATGGAATACTACATAGCCTGCAGGCTGAAAAAATGATGTATCAAAGACCTGTTAGACATCATTACGATAATCAACGTTGCCTAATTTTCACAGAATAAATTACAATAAATAAGTAATTGTGCCTTGGAATTCTGCACCTTTAAATGCTGTTATAACGAAAGTAACTTTGCCTCATGTTTTTCGTATTACACCATATACTTGTATGTGATGATGTAGCGGTAAACAAATGGCGAGGATAGTACACCTTATTTCAAAGATGAATATATTTCTCAAATTTGTAAATATGTATTCAATCATGTGCACACGCACACGCACGCGCACGCGCACACGAACCTACACGCTTACACGCTCACGTAAATGCAAACTCACACACATGCGCGCATACACGCAAACTCACACACACACGCGCGCGTACCCAAGAACATCCACTGAGACACGCAGACACACAGACACACAGACACACAGACGCACAGACGCACAGACGCACAGACGCACAGACGCACAGACGCACAGACGCACAGACACACAGACACACAGACACACGGACACACGGACACACGGACGCACGGACGCACGGACGCACGGACGCACGGACGCACACACGACACACGACACACGGACGCACACACACACACACACGGACACACACACGGACACACAACACACGGACACACGACACACAGGACACACGGACACACGGACACGGACACGACCACGACACACACGACGCACGGACACACGCACGGACACACGGACGCACGGACACACACGACACACCACGGACACACGGACACACGGACACACAGACACACACGACACACGGACACAGACACACGGACACACGGACACACGGACACACGGACACACGGACACACGGACACACGGACACACGGACACACGGACACACGACGACACACGGACACACGGACACACGGACACACGGACACACACGACACACAGACACACAGACACACAGACACACAGAACACAGACACACAGACACACAGACACACAGACACACAGACACACAGACACACAGACACACAGACACACAGACACACAGACACAACACAGACACACAGACACACAGACACACAGACACACAGACACACAGACACACAGACACACAGACACACAGACACACAGACACACAGACACACAGACACACAGACACACAGACACACAGACACACAGACACACAGACACACAGACACACAGACACACAGACACACAGACACACAGACACACAGACACACAGACACACAGACACACAGACACACAGACACACAGACACAGACACACAGACACACAGACACACAGACACACAGACACACAGACACACAGACACACAGACACACAGACACACAGACACACAGACACACAGACACACAGACACACAGACACACAGACACACAGACACACAGACACACAGACACACAGACACACAGACACACAGACACACAGACACACAGACACACAGACACACAGACACACAGACACACAGACACACAGACACACAGACACACAGACACACAGACACACAGACACACAGACACACAGACACACAGACACACAGACACACAGACACACAGACACACAGACACACAGACGCACAGACACAGGCGCAAACACACAGACAGACACATAGATACACACATGCACGCACAGGTAAATCTAAATTACCTTCCTCTTAGGGTAAACGTACAAAAACGGTAAGCCTTGTTTCTTGTCTCTTCTAACTAATTTAAAAATGAAAAAGTATACGTTTGACAATTATTGTGATTGTGAATAAGAATAAACATAATATATACCAACCTAGCAGGGTTTTCTCTGTGTAATAAAATTTAATAATATTTCAATAGAATTTCATCTTATAATGAGGAGTAAATTAGACAGATTAATGAAAATGGTGCTTCTTGATCATTTCTTAATTAGGAAAAGTATGGCCATATTGATTTAACGTTTTATACACGCATATAAATTTTTCAATTAATTTGATGAATGCTTAAAGCTTATTTAGTTTCGTACGTAAAACTGTTTAAAGAACCTATATGAAAATTAGTTATCCTAAAAAAATTGTCAATAACTTTCGGTAAAAGTTGATTACAATACTCAAGGTTAGGATTGGATTTCATTTGTTTATTTATACGGCAATATTTCATTAAAAAACGTATCGAAAATGTGTTTATCTTTAAAATATGTTTCTTCAATTGTTTCGAGATATTTACAAAAATGTGCTTTAGCGTCTTCTATCAATTCCTTTATCTGTGACCATAATTTGATGGGTATGCTCGTATAGACTTTGAAGGTTTAAAACCATCATTAAATATCATTTGTCATATTTTATTAAGCACTCACAATTTATGTCAAAATAAATTATTACTTTTAATTGTACATATACGAGAACCGGATATGAAACATTTTATGTTTAAAATAAGTTTCTTTCATCCAAAAAAAAATCGGTTTCATAAAGTTGAATTTTATGAATACATAAATACAAAATAGAAAAAGGTAATTTTTGTAAAAATAAACAATAAAGTAAAACTCTAATATATGTAGTACCAATTTAATTAATATTTAAATCAATAACGGACGATAGCGTGTATGCAGCCAAAAGTTAAAGTTAAAGAAAAACCATTTATACTTTATGTTAAATGTTTCCTTCCTAAGTAACATACTAAAAAATATACATAAAGTTTATAAAAACTATCAAAATCTTTTAATGATAGGAAATGATTCGTTAACAAGCAATTACGACATTTTTTTGAATTAGATAGGTACTGTTTTGTATGCAACGGATGCAACTATTTTATAGGTAATATTCAAATTAAGTTATATAAAGACGTGAAGATGGCCGGCTGTCTGCCCGTGCATCGGCAACGAAATTAGTGGGTGAAGGTAGCCTAGCCTAGATCAATACTAGTCTAGCCTAGTCCACCCGCCGACGCCCTCGACTGCGTCACGCGCTGTATCTCACCCCCGCTGGTGGCAGCATAATCCCCATCCCGCCACCCCCAACTGCATTCGCCTGACTGCATCGCGTCTCTATCCTACAGTACGAAACTCTACTCTGAATAATGTATTGGAATTGATGTCTTTTTGAATTAATACTTTATGCCAGGTGTATAGTTTAAGTGGATTATATATATATTCGCAAAAAACCAAAAAGAGAAAACGAAAATGACATAATATTATTGCATTTTACTTATGTTTAAATTAAAACTTTCTTACATTATAAAAAAATCAAGGATTCCTCATTTCTGTGATAATAACACTTTGAAGATGTTAGTCAATAGTTTGTTTACACTTTATGGGATACTAATATTATTTCTCTACACAAAAAATCTATTTTTACATTTAACTGTAAAGACATAATGCTTATGGTAAACAATATAACTTAATAAGCTTAAGACACTATATTTTTTTAATTAATAGCTTTCAGTTTCGCTTATTTAATGATTGTAATTAAATGCTTTTAACTTTTTCATCTTCAAACTAATTTGGAAACATCAAATTGTAGAACAGTAAATGTATTTTTTTTTGCTACAAATTAAGTAAGAGTTAACTTTCTGAATATGACTAAAAAAACATGTATTTATAATGATTTAGAATGTAGAGATTCCTCATTTTTCTTTAGCAAGGTTTCCTTAATATCAACGAACAAAAAAAGTCATACATTCCTAATCAAATGCAAATGGTGGACGATAACATCCTGTATTAGATAAAAAATTAAATAATTAAAACTGATTGGGCTACGTTTATATCTTCTCTCAAACTTAGTAAATACCTTAGGCAATCGTTTTTATACATTATTTTACTACGACTAACTGCTCTGTTTTAATATTGCATCCGCAGTATCTGAATTGCCAGAATTCACAGTCTTATGAAGTACAACCTGACTTCTTAGTAACTTGGTGTATTTGTTGAACAAAATACTAGGCACCCTCTCCCCTGCAGTGTTGAGCCAGTTACCAACGTTAATTCGGTTTTAAAATCTGGAATACGAAACTGAACGTACCTACATAAAATTATAAAGTAATAACAATTTATGAAAATGTAAACTTTGCGATTTGCTGTCACGGTTAAACAACTTATAATAACAATTCGCCTTATCTGTAGTATCAAATGGACACGGTAAGATTTTACGGTTATTAGTCTATTGTAAAGCGTAAACGAGCTTCATAAAGGTGTACGTATGAAGTTGAACGTTGCACGGCTTGACTTTTGTGAAATTTGCTCAGTCTGTCTGTTACGATTGAAGGATATTTCCGTATATTACTAATAATAACCTTGTAAACCACTACACAAAAATTGTCTAAATCTTATTAGATTTTTGTTTTTTGACTTAAAATATGCATAAAAAAATATATTGTAAAAAAACTCGTCTTATGAAATTAGTTTTTTAATATACTATTATAAAAATACACATCAATTTATGCGTTTTCCTTGACTTCAAGTAAAAAAAAGTATTTCTATTTACTTATTTAATTTTTCTGCATAAAGTAAACATCTGTTGCTGAATAATTTCCAGCTAGAAGTTTTTTGTCAAATTTACAGTCACAAATGGAAGCAGCACAATAATGGTTTACTCCATGGACTTAACTGACAATACAATGAATGCCAATAATAAAAATTAGCGAAATTTTAGTTTTTATTAATTCCGCGCATAAATCTCTAATCGTCACTGTAATTTCAACTGGAAAATTTTTTTAATCTTTTACGGCGTATTTGGCGGAATTAACAACAATAATTTGTATACGTTAGTTTTAATAAATTCCGTTTTTCTTGTATTGGAGTTTTTCACAAAATCGCGATACAATTATTGTATAAGATTATATGGAAATTACAAAATATCTTAGTGTAGAATAACGCACGACCTCCAACCTACAAAATCGAAAGGAAAGGAAATGAAATAATATAAATTTAGTTTCTTTAGGTATAAAACCAATAAAATAATAAACTATCAATATTAAACGGTAAGACTTAAAAATCCTCATTTTGAATTTTGAATCCTTAAATTAAAAAAAAGGGAACAATACATATTTTAGGATAATTTTGCAACCACGCTTGTGATACGTTATAATGTGAAAGGCAACATTGTAAAAACAACAATGCTAACAGACGTTTAAACCTTCTGTTAGATACAGGTTAACAGATTCACGATTTATGCTACCTTGAAAAAAATTTCCAATAAATAAAAAATATCCATAATACTCTATCAAAGTACAGGTGGTAGGTTCAAATCCTACTCAAGGTAAACTTGTTATTTATGTATTTAATAAAATTAATAATAATTTTTATCCATAATACCGTTGAATTTTATTTACTTAGTTTTTAAAGCTTGTTTGGCTATATTATTATAAAATCTATACGCTAGTATTTCTATATCTTTGAGATATTATGTAAATAATTGATAAACCAGAAACTGCCAATGCACATCGCCATGTCTAAATCTAATCGCTAAAACAAATCGCAACACTGAAATACACGCACACACACGCACACGCACACGCACCGCACACGCACACGCACTACGCACACGCACACGCACTAACGCACACGCACACGCACACGCACACGACACGCAACGCATACGCACCACACGCACACGCACACGCACACTCACACGCACAGGCACACGCACACGCACACGCACGCACACGCACACGCACACGCACACGCACACGCACACACACTCAAACGTACAGACACCATGGCCGATCTCGGCGAAACTATCTAACGTCGTAAAATGGCGTAGTGAAAAAATGTCTATTGCATACCCTTCTATACCTACATGTGTAAGTAGATTGGAAGATAAAATTCTATGTTGGGCAATGGCATAGAGGAGAATTTATACAACTATTTTGAATAGGACCAGTACATTAGATTCGTATGCTAATGTGCGTTAGCAAGGCAAAAAAAGTTCATTTTGCTACAATACAGAGCGCATTAACACATAGCCTTGACCACTATCAAAACGGCTATTTTTAATTTATTGATATTTTCGCTTACATAAAATGTACAAAGCATAGTTCAATTTCTTACTTATATCCACCTACTCAATTTAAACATTATAAGTTCAAATTTATTAATTTCTTAGTGTATATACACGCCATACAACCACCAAATTTATATTTTCATCAATTTAAATTAAGTAAATTGTGCACAATAGGAATGCGCTTATTGATTTACCATTCATATATGCATTTATTGTTTTTACACAAAATATTCTTTGCAGAGCATTTATAATAGATGATAGGTGGAAGATATTTGATTAAACAAGTAATTCAACAAAACAAAAAATGGGAATATTTAACTTTAAATAAGAGAGCCTTACAGTGAGCACATTGTTACAAGCCGTATGCTCATTAGAGCAACAGCCCGTAGAGTCAATTTGTGCGCACGGCATAGCTGTGTGGAGTGGACGGGGTTATTACTTAATGTTGCAAAAGGACACTCGTCACAACTCCAAAAACATCAAAATCGGGAGAAATGTCAAAAGGGCCTAACAGTAAACCATAATGTTCACTAAAATTAAAACCCTCATCTCTACTAAAATTCCCCAATAAAACCTTAAGCTTCATATAAAAGCCACAAAATGGGGCAATAAAACCAAACTCACTAAAAGTATTTCGACAAACTTCAACATCAAAATGATTTTCGCCAAAATGCAAACTAAACTGATCAATACGGTTATTAATTATTCAATTTCAAACGATAACTACGTCCCAATAAACTAAACGCGATTGAAAATTTACAAAGACCTAAAATTTAATAAACGACACAATTGGGGTTCAAATTCCTAAATTCAAAAAATACACAGCTCATTCCCAAACAAATAAATAAACTGCTTACCTTTGGCAAATCCAGATAATCGACAGCTAATCAGATGTTTCCTATAAAAGAAACTCAAAACTACCGTATGCAAAACAAAGGGCTGATCGGTCAACGACCGACTTACTTCATAATTACGTTACTTTATAATCTGAAATCTCTTTTAAATTGATTTATTACCAAAATCAAAATAGGAAACGCTCAAATCGAGAAATTCTCATTAGTCATTACGTTAAAACTTAATAAAACTTCAAAAGGTTACCTTAAAAACTTGTATAACTTCAATAAAATTAATGGAGATTGTCGGTGTAAAATTATTTAACTAGAAATTTCTCATAAAATAATTCCGACACTTAAACGTTAGTAGAAAATATCTAACCTCGTAACTTTTTACTATACAACGGAAAATCACAGTAACAGAGGACAAAGTCACTATAGATTCAGATCTATTAATAAAACAGTCCTAAACCTTTAGAATGGTCCTATATTATGACATATATACATCTCAAAATTTTAGTACAGTTAGTACAAGATAGACATTAAATTTTGCAATTGACTTAAACGAAACAACGTACAATAATGAAGTTCTGTTGACGGTTGCAGTAAGGCCATATCTTCCAAGTTCAATTACCTCATATCCTAATAACTACGTTTTATTAAGCACAACGTGTGGATGAACATGGATGCTAAAAGGACTGAAGGGCTCCTATAAAACAGTTTACGAAAGCATGCATTTCCGTCTCCCCCACTACCATTAAAAAAACACACACTTTATTGCTATCAGCATCGAATAAAATCTAAGATTTTACCTTAACTAACACTACGATCAACAATAAACGGCATAGAATACTTTCCCTACTCTGGACTACGATGAAATAGGTTATGTAACTAGTCCACCAGGTGCTGAATCGGTAGGGCTCGTTTCAATTTCTACGGTTACCCTCTCCAAATAATATCTCACAAATGGCAACTTCCTATTTATTCGAACTAAATTATTACGACAGTTAATTCAACCAAATGCACACAAGTAACTAATTTTTCAACCGATTTAACGTAAATGCACAAATATTTATCCGTACTTGCGAGTATTGCTTATTTACAAAGTGTTCCTTAACATTAAATTATTTACTCTAAACGTTACTAGTGCGGTACTATAAGTATAAAGCAAGTTTGTACTTTATTTGTTTGAGCTGCACGGTGTACGCGAAACTACCCCTTTAACCAGGAACACGTTAACATTAAGCCTAATAACCAAAATGCGAAACAGTTCAACAGAATAAAGGTTAAGCACTTCTTAAAAAAACACTGGAACCAATTACTTATATGACCGAAAATTGTCACTAGACAACACATTTTATTCTTCCTTCTTTTACTTCTTTCCAAAATTATTGCAATATTTTACACTCCATTCTTCTACTCATTTCTCCTCGTACTTTATTGCTCTATTTCCCTTATTTTTTCTTCTTGCACCTCCTCTCTCAGAATGTATCCCGGCCTTTCACTTTCCACTCCCAATACCACTTCCAGTATTTTTGTTGCAGTCCCTCTATCTCTTTATGCACTTTCCACCCCCACACTACCGCCCCGTACAACACCACACTTTTTATTAGTTTCTCAAATCTGTTCCTTTTCCTTAAGTCCATTCCAAGCAGTCTTTCCCCTCCCTACACTTGCCCTATTGATTTGTTTCCTTTTCTTGCACATTCTTTTATATGTTCCCCATGTTTGTTGACTTGCCTTATCGTGTATTCCTTAACTTAATTTAACCTTCACGCCATTCCCTTGCGGGGTAGGCAAAACAATCCCTGCTTCTTATTTATTTTTCATCCACAATCTTTCTCTGCATACCTCCCTAGCTTCCGCAAGATTCATACGTTGTCTCTTACATGCCCCTTTATTTTTAAAACTCCTTACTTTTCTTTCCTTTATCATACATTCTACTACATTCAGCCCAGTTTTACGCAGTCTACCGGAACAGCCTTACCTCTAACCTCACCCACATATATTTGCTTCGTTAATCTTGCGTTGTTCTTTCTCTCAATGTGACCAAACCAATGTAATGTACTGTTTTTGTATCTATCCATCATCGTGTTTTCCTCGCCACACTCCTTCATTATGCACTCATTCTTTATCTTGTCCCTTTTCGTTTTACCACATGCGATTCTTAGGAATCTCATACCCACGGCATTTATTTTGCTTTCGTACTTTTTTTGACATACCCATTTCTCACTTCCATACAGTACTGATGGGACAAACACGCCATTATAGATTGCTCGTTTTGTAGCTAGGCTCATACATTCGTTTCTCATTATCGTCCACATACTTCCAACCACTTTCCTTCCAGCATTGACCCTTCGTCCAATCTCGCCCTCCATTGTACCATCTGCAGTAAACATTCTACCCAGATATACCAACTCGTCCATTTGCTCCACAATTTCATCTTGCAAAGTAAATACTCTACTCTCCTTTCCACATTCCCGATTGAACACCACAATCTTAGTTTAGTTCACGTTTACCTTAAGGTCCATGCTCTCACGGGCTGTATCAAACTTCCTCAGAGCAGTTTCTAGCTCATCCGCACTGTCACTTAATAAGACTGTGTCATCTGCATACACCAGAAGTCGTCCTTCTCAGTTTCATTCACCATTCCTTCTACATTCTCCTTATTTAACCCTTACTCTCTTACTTCTTACCTTCCTCACTACTGTACAGCTTTCTGAAATATTCTTTCCACCATTTCCTCACTTCAAAATCGTTCCATACTATTACATTGCTTATATTCATCACTCCTGCAGCGTTCTGTTTTGGGGCCATGTTTTGTATTTTTCACCCATTTCCAGAAGAGTTTTTGTTTCCCTCAAAATCACTCTGCATATTCTCTCCTTCCACAGCCACCACTTCCTCTATACCTATTCTCACTGCCTCCTTCCCTTCTTTGTTTCTTAATCTCTACATCTCATACAATCACTTTTTCTCAGTCTCATTTTTTGCAGCAATCATTGCCATGTACGCATCTTTTCTCTTACATACTGCCTTTTTTACCGCCTCAATCCACCAAGCACATTTTTTCTGTCTACCTACACTCGCTCATCCACATATCCGCACGTCACAATTGACAACATACTTTTCCCAAGCTTATCCATGCACTTTCAACCTCAGTGTCTTTTATTTGTTCGTTCCACATTGTTTCATCCACATTCAACTTTTTTCCTCACAGCATCTCCGTACTTTATTCTCGTACCATTATCCACTAGTTTGTCTACCCTAATTCTGGACGTTCGTCTACGTTTGCTTTCCTTCTCCAGACCCATTCTTGCCCCAAACACACTCAACCAACAAGCGGTCCGATCCATACTCTGATCCGCGCATTACTTTTGTGGCTTTCACCAGGTTTCTAAGCCGTTCATCATACACTATCAAGTTTATGCTTTAAACCACATATTGGATATTAACAGGCTTCTCACCAGGCATTCACCATTCTCATTTACTCTTTGGTTTCAGAACTTTCCTAGAACGCGTTCAGTATGTTCTCTCTGTACACCCACCCAACCATTCATATCCCCCACTAACATCACTCTTTCGTTTGGGTTACATACGTTCAACACGTTCTATACTTCATTCCAGAAGTTCTTACGCTTCTGGTTTCTTTCTCCCTTCACCGGTACATAGCATGCAATAAGAAAAATTCTCCGAAACTCCACTTTCAATATAACCCACATTACCCGGGGAGATACCAATTCGTACTGTTTAACACATATTTTCGCTCTTTCACTTACGATTATCCCAACTCCTTTTGCGCCATGCACTTCAGTCTCAACTGCTGACCATAGCGCTGGCTGCCATCCTCCATCGCCACAGCATCTTTTCCTTTGCGCTCAGCTTAAATTTTGAATTTGCAATTAAGGACGAATATAGTATAAGACAATATACAACACAATGTTATAATTAAACTTAAAATCACACATAGTACCGAAAATAAAAGCTGGATCAACCTTCAGATTTGAAAACAAAAAAAAAATGTATTTTTTATTTGTGTCAGTACGATTTTACTGTTTAGATTATTATTAATTTTGTTTATTACCAATATTCAAAGCGATAAAAATCTATTCAGTAACTCCCTACTTATATTTAGAATTTCGATTGCAAATTAGAGACAGTTATTTGTTCATTTCATCTATTTATTTTCTATATATATATATATATATATATATATATATATATATATATATATATATATATATATATATATATATATGTTTCTATTTAGATTTCCACAAGTATTAATATTTAAATCAGACATTTTTCTTTCAAACTTGTGTGAATAAACGTACAAATTAATTCAACGTTTCGGGAACGTACTTTGTTCCCTTTGTCAAGAATTTATTTTGACAATTACAGAAATTGACATAAGGTAACTATTTTTAACAAGTACAGAATATGAAACAAGGTAACTAATTTAAATTTAATCTGGATGGGTGTGTTTGACTTCGGGTAGTGGGTCTAGTACATGATGTAGAAGGTGCAGAAGTGGGGACGCCAGGAATAGTTGCAGCATTAGTATTTGAAATTTCTGGAAGATTTGGAGTTGGTTGAAATTTCGAATCAACTTGTTTAATGATATTCTTCCAAATTTGTGGCATTCTAGAAGTGTCATCTCGTTTATTGAGGGCGTTTGGTCTTCTTTCAATTTCAACTGCTTCTCTAATAATTCTTTCTTGTAAGGTGTATAGAGGTGCAATTAGACGGATATTGTTGGTGTTAATTTGGTGTCCTGTATCTAAATGATGTGCAGCTAAAGACGATGATGGATTGTGTTGCTTAATTGCTAGTTGGTGTTCATCGGCTCTCGCATATAATATTCTGTTAGTTTGTCCGATATAAGTTCTTCGACAGTTGTTGCACGGTATTTCATACACTCCTTGGTTTCATTAGAATTTTGTCTTTGGGGTTTCTTAAAAGTTGGGACAAAGTTGAATGTGGTTTGAATACCGGTCTGAAGTCGTTTTTGGGAAATTTCTTTGCGATTCTGTCTGTAATTCCTTTTATATAAGGTAGAATAACAGGAATCTTGCGTTCATTGTTTGACAAGTTATTATTTCTTGGTCTTCTTACTTCGTTGGTAATTTTCAATATTTCTTGATCTTTGTATCCATTTTGAACTAGTATTTTATTAATAGTCTTCATCTCTTCCGTTTTAGAATTTTGGTCAGATTAGTGGTAAGAGCGGTGTATCAAGGATTTCATAACGCTACGTAATTGACCAGGATGGTGATGTGAGAGAGTTCAAGTATCTATTCGTATGAGTTGGTTTTCGATAAACTTTGTGTGTAAATTTACCTTTAGGAAGTCTTGTTATTAGGGTGTCCAAAAAAGGTAGTGAATTATTTTCTTCAACTTCCATAGTAAATTTTATGTTGTCGTGGATGTTGTTAATATGTCCTAGAAAACGGTTCAAGTTTCCTTTTCCATGGGGCCAAACTACAAATGTGTCGTCAACATAACGAAACCAACATTTAGCTTTAAATCTGCAGAATTTAAAGCAGTGGTTTCAAAATGTTCCATATATACATTCGCAAAAGCTGGAGAGAGTGACGAGCCCATAGTTGTTCCTTGAATTTGTTTGTAGAATTGTCTTTTGTATGTAAAATAGGTTGAGTGCATGCAGTGGTTTATCAATTTGAGTATATCTTGGTTTATTGAGTGTTTTTCTTCTAGAATTTGCATCGTGTCTTCAATGGGTATTTTGGTGAAAAGTGACGTTATGTCGAAGCTAACTAAAATGTCATTTGGAGTCAATGGTACAATTTTGAGTTTTTGTAGAAAATCATAAGAGTTTTTTATGTAGGATACAGCATTTTCACAAATCGGTTGAATAATTTTTGCTAGATAACGAGCAAGATCATGAGTCGGAGAATTGAATGCACTGACGATAGGGCGTAATGGCCAGTTTTCCTTATGTATTTTTGGGAGTCCGTATATTTTGGGGATTCTTGAGCTCTTCTCTCTTGGAATTAGTTTCCGTTTTGTTTCTTTGTCTAATTTTGTAGAATTAATGATAGATTTTGTTGTTTTTTCTATGTAGGTGGTAGGATTGCACTGATTTTTCTTATATTCTGAAGAAGTTAACAGTTCAGACATCTTGTGGTGATAGTCTTTAGAATTGACAATGACAGTAGCGTTTGCTTTGTCAGCGGGGAGTATTAATATTTGGTCGTCATTTTTGATTTGGTGTAACATTTGGAGGTCTTGTTTGGTGACATTTTGTTTGGGAAGTTTGCAGTTCTGAAGAATGTGTGCTACGTTGTAAAGAACCAGCGTCCTGTACATATGTGTTTTAGAATAAATTAGGTGCGGACCATCCTGTATGTAAGATTTCATAAGCTTACGCGATATTGCACAACAAATAATTTATTCATCACCGCTGACGTGTATTTCTAAGAAACCGTAAGTTTCTGCACGTCAGAACGATTTTAACCAATCGCATAACGGCATCCCCCGCACGGTAGCCGCGAAACCGCCCACAGATGCACCTTTATAAACTCGCGACGCGCATAATGTGAGAGAGATGAATCTTAGTAGATTCAAGTTAAAGCCGATATCCAGCAGCCGCCTCCGTACCGTTGACCGTTCCAGAAACCAGTAGCCGCAGCCGCTCCGTTTGCTTAGTGTAAGCACCGACCTGTTGTTCACCGACGAAGAGTCCTTCGCGATCGGGCAACCTAAAGTTCAATTCTGTACTGCTATTGATAGACACGTAAGTTGTAAAGTTATACATTCTGACAATTTACACTCAAACACTACAGACCGTAAATAATTCCGGGCTGAGCTCCAGGAGTTATACTACACTAGCACCTAGAGTAGCACGAAGGTAGATCCCATCGTCACTGCCACCACAAAGTATACCTAGAGTAGCACGCAGTAACCCCGACGTAATACCAAGTACGCTAGCACCTGGAGTGCCACGAAGGGTAGATCCGTCGTCACTGCCACCACAAAGTATACCTAGAGGAACGCAGGGTAGCCCCGACGTATCTCATCCACACTTGAGGGTGAAGGGTTGTTACAGGGCTGTAAAGACCTACGACCTTTCTCTTAGTATATACAGTAAAGACAGGCCGTCGCCTACGTCTTCTGGACATTACTGAAATCCGCTCGAAACTCACACTACCTACATCCAGTACTTAATAACCGTACACAGTGTCTGTGAATCGCAGAAGAGTACCTCCATAACCTGTTGTATAAATTAGTAGTCCACCTAACCATCGTAAATAACTGGTGCGAGCTTGTTTGTAAATATATTAGATAGTACGTAAATTATTCTATCTTTACGTAAACCTATTAGAGTAGTTTTTAATATTAAGTATTTTGTTCCCTTGATTAATTATAAATAATTAAACTTAGTATAGAGATCGGTAATTAATTTAGTTAGATAAATAATCTAATTGCCTACATTAACCCGGTTATAATTAGAGAAAGACCGTCCAGAGATCTCGCGTTTGCAGACGCGCATTCGCGTGTATTATTTCCCGAGGAGTAGGACATCCTTGCTTCAGCGCTCCAGAGTTACTAACATATAAGCACGATATCGATTTTCTCAAACGATTCGAGTTCATTGCGCTGGCGCTCCGATCAACCACTGTATCAAGCATAACGCTCGCGCTACTGTACATGCAGGACCGTAACCTAAACTTTGCCTCTTAGGTAAGGAATAGATTAAAAAGACTATCTTTTGTTCACAGAAGCGACTTCGCACCCAGTGACGCCAGGACCCGGACCAGGGAGTTCTTACATATTTTGTTAGTTACCGTTTATTTTATTTATTGTAAATATTTGTTTAATATACGTGTTAAAAATGCTTTACGGATTTTATTTAAGGTTACAGTGTTAAGCCCATCCAGTACTTACTACGAACCACACCCCGTTTATAAAATAAACCCGATTGAGCAAAGCCGAGGCAAAATAAAACCGCGTTGGGTTACCAAACCAGAAGGGCGCAATATAAATATAACTATAGCACCCAAAAGTAGGGGTGCAGCATTAAAACGTTGAGTCTAATTTCGTCAGCGACCGTAGATTCTGTATCTTTTAAGGCGTATTCTACGTTGGTAATGATGTTTTCTACGGGAATCCGTTTAGGAGTGATGGCAAAATTAAACCCTTTACCTAAAACATTTAGAATATTATTATTAAGTTCTTTGTCACTGAAATTGTGTACTGTCCTTAACGGTTCTACATTATTTGCCTGCGATGTATGAGACAGACGTTCAAATTTTTGTTTTTGTCGGTTAGTTTTACCATCAAGGACGATTCTACAGTAATTTCAATGAGACGATCCACCGTATCGAATATGAAAGGGTGAATTTTGCTAGCATGTAAAGTTTGGAAGGTGTCATAAAGGGTACAGTTGAGATAGTCAAGTTTAGCCCTTTCATTGGCAATCGCTTTTCTTAAAAGGGCAAGGCTTGTTTTGAATAAAATATTATAAGAACCATTAATGTCTGGTCTTGGTTTCAATTTAAATCCCTTGGGTATTATTTTATTGTCACGACAACGCTTTAAAAAAGTTAAATTAGTAAGTGTTTCACATTTTTTGATACGTATTATATATATTAACAACATCCACGACAACATAAAATTTACTATGGAAGTTGAAGAAAATAATTCACTACCTTTTTTGGACACCCTAATAACAAGACTTCCTAATGGTAAATTTACACACAAAGTTTATCGAAAACCAACTCATACGAATAGATACTTGAACTCTCTCTCACATCACCATCCTGGTCAATTACGTAGCGTTATGAAATCCTTGATATACCGCTCTTACCACTTATCTGACCAAAATTCTAAAACGGAAGAGATGAAGAGTATTAATAAAATACTAGTTCAAAATGGATACAAAGATCAAGAAATATAGAAAATTACCAACGAAGTAAGAAGACCAAGAAATAATAACTTGTCAAACAATGAACGCAAGATTCCTGTTATTCTACCTTATATAAAGGAATTACAGACAGAATCAAAGAAATTTCCCAAAAACGACTTCAGACCGGTATTCAAACCACATTCAACTTTGTCCCAACTTTTAAGAAACCCCAAAGACAAAATTCCTAATGAGAACCAAGGAGTGTATGAAATACCGTGCAACAACTGTCGAAGAACTTATATCGGACAAACTAACAGAATATTATATGCGAGAGCCGATGAACACCAACTAGCAATTAAGCAACACAATCCATCATCGTCTTTAGCTGCACATCATTTAGATACAGGACACCAAATTAACACCAACAATATCCGTCTAATTGCACCTCTATACCCTTACAAGAAAGAATTATTAGAGAAGCAGTTGAAATTGAAAGAAGACCAAACGCCCTCAATAAACGAGATGACACTTCTAGAATGCCACAAATTTGGAAGAATATCATTAAACAAGTTGATTCAAATTTCAACCACCTCCAAATCTTCCAGAAATTTCAAATACTAATGCTGCAACTATTCCTGGCGTCCCCACTTCTGCACCTTCTACATCATGTACTAGACCCACCCCGAAGTCAAACACACCCATCCAGATTAAATTTAAATTAGTTACCTTGTTTCATATTCTGTACTTGTTAAAATAGTTACCTTATGTCAATTTCTGTAATTGTCAAAATAAATTCTTGACAAAGGGAACAAAGTACGTTCCCGAAACGTTGAATTAATTTGTACGTTTATTCACACAAGTTTGAAAGAAAAATGTCTGATTTAAATATATATATATATATATATATATATATATAATACATATATATATATATATATATATATATATATATATATATATATATATACATATATATATATATATATATATATATATATATATATATATATATATAACACACACTAGACTACTGATTATCTAGTTATTTATTTTTATCGTTTAAGCTAATAGAAAAGTTTCTATGACAGTGTTGACGTTTGAATTTGTTATAGAAAGTGGTTCATTACAAGGGCGAATCACATCTCGTATTTTTCCTACAGGTAAGATACGAAATTATGTTTTCCTTCTTTACCCGGCGCTACTGTGGGATAAAATAAGCTATTTTTATTATTTCTTTATAATGCATTGTTATTGCAAGAATCTTTACCTGTTTGAGTTCAATCCTTAGACAAAGGGTTGGTATTAACGCTTGAAGTTTACTTTACAATTTTACCGGTAACAATCACGTCTGGTATGGGTTTAAAGAGCCGTATTTTTGCGTAGAAGTTGAATATTATAGCAATCCTAATTGTAATCTTCGGGCCTTTTTCAACTAAAAAGCCCTTTACACGTTACAAAACTTCTACTGGTTAGTTTATTATTATCTTTGTTAATTATTAATATTCAAACCGCTGGGTATAAAAATCTGTTCAAAAGCTTACTCTTATTTCATTGATGTAGAAGTTGTTATTTTAACACGTATTTGTTTCACTGACATAAAGATAGAAGCGGAGTAACCTTAAACACGTCCTATCTCTTTGACGTCCCGACTAAGACTCCATCGTGTATCCTAAGTATGTGATTTGCTTTACCTGCAGTATCTCCTCTTCCCTCCATTTCCACTCCTCCGTTCTCCTTTTTCCTCCAACTTTTCTTAATACCATTACCTTAGTTTTGTTCCCATTTACTTCCAGATCTTTTCTTTTCAAATATCTGTCCATCGTTTTTAACACCACCTTTCTTTTTCTTCCTTTGCACTACATCATCTGCGTATGCCAGCGACCACACTTTCCTGTTCCCCACCACCAAGCCTCCTTCTTGTTGCCCCCTTAATTGGACTCAGTGGGCATCCTTGCCTCAGTACCTTCCTTGTTACTAATCCTTCACTTAGCTCCCCATTCTCACCCTGTTCCTCGTTTCTTCGTATATTTCCTCCATCCTTTCTATTAGCCTTTCGTTTATTTTTTTTCCCAGGTATTCCCACAGCTATTGCCTGTTCACCCTATCAAAAGCCACAACCGGGTCTACGAATACCGCTACCATTTCCCCCTTTTCTTTTCTAATTCCTTGTTTGCCATGTGTTTCAGAATGTTCCTTTCGTGAATCCTGCCTGTTCATCTTGTAATAAATTCTTTTCTTTTGTTTCCTTGTTTAGCCTTTCGTCCAGTACGGTATATTTTGTAGGCCGTGTTTAGCAATGTGATTCCTCTGTAACTTGTCACTTGCTTTTTATCTCCTTTTTTGTGCACTGGTCATATACGTCCTTCTCTCCACCTCTCAGGGAATCCTTCCCCTCACCATATTTTGTTTATTATTTCCGTGATCCTTTTTGCTACCGTTTCTCCTCCGTATATCCACTCCACACCTTCTGTTCCAACTTCTCCTGCAGATTTGCCATTTTTCACCTTCTCTATTGCCTCTATTACTTCCTCTTTATTCTTTCTCCTTCTTCATGTATTTCGTCTTCCTTGTCCTCCTATTTTGCCCCCTACCCCTCCCCTCCCGTTTGTGTCCATCTTCTCATCTTATCTTTCTTTAAATGTTTCTATACGTCTTCTTCTGTTTTTACATCTTTAATCTGCTGTTCCTGTTTCTTTTTGTTTTTGTTTTTAGCCTCGCATGTTTTCTTGAATTAACAGAAACAACTTCGCCAGCGAACGTTACATAAAATTTCCAAACACGAATTATCCAGATGAAACCGCCCACGGTGGAACGGCAGTTATAATAAAATCTAACATAAAACACCACGAAGTGCCACAATAGGAAAAAACAATTACAAACTACTACCATCCAAGTTGAAGACAAAACAGCAAGCCTTAAAATCTCTGCTGTCTATAGACCCCCAAACAGCCTTAGCAGCAGCTGATTTTAACACAAAACACCAGGACTGGGGCTCTCGCACTACAAGAACTGATGGGTTTGAACTTCTAGCAGCTATACGCGCAAACAATCTACAATACTTATCGACCGGTGAGCCGACCTATTGATCTACGGATGGACGGAAAATACCTGATCTAATTGACTTCTTCATCACTAAAGGATTAAATACAAGAGAATTTACAATCAAATCTTGCTTAGACCTAGCAGCTGACCACTCCTCCTTTATAATCACCTTTCACTCAGAAGTAACACAAAAGAAACACGACCAATCCTTCCAAAAAATATGACAGTGAATAAGCTGTAATAAAGTTAACTAACATTATTCAACAAGCTGCATAGGAAGCTACTCCTATAAAGAAAAACACCAATACCAGCAACTGTCCATTAATTTTAAAAGATAAAATAAAGAAAAAAAACACGCCTCCGCAAACGCTGACAAATTACCCGTCAAGAAACTGATAAACGAAATCTGAATCGGTCTACAAAAGAATTACAGAAACTCCGACAACAACTTATTAACAATACCTAACCAGCCCCACAGCTACTGAAACCACTGAATATTCTCTGCGAAAAGTGGTTAGGAAAATTAATATACCTATAACACACATACCATCTCTCATTAAGTTAAACGTCCAGAGGGCTCGTACCAGTAAAGATAAAGCGGAAACGTTTGCTGACCACCTAACCAACGTATTCCAACCCTTTCCTTGCCAATAACCAGAAGAAGATGCTAAAATAACAGATTTCTTGGAATCCCCCTTCCAAATGAGCATACTGATGAAACCATTCAAGATTATGGACGTACAAATAGTAAGTAAAGAAATTAACCCCAAAAAGGCACCAGGTTTTGGCCTTATCAATGAAAAAGTACTCCAACAGCTATCTAAAATAGCAACTCAGGTAATCACCCAAATATGTAACGCTATCCTCTGCATCAGATACTACTCAAGCATCTGGAAAGTAGCGCGGATAACAATGATACAGGAGCCTGGAAAATCACCTACTGCCCTACATCCTATCAACCCATCAGCTTATTACCTATCCTCTCCAAAGTCAAAGAAAAATTATTAATAAAACCTAACCTAGACGATCGACGATTGATTCCTAAACACCAGTTCGGTTTCCGTCATTCACATGCAACTATTGAACAAATACATCGACTTGTAGATCAAATCCATAACGACCTTGATTAATATCGATATTACCCAGCAGCGTTCCTCGATGTATCCCAAACATTCCATAAAGTTTGCCAGCCGGGCCTATTCTATACATTAAAAAAGTATTTGCCATACCAAACCTACGAAATACTTAAGTCGTACTGAACTGATCGACACTTTTTCGTAAATTATCAAGCTGAATACACAAATCTCCAACCAGCGCTATCCGGGCAGTGTGGTAGGGCCTGTACTCTACTTACTATGTACAGCTGATTTTCCAGCTACAATATTAGCCAAAACCTTCACTATGAACTGCTAGCAACACCAACCTGGCCATTACCGAGAGGTTTCAAAATAAAGTGATACGTGCTTTAGCTGGTACACCGTGGGACGTGTCGAACAGAGTTTTATTGAGCGATTTAAGTGTCCCAACAGTCAAAGACAAAATAGGGAAAATTTCCCAAAAATATAAATACAGGTTAACAGTTTATCCTAACGAAATTGTGAACTCCTTAATGAACGAACCCGATCACCCAAAACGTCTAAACCGATTTAAACCTAACGAACATCCAACGCATTTTGATATTAATCCTTAAATCTAAGTTAAACCCAACTTCAACCTACTAGTTAATTTAATTATATCTTTCTTTAAGTTAAACCATTAACTTATGATATAGGTTAGTGAATTAATTATAGGATTCACTGGGACCTGCCATGCATGTCTTTTAACATTTGATGGTTACTAACCGCTGCTTGTATTACTTATGGTGTAATCACATGAAATACTTATTGCCCCTTGATTAAAAGGACAGATTGTATAATAAAGGGGGTAAATAAAAAATAAATAAATAATCATGTGAGTCCGTTTTTTACTGGTAAAGAATTTTATTTTCACAAAATGGATAAGTTAAATATTAAATAGTATTCCATATTTAACATCAAAATAACAAATATATAGGTAAAACGTTAAATAATTACTATTTTAAAACCATAATAGCAGCAGTCATCAATGGCAAAAAAAAAATCAAGATTACAAACGACTCACCCGGTCATTTTGAAATTTTGAGTTAAGGATGACTAAACATTTATTACCAGGTGTCACACGATCCCAATTCGATAAGAAAAAAGTACCAAAATTCAAACGTAACGATTGGTTGGACATTTACAGTTGTCA
>JARFJB010000704.1:0-76094 GCA_036346205.1 Vesta saturnalis | reverse complement strand
CAGAAAAATTTCTAACACGTTGCTTCCATAAGCGCTTACTGGACAAAATGGCGTCACCAAAAAAAAATGACACAATCTTTTTAAAATTTCGTTTTCGACCAACTGCACAATTTATATTTATCAAAAAAAAACTTGAAATTTTGCGTAGACCTCGAGTAGTATTACACGCGGTGTTGCCACGTCTAACTTTTATAACTATAATTAAATTACTAACAAAGCTGCCAGAGGTAAAGTGTGTTGCCTATCAACCTGTACGAGCAGAATGGGGTAAATGTCGCCGCCATTTTATTTTTTGTCACGTTATAGGCCACGCCCACTTTCGCCACGCGACTAGTACATTTTACCTCAAGTTGTTGATTTGAAACCTGTTTCGGTCATAGACTGCTAGATATAGAAACAAGTTGCAAATCTGAGATGCTGGTTTGAAACCAACTTCTGTCAAAAGAACATTGGATACGGGGACAGGGTGATGCAGCATATCTAGCCGGTCATTATAACTGTAATACCATATTACATAATGACATTACGTATCGAATATCTTGATGTGACGTCTGCATGTATGGAATTTCTGTTTACGTCCAGTTACAAAATCACACATTTACTTTTCTACCAGTACGTACAAATATGCAATTTAGAAGTGGTGCAAGTTTTCATACCAATAATAGACGCTTTAGGAAGAACTGTCTGTTATGCAAAAATTTTATTTAAATTCAGGATTCGACGTACTGACTGACATTATTGCATGAATTTGTTTGTGGTTTCTTTATCGTTTTTTAGATGTGGTTTCTTTACTATTCATAATTGGTTGCTATGGTCGTTACAAGCAAACGTGACAGCTGAGAAATTACTTAACGTTCTACGATTTCGATTCCTTCGTCACATTTTCTTTTATTTCACCTATTTGCGAAAATATCTGTGTACGAAGCGTCAATTTAGATTTGGGAACAGGAAAAGGCCACAGGGTGCAATACACGGAGAAGACGGTGCTTGTTGGGTTGTGAATAATCCAAGAGTTGTTTTTCCATAATTCTATCATTTTCTATGCATAGAATGTCTAAAACGCCCGATTTCGACCAGGTGACCTAGTAACCAAAGAAAAATGTGAGAATAGCCTTGATTTTGATCGACTTTGACGCACATTCTTCGGATTCGGTTAATCTTCATAACGCCAGTCGTATGATGATTGGCTCGCTTAGACAACATATTCGTAAACCCTTGTTTCGTGACCAATAATTCGCATATGGTAGGATCGTTTATTATCTCTGAATTTATCTCTTCCACCACTGCTTTCTGAACTGTTTCTTAACGAAATTCAGGTCTATTGGCACAAGTAGTCACGCAATGTGTTTCAAATATACATCACAATGTGCTGACCGATCCACGTGCGATTTTGAGCTCACCAGCTATCTATCTGAGTTTTGAATGACGATTTTCGAGCACGATTTCTTTAACTTTTCCGATGTCATCATCTGTTGTATATGTCGGAAGATGTACACCACGAGGTGCATCTTTAACTTTTTGAGACCTATTGTGAATGGAGAATATCACTCGTATGCCCCTGTTTTCAAAAAATCAGAGTCCCCGTAGGCGTTTTGCAGCATCTTCAATGCATCGGTATAAGACATTTCATTGGAAACACTTTACACAAAATTTTTACTTAATATTTTTTGTATTTTGAAATACGACACAAAGTGAATTGATAAAAACAGATGCCACGAGATGGCGCTTACGTTTGGCAGAAGTGCCTGGCAAAGGTTTACAACCCTGAAAAAAAAATATCTTTTCGAATCGGGGAATTATTTATGTTACAAATCGACGTAATTTTTTGATCATAGCAATGTACCACGGAACAATTTACATAAATTAATCCTTTTGGTTGGATACGTTTATGGCCTTCAAATTGATATTAAAATTGGTCACAAATTGTTTCATACTAATTTACCTCAATTTTTTAGGGCAGTAATCACAGACGATGAATTTACGATGAAAATTGATTTAAGCATACCAGATGTTTACCTGATCGCAGAGTACAACTTGAATGGTAACATACTTGTGGTGCCAATTGTAGGCGAAGATAATACCACCATAAAGCTTAGTAAGTGTTTACTTATCTATAAGGCTTAAACAAATTATTGGTTTTTCTTTATTTACAGTAAACTTGAATATGTAGAAATTAAAACATTAAACGTTAGGTACTTTAAATCCTGAAAAGCTAAAATTCGATTTCAAAAACCTTTTTAATGATGACCAAACGTTGGGATCGGAGATGAATCATTTACTAAGAAGAATTGGAAAGAAATTTTTATGGATGTCAAAGATAGATATGAACAAACCTTTGGAGCTTTTTTTAAAACATTAACGTAATTTTTAAAAAGGTGCCTTATTCAGATGTGTTTCGAATATTATTATTAAATTACATAAATAATGATGTAATAGTATAAGGTATAAAATTTAATAAATAAATAAATTGGTTGTAAAGTGTTCTCAAAACAGATCGTTAAACTAACTGGAGATACAACCCATTCACCAAAAATAATACCATTGGATCAGTCGGTAGTTTAAAGTAGGCCGATTCAATCTTTTGATTTGCTTAATTACTATAATTTCTGCTCGATTACTTCCACTTAACATCAATAGAACAAAATTGCAATGTAACACTAATAAAAATCATCTCGGACGCCAAGTTATTTTTTAATTATGCTCGGAATAACTAAACCGAGATTGTTTACAATAAAAATTCTACCAAAATGTAAACAAAATAAAAAATATACAAACTATGTTTATTAACAGTTAATGATAGGGTTAAATAAAATATATCTTAAAAACTAGTTATAACCTTAAATTACTAAATAATGGTTATAAATATAAATACCCGTACAAAATATAATAAATCTTCTTGAGAACTCCTGGTATTATAAAAAATAAATGAGGAAATGCAAACCAAGGTGATGGAATCCTTGTGTCAATGTTGCGCAATATCTCGAAATAATACTTTACTTCTTATAAATTTATCTTCGTGAAATTGAATAATCCGTTTATTGAATTTTCTTGAAATTTCAAATAAAAAATTGCAATCATAAAATGAAAGCGTACGTAAAAATAGAATTAAACGTGTAATTAAAATTTAATTAAAGTAGAAAAGTAAAAGTAATAAAAGTAAAAAAAAGTGCCTGCAAAGAGCAAAATTTAGGTGGAAACCCAAAAATATTGCTTCCTGCATCTAACAGCGTACCACAAGAAGTGAGAAAAAAAATGGACGCCTAGAATATTAGACGATGACGCGAAAAAATTTGCGCAAAGAATTAAGTCAACTATATGAGCAGAAAAAATAATTTAAAGAAGCGGGAGTATAAACCTTTAAGAAAATATGCAATTTAAGTTACACCAAAATGCAAATTAAGTTGTCTACCTCATACTTACAAATCATTAATAAACAAAATTTTTCTTATATTTACAACTAAATGAACGAAGAACATAAATTACGATATATTTTAGTACAACTCAAAATGGGTTGTTACAATTATCTTTGATTTGTACTACGGGTTGCAGTTGTAATCGTTTTATAATAGAACATGATCAATTTTCTAATTATTTATTTTCAACCCACGGTGATCATCAACTCCTTTCTAATTGATGATGGGATTATATTACTTTTAGAAGTGCCGTTTTTTTGCAATTTTTACAAATTTTACGCTGTTTGTTATACTCTATATAATCTCTCATCAACTTGCATATAGAAAAGTACATGAACAACACCAAACAAGTTTTTAGACCGGCCAAATTAATGTAGTCTAGGTACTTACTTTAGTACAAAGCTGCATAGTTTAGGGGCCGTACAACTCGGAAGAAGCAACTTTGAAGAACTGCATCATTTTCTTTATAGTAAGTCATTGAATTAGATGTTAAAAATCGATTATTAACAAAATTGTTAACATAAGCCCACAAGTTGACCCTTTAGATGTTAAACCTACAGTCTTTTCCTTCCATTAGCATTAAACTTTGAAATGTGAAGTTGGCAATAAATCCAAGCCATATCTTTGTTATGGTACCTTTGATCCATCAAACTTTAGCAACGTTCTATATTTTGTCACGTGTGGTTAAGATTTACCATAGACTGTTTTTTTCCTCGAATTTTGGGACGTTTAAAATGTTATATGTAGGAATTGCAGAAGAAAATTCTGTGGCTTGTCGTTTTAGATTATTGAAAATAAGAGTATAAATATTGGAAGCACTAATTTAGCTATAAATTTTATTTTGTTTAGCGATGAATTGGAGTAGGATTTAATACCAAGTGCTGTGTGAATGATATACAAATTTTTCGGTTTGTTTGTTTGTAAATAGATTGAAGTTTTTAAATTACGAATAGGTTCCATGCGTTGACATTTGTAAAGTAGTAAAAGGAATTTAACATTTCTGGTAAATAATGGATAATCCTTCTTTTAAGTAATCCTTAATTTACCGTTTAGCTTGAGTGGAAATTATTTCATTGGAATTAGCTGCTTTGTAATTAAAACTACTTTAGGATAGGTAGCTTTGCAGGTCTAAAATATTGGCTACTGCGTGTCAGGAAGTCATTTTGATAAATTAATTCAAGAAGACAAAGATTGTGGTTTGGAGTCAATTTTCCATCGCTTAGAGCCGACGAAACAGATTATCTTACATTGTTATTTTGTTCGAAATACCTTAAATGCGAAATATGTTCAATCCGTAAGAAAGTCGTAGTCAAAATGTAGAAGAAACAGGTTTGGGCCCTAAGCGCGCGATGTGATTTGAGTTCCGTCTGAGCTTACTCGCCTGCTACCAGGGATATTTGAAGCTACCGTTGAAAGAAGTTTCCCGTTCACCCTTTTAGGGATTTTAAACAGTATTCAACCAACCAGAGATATTATTGTATTGTGCATCGGTAGTCGGAAGTGACATTTATACGGGTACATCGAGGAGGGTTGGTGTTAAAGATAGTGCTATTTCCTCATTTTTGGGACAAAATCGCGTTTTTTTGCAGATTCTTATATCGTAAGTTCAGTATACTCACTAGGTACATTCGCGTGCACAGCAGTTCAGACAAATAAAGCAAATTGCTGTAAATATAAGTTTTCGCTTCAATAAAATTTGTGTATATAAAGGACAAAGAAAATTTTGTAAATAAATTAATGTGTAGATGTATTAAACCAGGTCATACAGTTCATCACTAAAAGTGTGTTAATACTCAAAAAATAAACGGTTCATTGAAAGTTGGCGACTGTAAATATGATGTATGGGTAGCGGCACCAGGGAAATTCAGAAGAGTTAGCTTCTACCAACCCACTAACTAAACGGCCAATTATATGAGAAATACCTATACCACCGTATAAACGAAAGAGGATTTAGTTGGCGATTTTAACAAATTATTCTTTAATTGTACTTGTCAGGCGGATGAATACGCTTTCTTGCGTTTAGCTTTGCATAACCGCTCTTTAGGCGATTGAGATTAAAGTGTATTCGCCCGCGATAAGGTTATTACATTCGGTGCGCCATTTTTATTATATGCTGATTACTGTATAGGAAATACTTATCTTTTTGGGATTTTTAATTGTCTTTAAATTATACAATCTAAACGTTTCGATAACTTACAGTTATCTTCGTCAGTAGTAATGTTAGTTAAAATTGTAAAGATGTAGATAAACATATTATTTCAGGTATTTATTTTGAATTAAATTTACAAAATATTACTACACTTAATTTTATACAGCTCTAGATAATGTTTAATTTATCAAACGTTTAGATTGTATAATTTAACAGTACATACCATTTAAAAATATCCCAAAAAGATAAGTATTTTATTATGAGTGTTAATGGTGAAAGTTTACATTTTCATACTGTATAGGAAAGTTTCATACTACGAAATTAGTTAAATTTATATTTTCAGCCATATTATTATTCCTTTAACGCCCTTCTGTTAAAGGGGATGTCATAAAAGTAAATGTTTATAATTTTTCACGCGGCTTTACTAAATCGTGGCGGGGGTGAGTTCTTATATACAGCTTTCCATACAATCAAACTAAAACAGGTATTTATTTAAGATAAATAAAATAAAAATACAATATAAGATTACACAAAATAAAATAAAACTGTAACTTGACTGAAATTTATTCTGGAGGTGAGGTCCTTGTAGGCTTTCTTGTTAGGTATTTCCTCGAATGGCAGGTTTTTCGGGTCTGTAGCGAAACCAGTTTATTTTTCCCTGATTTTACTGCTTAAGAATCAATTTTTTTCACGAACTGGTGCTTTAAATTATTAATTTTATTATTAATAAGGGTGGGTGACATTTTATTTGAAACTAAGGAATTTTCTTATTGTTGTCGGTAATCTGGGAGAATAAAATGGCCGAGTTTGTTTAAACCGGCACTTGTCAATTGAATACGAAGGAATTTGTGTATTTAAGGGTGTCTTTAATAATAAATAAATTTTATACATGCGAAAGTGTTAAGATTACTGTAGCATTGTTAGTGCAGGTTTCGAACGTCCGTTAGGTAGACAAGATCATTAATAAAAAATTGAAAGAAAACTTGAAAATATATGTCAAAAACAATACATCGTTCATTTAATCAAGTTTTTTATCGGTTTCTTCTTCTTCGACCGTGGTTCGTCGCTACGGTCATCATGGCTTTGAGATGCGTATAACAATTACAGGGACCTACATCTACTTTTAAAAATATACCTCCAGATGTAGCCACCGCTAGATGGCATCACAAGTAAATAAACAGTACCAACCAATCAGAACAATCTCAGGCCTCCAACCAGAACACAAGGTCTGGAATTCTGAGGATCAATCAGAAACCAGTGGGTGTGGCCTACCCTTAGACGATCCAATTAGAACGCGCACCATAGGGCTGTATGCTCGCGCACGAATAATCAGCTGGAACCTCTCCAATCAGAACGCACGGCCTGGGGCAGCATCCGCGCGCGACCAATAAGCTGAGATGGAGGTGGTCACATCGGGTTCTACTATAACTACTATTTTCAAAATTTTCTTTATTTTGTTTTTCAATTACACCTAACGAAGAGAAATATTTAAACGCAATTAACCGAATAAAAGCAAATTTCATTTTATTATTGGATAAAGAACTTCAATTACTTTTCAAAACAACCTTCAATTTATAGTAAAATTAGCAATTAATGTTTTTATGAGCATAATTGCCGAAACGGAATATTAACAGAAATTCAAAATAAAAGACGCTAAATGAAAACCCAGAACGAAAAACGCAAAACGGAAGACTCAAATCGAAAGGCCCAATATGCTCAACACTATACGATGTACGATAAACATCCAAAGAAAAAGGTAAAATGCAAAACCTTAAACGCTAAACGCAACACGTAAAAAGCAAAACGCAAAATGGGTAACCGAAAATGTGAATTGCAAAACGGGAAACGAAAGGGGTAAAACGCTAAACGTAAAAATGCGAAAACTCAAAACACCAACCACATCCTCAGAATTTAAAGCGCAGACCTCGAGGCGTAGAATCCGGAATCAAAAACGAGAAACGAAAACCGCATAGCACGGAACGTAGAGCGAGAAACGCGGTTTCCGAAATGCAGAATATCAAATTTGTAAGGCATGACGCGAAACGCGGACTTCGAAACGTAGAAGGCGGAACGAAAAGTCGAGACGCAAAAAGCAGAATGAGAAAAACAAAACGCGAAACAAGAATCGCAAATGCAAAACGGAAAACACAAAACGCAAAACGCAAACACCAAAGGCGATACACGAGACGCAAAACGAAAAACAAAACGCATAACGCAAAACACGTGAAACACGAATCGCAAAACGGAAAACACGAATCGCAAAACAAGAAAAAGCGTAAAACGCATAACGCATGACGCATAAAGCATAACGCATAACGCATAACGCATAACGCATAACGCACAACGCAGAAAGCACAACGCACAACGCACAACGCACAAACGCACAACGCACAACGCATAACGCATAACGCATAACGCATAACGCATAACGCATAACGCATAACGCATAACGCATAACGCATAACGCATAACGCATAACGCATAACGCATAACGCATAACGCATAACGCATAACGCATAACGCATAACGCATAACGCATAACGCATAACGCATACCGCATAACGCACAACGCACAACGCACAACGCACAACGCACAACGCACAACGCACAACGCACAACGCACAACGCACAACCCACAACGCACAACGCACAACTCATAACGCACAACGAACAACGCATAACGCACAACGCACAACGCACAACGCACACCGCATGACGCATGACGCATGACGCATGACGCATGACGCATGACGCATGACGCATGACGCATGACGCATGACGCATGACGCATGACGCATGACGCATGACGCATGACGCATGACGCATGACGCATGACGCATGACGCATGACGCATAACGCATAACGCATAACGCATAACGCATAACGCATAACGCATAACGCATAACGCATAACGCATAACGCATAACGCATAACGCATAACGCATAACGCATAACGCATAACGCATAACGCATAACGCATAACGCATAACGCATAACGCATAACGCATAACGCATAACGCATAACGCATAACGCATAACGCATGACGCATGACGCATGACGCATGACGCATGACGCATGACGCATGACGCATGACGCATGACGCATGACGCATGACGCATGACGCATGACGCATGACGCATGACGCATGACGCAGGACGCATGACGCATGACGCATGACGCATGACGCATGACGAATGACGAATGACGCATGACGCATTACGCATAACGCATAACGCATAACGCATAACGCATAACGCATAACGCATAACGCATAACGCATAACGCATAACGCATAACGCATAACGCATAACGCATAACGCATAACGCATAACGCATAACGCATAACGCATAACGCATAACGCATAACGCATAACGCATAACGCATAACGCATAACGCATAACGCATAACGCATAACGCATAACGCATAACGCATAACGCATAACGCATAACGCATAACGCATAACGCATTACGCATGACGCATGACGCATGACGCATGACGCATGACGCATGACGCATGACGCATGACGCATGACGCATGACGCATGACGCATGACGCATGACGCATGACGCATGACGCATGACGCATGACGCATGACGCATGACGCATGACGCATGACGCATGACGCATGACGCATGACGCATGACGCATGACGCATGACGCATGACGCATAACGCATAACGCATAACGCATAACGCATAACGCATAACGCATAACGCATAACGCATAACGCATAACGCATAACGCATAACGCGCAACGGCATAACGCATAACGCATAACGCATAACGCATAACGCATAACGCATAACGCACAACGCAAACGCATAACGCACAACGCATCAACGCATAACGCATAACGCACAACGCATAACGCATAACGCATAACGCATAACGCATAACGCATAACGCATAACGCGTAACGCTAACGGTAACGCATAACGCATAACGCAAAACGCATAACGCATAACGCACGCAACGCATCAACGCACAACGCAAAACGCAAAACGCATAACGCATAACGCATAACGCATAACGCATAACGCATAACGCATAACGCAACGCATAACGCATAACGCATAACGCACAACGCATAACGCATAATGCAAAACGCATAACGCATAACGCATACGCACGCATAACGCATAACGACGCATAACGCATAACGCACGCATAACGCATAACGCATAACGCATAACGCATAACGCAACGCATAACGCATAACGCATAACGCACAACGCACAACGCACAACGCACACCGCATGACGCATGACGCATGACGCATGACGCATGACGCATGACGCATGACGCATAACGCATGACGCATGACGCATGACGCATGACGCATGACGCATAACGCATGACGACGCGCATAACGCATAACGCATAACGCATAACGCATAACGCATAACGCATAACGCATAACGCATAACGCATAACGCGCATAACGCATAACGCAAACGCGCATAACGCAAACGCATAACGCACAACGCACGAACGCACAACCACAACGCACAACGCACAACTCATACGCAAACGAACAACGCGTAACGCGTAACGCGTAACGGTAACGCATAACGCATAACGCAAAACGCATAACGCATAACGCATAACGCACAACAACGCAAAACGCATAACGCATAACGCATAACGCATAACGCATAACGCATAACGCATAACGCATAACGCATAACGCATAACGCATAACGCACAACGCACAACGCACAACGCAAACGCATAACGCATAACGCATAACGCATAACGCATAACGCATAACGCATAACGCATAACGCATAACGCATAACGCACAACGCACAACGCATAAACGCATAACGCATAACGCATAACGCATAACGCAACGCATAACGCATAACGCATAACGCACAACGCACAACGCACGCATGACGCATAACGCGACGCATGACGCATGACGCATGACGCATGACGCATGACGCATGACGCATGACGCATGACGCATGACGCATGACGCATGACGCATGACGCATGACGCATGACGCATGACGCATGACGCATGACGCATGACGCATGACGCATGACGCATGACGATATGACGCATGACGCACACGCATAACGCATAACGCATAACGCATAACGCATAACGCATAACGCATAACGCGCGCGTCATAACGATAACGCATAACGCATAACGCATAACGCATAACGCATAACGCAAACGCATAACGCATAACGCATAACGCATAACGCATAACGCATAACGCATAACGCATAACGCATAACGCATAACGCATAACGCATAACGCTATAACGCATAACGCATAACGCATAACGCACTAACGCATAACGCATAACGCATAACGCATAACGCATAACGCATAACGCAACGCATACCGCATGACGCATACGCGACGCATGAACGCATGAACGCATAACGCATGAACGCATCGCATGACGCATGACGCATACGCATGACGCATGACGCGCATGACGCATGACGCATGACGCATGACGCACGCATGACGCATGACGCATGACGCATGACGCATGACGCATGACGCATACGCATGACGCATGACGCATGACGCATAATGACGCATAACGCATAACGCATCAACGCATAACGCGCAACGCATAACGCAACGCGCATAACGCATAACGCATAACGCATAACGCACAACGCATAACGCATAACGCATAACGCACAACGCATAACGCATAACGCATAACGCATAACGCATAACGCATAACGCATAACGCACAACGCACAACGCATAACGCATACAAACGCATAACGCATAACGCATCAACGAACAACGTAACGCATAACGCGTAACGTAACGCATAACGCATAACGCATAAACGCATAACGCATAACGTATGACGCACAGACGCACAACGCACAACGCATGACGCAAACGCATGACGCATGACGCATGACGCATAACGCATAACGCGCATAACGCATAACGCATAACGCATAACGCATAACGCATAACGCACAACGCACAACGCACAACGCAATAACGCATAACGCATAACGCATAACGCAGAACGCATTATGCATAACGCATAACGCATAACGCATAACGCATAACGCATAACGCATAACGCATAACGCATAACGCATAACGCATAACGCATAACGCATAACGCATAACGCATAACGCATAACGCATAACGCATAACGCATAACGCATACCGCATACCGCATACCGCAACCGCATGACCGCACGCATGAACGCATGACGCAGACGCATGACGCATGACGCATGACGCATGACGCATGACGCATGACGCATGACGCATGACGCATGACGCATAACGTATAACGTATAACGCATACCGCATAACGCATAACGCATAACGCATAACGCATACCGCATAACGCATAACGCATAACGAATAACGCATAACGCATAACGCATAACGCATAGCGCATAACGCCAACGCAACGATAACGCATAAAGCATAACGCATAACGCATAACGCATAACGCATAACGCATAACGCATATCGCATAACGCATAACGCATACGATAACGCATAACGCATAACGCATAACGCACAACGCACAACGCATACCGCACAACGCATGACGCAGACCGCATGACGCATGACGCATGACGCATGACGCATGACGGCGACGCATGACGCATGACGCATGACGCGACGCATGACGCATGACGCATGACGCATGACGCATGACGCATGACGCATACGCATACGCATAACGCATAACGCATAACGCATAACGCATAACGCATAACGCATAACGCATAACGCATAACGCATAACGCATAACGCATAACGCATAACGCATAACGCACAACGCATAACGCACAACGCATACGATACGCATGACGCATGACGCATGACGCATGACGCATAACGCATGAACGCATGACGCATGACGCATAACGCATGACGCATAACGCATACGCATACGCATACGCATGAACGCATGAACGCATGACGCATACGCATAACGCATAGACGCATACGCATAACGCATAACGCATAACGCGCATAACGCATAACGCATAACGCATACGCATGACGCATGACGCATACGCATAACGCATAACGCATAACGCATAACGCATAACGCATAACGCATAACGCATAACGCATAACGCATAACGCATAACGCATAACGCATAACGCAAACGCATAACGCATAACGTCGCATACGCATACGCATAACGCATAACGCATAACGCATAACGCCGCATAACGCATAACGCATGACGCATGACGCATGACGCATGACGCATGACGCATAACGCATAACGTATAACAGCATAACGCATAACGCATAACGCATAACGCATAACGCATAACGCATGACGCATAACGCATAACGTATACACGCATAACGCATAACGCATAACGCATAACGCAACGCATAACGCATAACGCATAACGCCATAACGCATAACGCATAACGCATAACGCATAACGCATAACGCATAACGCATAACGCATAACGCATGACGATGACGCATAACGCATGACGCATAACGCATGACGCATAGACGCATAACGCATAACGATAACGCATAACGCATAACGCATAACGCATAACGCATAACGTATACGTATAACGCATAACGCATAACGCATAACGCATAACGCATAACGCATAACGCATAACGTCCATAACGCAACGTAACGCATAACGCATAACGCGCATAACCGCATAACGCATAACGCATGACGCATAACGTCCGCGCCGCATAACGCATAATAACGCATAACGCACACGCATAACGCAACGTATAACGCAACGCATAACGCATAACGCAACGCATAACGCATAACGCATAACGCATAACTCATAACGGAAGCACAAAGCACAAAACTCCAATGACGAACCTCAAACCGTAAACCCAAAACGCAAAAACCAAACACGAAAAGTAAAATGCAAAACCCCAAAGGCAAAACGCTAAACGCAAAACGCAAAGCGCAAAACTCAAAGCGCAAAACACAAAACACAAAACGCAAAACGCAAAACGCAAAACGCAAAACCCAAAACGCAAAACGCAAAACGCGAAACACGAAACGCAAAACGCAAAACGCAAAACTCAAAACGCAAAACGCAAAACGCAAAACGCAAAACGCAAAACGCAAAATGCAAAACGCAAAACGCAAAACGCAAAACGCAAAACGCAAAACGCAAAACGCAAAACGCAAAACGCAAAACGAAAAACGCAAAACGCAGAACGCAAAACTCAAAACGTAAAACGCAAAACACCAATCGCAAAATGCAAAACGCAAAACACAAAACGCATAACGAAAAACGCAAAAGCAAAATGCAATACCCAAAGCGTAAACCCCATAGATTCATAATATTTTAGAACGTAACAGTACAAGTTTTGGTTTTTCGACGCTGAGATGATAGATTCTGACGATATACCCGCCAATTAGATGTAAAACAATTACCTACTGTTATTACCATTTTCAAGGTTTTCTTTGTTCTGTTTTTCATTTGCTCCTATTCAAGATAAATATTTTAATGCAGTTAACCAAATAAAAACAATTTTGGATTTATTATTGGATAAAGAACTTCAATTGCTTATCAAAACAGCAACCTTCATCTCACCATACAATTACCAATTATTGTTTTGATGCGCATAATTGCCGAAACGGAATATTAATAAAGAAATTTTGAAACCAATTATTCCAATTTATTCATAATGATATTTTAAATAAATTAATTAATAGTTCACATTTAAAGCCTCGGTTGCAGATGAATTCTGCAATTTTAGCAAAATGGTCGGAAAAGTTGAAGCCATCTTCATTTGTTTATTAATTTACTCCAACGGATTGGAATTACGTGAGTCAAATACTTTTAAAATTTATACATTTACTGTATGTCTTCAGCATCTGGTTTCCAAAAATGTCAGCGCAATGACCCAAATATAAATGATTGTTTGAAGTCTGCGGCACAAGCTGCAATCCCAGTGTTATCAAAAGCTAATGTATTATTAACATGTAGTATTTGTGTATCGATTAAATTATGTAAGTTTGCCCGAATTTAACCTTGAAAGTATCGAGCCGATTAAGGTGTCAAGTATGACTATTGGTGCAGGAACGGGAGCTGTCCATGTTGTCCAAAATTACAAAAATATAGAAATACACAACGTTTGTTCGGCAAAAGTGGAAAATGTAGAGTAAGTATTATACTTTCTGCTAAATATTCACAGACCTTATTAGCGTATGCAATAAACGATGTCCATAGAAAATGTACATATTCAGTCCGTTAATAAAAAATATGATTTTCCATAATTTGGAGATAATTCTACACATAAAAATGCATAAAATAAATTGAAATAGTTATAGAATTCATTAACCCTACCAGTACGCACAAATATGCAATTTGGAAATTGTGCAAGTTTTCATACCAATAATAGAAGCTTTAGTTGTTATGCAAACGTTTTATTTAAATTCAGGATTCCAAGTACTATAACAAACTTTTTGTCACGTTTAAATTTGCAATAATGTAGGCAACTTCGTTCATTTTCATGTCATGTAAATTGTATACCTTATTACTTGAGAAATATGTATTAAAATTATCTACATACTGTTGCGCTTACAGTTTGGGCAGGTCATGCGCAGTGATTTCATTAGCATCGTTTTTAGTAGATGATTAAAAGCGAGAAGTGTATCCATTTTGTTCTCTTAAATATTTTGTTGAGAAGTGCTGTATAGTTTTTACAGTAAGAGCTGTTTAAACCTATTTTGCATTGCTTGAGATGTTTACCTATTTTAGGCACTTTTTCTTTTGGCGTATTTTCATTGTACAACTAAGTTTGAGGTTAATTATACGCTACACGTTTCAATTGATCTAGGATGATGCGTGAAATATTGTTGCTATGCAGAAGAATTATAAACAAATGGTACCTTAACCCGTTTAAACTAGCCAGGTTTGGCTGCTTTCTGAAGGAATTTACATATTTGGGATCAACAAGTATCAAAACCCTGTTATATTTTCATTCCAAGAATTATTGCACAACCAAACTTGAAAGCGTGTATTCAGCAGCATTTAGTTATTAGTAACAGTATAACAGTAACAACCAAAAAATAAACGTACTGGAGGTTTTTCATTTCTAAGCATTAATTCATAATTGATTTTTAAGTTAATCCAGATTTACTAACATCAATATTTAGATTTTCTACTTTATAACTTGTTGAACAGATATATTACATATATATATATATATATATATATATATATATATATATATATATATATATATATATATATATATATATATATATTACATATTATGATGTATACATGTATGTATATATACATAATAAACCTTGTTATTGTTTTTAGTTTTAAATTTATTACATTTAAAGCTTGTTTTCAGTAAAATAAGTTGGCACCCGAAATTTCTAAATATTTATTTACACACCCTTATTTTATCCTTTTTTTTAAAATATTACAGTACTAACTGGCGTTATTGCATGAATTTGCTTGTAGTTCTTCGCAGCTTTTAGATATGGTTTCCTTACTCTTCATTATTGGTTGCTACAGTTATTACAAGAAAACGGTACGGCTAAAAAATTATTTAGCGTTATACGCTTTAGATTTATTCGTCACATTTTCTTTTATTTCACCTATGGGTACGAAGCGTCAACTTAGTTTTGGGAACCGGAAAAGACCACAGGGTGCCATTCACGGAGTTTGTTGGATGTTATTTCCTGCGTGTTTTGTCATATAATCGACCACACTGCGTTCCTTGTGAGAGGGAGCGTTATCATTGTGCAAAATCCAAGAGTTTTTTTTCCATAATTCTGGTTATTTTCTATGCACAGCATGTCTAAAGCGCCTGATTACGACCAGGTGACGTGATAACCAAAGAAGACTTTGAGCATATCCTTGATTTTTGATTAACTTTGATGCATATCCTGGTTTTGGTTCATCTTGATAGCGCCAGTCGTATGATAATTGACTCGGTTCGACATCATATTCGTAAACCCTTGTTTCGTGACCAGTAATTCACACATGGTAGGATCGTTTATTATCTCTGAATTTATCTCCTCCGCCACTGTCTTTCGGAACTGTTTCTTAACTAGGTCTTTTGGCACAGGTCGTGGTGCATGTGTTTCAAATATACACCACAATGCGCGATTTTGAGCTCACCAGCTATCTTTGCATGACGGTTTTCGAGCACGATTTCTTTAACTTTTCCGTTGTCATCATCTGCTGTATGTCGAAAGATGTACACTATGAGATGCATCTTTAATTTTATGAGACCTACTTTGAGTGACGATTACCACTTTGTTTTCAGCGTAGGCTTTTTGCAGCATTTTCAATGCACCGGCACAAGAAATTTCGTTGGAAACACTTCACACAAATTTTTTACTCAATATTTTTTGCATTTTGAAATACGACGATGTCCATATAGTGAATTGATATAAACAGATACCACGACATGGCGCTTACGTTTAACTGAAGTGTCGGGGAGAGGTTTATCATCCTGGAAGAAAAATATCTTTTCGAATCAGTTAATGATTTAAATTGCAATTTCCCGGATCTTTTTGATCATAGCAATATACCACTAAACACATTACATAAATTAATTTTTTTGGTTGGATAAGCTTAAGGTGTAGACTTCAAATTGATATTTGTTACAACTTTATACATACTAATTCACCTCAATTTTTTAGGGCAGTAATCACTGACGATGAATTTAAGGTAACGTGTGATTTAAGCATACCAGATGTTTACCTGACCGCAGAGTACAACCTGAATGGCCACATACTTGTGGTGCCAATTGTAGGCGAAGGTGATACCACCATAAAGCTTAGTAAGTGTTTACTTATCTATAGGGATTAAAGAAATTAGTCGTTTTCCATTTAAAGAAAATGCAAAGGTCATATTGGAAACTATTGGTGAAATATATGAAAAAGAGGGAGAGAAACATGTGGAAATTACGACATTTAACGTTACTTTAAATCCTGAAAAAGTAGAATTTGATTTCAAAAACCTTTTTAATGGTGACGAAACGTTGGAATTGGAGATTAATAATTTGCTTAATGAAAATTGATATGAAATTTTTATGGATGTCTAAGCTGGTTACGAACAAACTTTTGGAGCTGTTTTTAAAAGATTGGCTAACTTAATTTTTAAAAGGATGGCGTATGCAGATATATTTGAATATCATAATTAAATTATTAACAGTGATTTGTACTAAGGGTTGCAGTAATTGTTTAATAATGGAACATGATCAATTTTCTGATTACTTATTTTCCCTCGGCGATCATCAGCTCCTTTCTAGTTGATGAAGGGACTATGTTACTTTTAGAGGTGTCGTTTTTTTTTTCCAAATTTTCCGCTGCTTGTTATCCTCGATATAACCTCACATCAACTTGCTTATAGAAACGTACAGAAACAACACTAAACAATTTTTTAGACCGGACAAGTTAATATACTATATGTACTTACCTTACTACAAAATACATAGGTTAGGTGACGTACAACCCGGAATAAGCAATTTTGAAGAACAACGAAATTTCTTTAGATGTTAAACCTAGTAATTTTCTTCCGTTGGCATTAAACTTTGAAATGTGAAATTGCAATAAATCCAAGTCCCTGGCCGCCTACTATCTGTAGTCATATATTTGTTATGGTACGTTTTATTCATAAAACTTTATAAACGTTTTGTATTTTGTCACGTGTGGTTAAAATTTACCGTAGATCCTTTTTTTCCTCGAACTTTGGGATATTTAAAAGGTTATATGTAGGAATTGCAGAAGGAAGCTCTGTACTTTGTCATTATAGATTATTGAAAATTTGAGTATAAATTTTGGAAGCACTAATTCATTTAAACGTTTTTCTTTGTTTGGCGATGCTTGGATTTATTACAAACTGTAGTAGGATTTAGCACCCAGTTTTGTGTGAATGATATATAGTAGGTAAGATTGGAGACTTTTGGAACACACCACATTTCCAAGGTCCCACATTTCCAAGGTTGCCACAAAACCAAGGTCCCCACTGCACCAAGGTCAAAAAGGGCAATGTGTGACCTAAATACATATCATTACCACAAAACCAAGGTCGCAAACCTCGCTTTCCTGTTCCACTACTACAAGGCCATCACTGTGACCTACTTTAAAACCACGCTTTCCTGTTCCACAATTACAAGGCTATCCGTGTGACATATCATTACCACAAAACTAAGGTCACATACCCCGCTTGTCTGTTCCACAACTACAAGGCCATCTGTGCGACCTAACGCGCTTTCCTGTTGCACAATTACAAGAACATCCGTGTGACCTGGTTGCTACTCTATACCCCACTTGTATGTTTCTTGCTCACTTGTATGTTTTTTGCCCACCCACAAAAGAAAAGAAAACGATATGTTAATATATTTAATTAATGTAGAAACATGTACAAATGTATTACTCAGATATATGATTTTCTTTAGGAATAAAACATTTTGATTTAGTACAAGTGCAGAAGGTCCTCTCCACTTCCGTTTCAGTACATCTGCGCGGACGTGGTGCGAGGAGCTGAGCATACGTGCAATGTGGTGCCCATCGTAGATGTTCCTGTAACGGATTGACATCTGGCTGCCATCGGTTTATTCTAACCCCACATGAAACATTCAACCGTATCGTCTGAAGATGTGGAAATGAATCCTGCTGCAGCAAGCGATGAGGGTGAGTGAACTCCAGACCATGTTCGATACGTTAGTAATCGTTTATCGAAACAGTTGTAATACTGAGGATAATAAAAGTTTGGGTCACACATGTTAACATCAGCGAAAACAGTATGATACTGACAGGAAATAATGTATTCTATACAATATATACAACATATATACAATATGTACAATATATACAATAGATAAAATAGATACAGTAAAAAGACTACTGGCTACGTAGCACACCTCATCACACAGTATACATGAGTCATCATCGTACACATCGTATAACTGTGTGAGAGGCGCACACGACGAGCACCAATAATATTCGTGCGACAGGTGATATCGCGCAGTCCTGCGCTCCATATGCATATGATGGTCCACTACGCGGTAATCTCCTGGTTTCAATCGGTGAAACAGCGATGACACAAATTCATGTAGTCCACCAGATGGTAGCGAACATATATTGATACAATGTGGGCATATGCTGTTACACGGCTTGCCGAAAAGTGCTCGCGTATTACCTTGCTCAATTTGGTATACCACGCTGAATTCCACTGAACCAGTTCATAATTATTTCGTAGCACTTTGGTTATGGAAGCCGGTAGTATTCCTTCCTTTTCAAAATTTACCCAGTTCGGAATTAATTGACATGTCCGTCGCGTACTAATTTGAAATAGGGTTTGTGGTTGGTACACTGTAGAGTCTTCCAATCGTCTTGCACTGGAGTAACTGACATAGTGAAGATCGGTAACTATGGTATATGTAAAAACCCTCCCTTTAAGTATACGAATAATACTGAGTGGGGTATGTAACCTTGTGTAGTGAACTTGTTGTGGCAAAGTGGAACAACCTTGGAAATAAGTATGCCTAGGAATGCTTGAAGTAGTGGTGAATACAAGGTTGGAAAAAAAACAAAATGAGTAACAGCCTTGAACGAAAAGAAACCTTGAAAAGGTGTAACCGACAAGAACGCTAAAGCAATGTGTGGTATAATCGTGAAGGTCACGTAAGTAGCCTTGAGGAGGTACATAGAGGGAGAGTGTCATATATAAAAGAGAGGGAATGTATGTAAAGCCAGTATCGTATATAATGGATAACATCGTACGTCAAGCCATAGAAAAGGCGAAGATTATCAGTGCCATAAGTTCAAGTAAATATTGCGATATTTTGCTTAATAATGTGCATTATTTCTTAAATAAAAGTAAAATAAAGTTTGTTAGTGTCGGTCTATCACCCAAATTTGGATTTGAGCCAGTCTTAAAACTAGGTGGATCGAAGAGTGGTGGAGTGGTGTTTGACAAGCAGGAATGGCGTATACTTATGGATAATCAAGGGGTTATTACTAATTATTTCTACAGTCCTGAAGGAACATGGCTACCTACCAAACTGGGATCGAAGACTGTCTCGTACGAAAATATAAACAAGAAAAAAATTATACGCCTCTGTGATAGTAACGAAATTGATATCTATTTAGGATGGGAGTCTATAGAACAGTTATGGAAGCTTTTGAAGATAATATATTACCGATTGGAGTTGGCAGATACTGTGAACTTTCCAGAGTTTTATAAAAACCTAATAAAGTCGGCAGCAATTCCTAATGTAACATTCACCAAGTTATAGGTCCATTGCATGATGTATTTGAGGTCAACATAGCCTGCCTTCTGGAAATGGAAAATTTGCCAAGGAGAAACTATATATGGATATGGATCTTGCCAAACCTATAACTGAAAGGGGGGTAACGCTTGTAGTCAATAGTGGATAGTATTAGATGTTAGTCAATATGTGGATGTGTTATAGTGCAGTCGTGGCCTAAAGCTGTAGATTGTGTTAGTGCAGTCCAAAGACTAATATGGTTACAATCATTAGAATTCGATGCTGATCATGAAAAATGTATGGAATGGGTAGATTTAGTGATGACTATTTAAATAATCTAGTTAATAAGTATGGGGGAGGAATACGCCTTTGTGAAAAATACTTAACATCGCATGTAGGTGATATAGAGTGTATTTGTTGTATAAAGCGATTAATAGAAGACCTTAAAGAAATATCATTGGAGCAATTTATACACGAAATAGAAAGACATTTACCGAATTTTGAGCCATCAGATGACGACTCACCCAGTAAAGAAGGTGTGCATTAATGAGTCCAAAAACGTAGTTCACTGCATAGTAGTATGGGAGTTGGCGCACAGACATGCGCGAAAAGGAGATTCTGCACGATTTAAAAAAAGAATAGATGACTGTGGTAATATAATTTTACCAATTCTCGAAAAACAGCATCGTGAATGTGTGTTTGTCAGACGCTTTAGTAGTATGTAGTGATATATATGTATAGGATAGTATTAATAAAAAAAGTAAAAAAAGATCTGTTTATTGCATATTAATATTACAGTATATATAATTAAGGTTAATTAGCGTATTACACAATGTCTTTGGTAGAAATCCAGGAGTTGTGAGAAGTATCAAAACCCAACCACTTAACGAGAGCTTTATTTCCTTGACGTCGGATGACACGTTCAACTAGATGAATGTCTGGATGTTTAAAAGTTTGTAGTTCGGGCTCATAGAACAGACCTTGAATATCTTCATCTCGAGTATCACGTAATGTGTTGGTGCGTGGGCTTGAACGTTTAACTGTTGATATTCGAAAGACTTCGTAACTCCAATTAGGTGTGTACCCCTTAGAGAATATGCTTCTATGTTTGCTAATGCGTACATGTTCCCCCACGTTAAATTTAGGTGTTTTACGGTCAAGAAATTTTTGACATTTTAAATGTTTTGAAATAGATGCACTATTTTTTTCGATACATCTACCGGTTTGTATCCAGTTGTTCTATGCTTTCTTGAATTATACTCGGCGACAATGTGCGGTAATAGTGATAGCCACTTATAAGATCCTTGCATGCTGAAGGTTTTCCACATTATTGCTTTAAGGGTGCGATTTACACGTTCCACTATGCTACTTTTCAAGGTGGAATAACTACTGTAATGATTGATATTAAATTTTTTCATTACTTTTGTGAATTCAGCATTATAGAACTCAGTTCCCATATCAGTTTGTATATGTGTAGATGTCCTTTTCAAACCAGACAAATGTTTATCCATTACATCCGCGACCAGTTTACCATTCTTGCGTTTGATGGGAAAAGCCCAGACATATTTAGAGAATGCATTTTTATTACTAAAATGTATCGAAATCCTTTATTCATCCGAGCAATGGTATCATTTCCACTAAATCAGCTTGAAATAGATCATTTAAACCTTTTAGTACAACACAACCCGCGGAAAATTTCTTCTTGCAGGTTTGTGCAGTTCTTCCAACATCGTTCCTTTTAAGGGTTGACCAATTACATCCTTTGCCAGCTCAAATGTTGTACCATCTATGTTAAGCTCAAGAGTTGGATGACTCCACCTGCAATGTACTATAGTACCGTCGTTACAGGGATAGGTATATTGATCACCGACGCCGGTAGATACTAATTGTCTTCTTTGCGGCGATTCCAGAAAATGAAATGAAAGTTTCATAAGACAGATCGCTATGATGAACAATATGTTTCAAATTTATCCACTGTCATTTGATGATGAAGATGACCGCCAAATTTATCTATTGGCATCACTGGTGGTCGTATAGTACTATCTGTAGTGATAGTCGTAGTAACAATGAAAGGAAATGACTGTAGTGGTAGGTTTATAACAAGTTCTGTTACTTTATTACTTTTGCGTTACGTAGTTCATCAATTATATATATTATTTCGTTGTGATTGCTAGTATTTCCTGCCGACATTGATCCTAATAATTCCCAACCAATCGACTAACTTATTCGAATTATTCCACGGTACAAACTCAATAGGTTTATTATTGTATCGCAATAGCTGCAGTCCACCACCTCTTTTGGATATAGAAGTTGTTCGAGATCTGGTGGCTGGAGGTGCAATAGATGATGTGGCAGAACGTTTTCTAGGTTGAAGTAATGGTTTAATGATTTCAAGGTACTTCTTACTATTAGTTCCTCGGATTTGATCATCAGGGTTATAATTACGTCGGGCACATGCGTACGACGCAAAATGTCATTGTATTGCTGTAGATCCTCTTTTGTATCCCGTAGGAACTTTTTAAAAGTAGTTCATATAATCCCGGTGTTCCTCATAGTCTAGGGATGATCCATCGGGAAGAGCGATTCGCAAATTTTCTCCAACAAAATCTAGTTCAGCATCGCCTATAAAGAATTTCTCTTCTTCAGGAATAAAATGCACACCGTACGTTAAGTCATATTCATCTTCGGTATCTCTAAAGATACCTTCGACGTAGTATTTCGCTAATCCTTGGTATTGATTAAGATACTCTTCAAAGGCGGGTTGAGATCCAGCAGTAGTGTTCCGATTTCAATTGTTGTAAAGTAGGAATTTCCACCTCGTCGTCATGTGTGACATCAGCAATTACAGATTCCTGTAGAGGTGTGGGAATGGTGTCAGGAACAATAGTACGCGCCTCCTTACGTATTCTAGAGGATTTAGGTGTATAATGTAAAAATACTTCATTTTCATGTGCAATGGACTCCTTTTTCCGACTTCTGGCGTAAGGGGTTCAGCTTTGATGAGAGAACCATCATTTTAGTAATTAATTGTTTTAATGGTTGTGTAATAGGTTTAAAGTGTGCCTCCATTGCACGTTCTGTAAGTGCAGTATCTTCTTTCAAACTCGCATATTTCTGTTGCACACTCTTGCGAGCACGCAAAATGTCTTGTACTAAGCGCTCCTCCATTACGACTGTACGTTGACAGTCCTAGTAGATTATTTATACTGCAATGAAACAGTCAAATCTCTTACGGTAACGACCGTTATTAACATCGCTTTCTTTATCAATCACAAGAAATCCGAATTTATCACGCCAGCAACAACACAGTCTTTAAATTTATCAAATGACATATCAACATTAACGTGATCATCATACACATGCTTGAGATTAGTGTGATCTTGTTGAAAAGAACAAGTAAATTCGCATTATCACGTATAAGCTGTTTTGGAATTGAAGAATACGTTTGACACAGATAGAAACAATCATTATTTCGATGTCTGCCAAAACAAAAATGATCTCTAATTTCATTTTGTTTATGACATGCTACATCATCAAAATCATTATTGAATTTTACGGGACTCACTAGGAGGTATAACATCACTATTATCACTGTATTCGAAATACCTAATTTCTTTATGGGTGCCAGTAACTCCAGGTACTGGTATTTAGGTTGGTATAAGATTTGCAATATATAGACATTTTCAAAACGTAAGCCATTTGGATGTTCTAATAAGAATCATAACATTGGTTTTTCCAGCCGGATGGTGACGATTATACCTCGTTTACATCCCCTTTTAGTAAACCGCGGTGTTTAGTACTGCTCCTTGTTAGGAGTAATGTCATAATTTTTGATAGGTAATTCTGTATCTTGCGGAATGAAACGGATGTCACCATTATGTACTAAACCCACTTGTATGACGCTTCATATATATACACCACGTGCAGAAAGTAGTTTAGTAGTGAAGTGTCAGTCAGTGTGGTATGAAGTATACATCCCAGCGTCAGAGGAAAAAAAGGTTCAGGATTAATTAATACTTTAATAAATAATTACCCGTGGAGTTGCATATACCGGATATCGATATTTGGGCCAGGCACCCGTTTACAAAAACGATTAGCTCGTGGCGACAAAGGTATTAACGCATTGGACGAAGCGTGTAAAGAACACGATATTGCATACTCCCAGTCAAACGATCTAAAACGACACATAGCGATAAGACTTTACAACAAAAAGCTTGGAATAGATTTCGTTCTACCGACGCTATTGGAGAAAGGGCAGTCATTACCATAGCTGGTATAATGAAAGGAAAACGGACAATGGGAATGGGTGGCAAATCACGGAAAGGACAAAATGGGAATGGAAATAAATCACGACGAAGGAAGCATTCTCGCAGAGCAATTTCGTTTAACAAAGCAGTCCTTCTAGCCCGACGTCGTGTTGGTGGTAAACTTCGATCATCTTTAAAATCGACAATACAGCAAGCCTTGAGCGCTCTAAAACACAAAAAATTATGTCACCCAAGAGCAGAATATTGCCAATACCAAAACGTGGGGATTCATACCTCTTATTCCCTCTTTGCAGCATTAGGAGCTTTAGGGTCTCTAGGTGGCGGTATGCGAGTCGCAAAAGCGGTAACTGACGCAAAAGCTGCGACAAAAACGTTAGACGAAACCAAACGACACAACCAAGCAATGGAAGCAGCTGCATTAGGAAAAGGTTTATACATAAAGCCATATAAACGAGGTTAGGTATATTTACAACCGTATTCAAAAACTCCCACTGAAGCTACCACGTCACGCCTTAAGTAATGTTGAGCTATCAAAATTTGTGGAGCAATTACAGATTCCCTATTTTAGAGGGATATATATGCGAGATAACTTACCTACACGAATCCATGCGAATGAATGTGGTATTGTGAATCTGGATGATCAAACTAACAAGGGTACACACTGGACAGCTTACATTAAGCGTAACAGGCATATTACATATTTTGATAGCATAGGACATATTAAACCACCCTTTGAATTACTCCACTATTTTAAAAGTGATGGTAGCAGAAACACAATTGAGTATAACTTTACCAAGGTTCAAGATTTTGATACATACAACTGCGGTCATTTAGTCTTACATTTTTATGACTACTCGTACTGATTTTCAGTAGTCGTTACGTGATCGTAATGTCGTACACATTTACATTTACCGGCAAAAGTGTATCTTGCAAGCAACCTTTAATCCACCGATTTTTCTTGAGAATGAGTCGGAATAGTAATGGGATTGACTAGTTTTGAATCTTTCAATACTATACAGAATGTTACTTCAAAGAATAACCAACTCGTATTTGGAAAGATAAAATTACAATACCACCAGGATCATACGAAATCGCGGATGTGAATAAATATATTAATGAGTTGTGAAAGATCGAGAGCATTTATGCATTTACAAGCGAATAATAATACTATGAAAGCAAGTATGAAAGCAACCCATGACATTAACTTCAATGTGGAAAATTCGATAGGACTATGCTGGGATTTAATAAAACTGTTTACCAGGCTAAAAAGTGCATACCTCTGATACTCCTATTAACATTATCAAAATTAACTCATTAATTATCGAGTGCAATATAACAAGTGGTAGTTTTAAGAATGGTGAAACATCATAATTCATCATTCTTTCCCAGTGTACCAGCGGGGTATAAAATAATGAATCCCCTCAACATGTCATCTATCTACCTATCAATAATCTACCATTTCAACAATAACACTTAAAATAGTAGACCAAGACGGAGATCTCGTCAATTTTAACGGGAAGTCATAACGATAGGACTACATTTAAAGAAAATATGGTGACCGCTATAACACATTGCATGTAACCAGTGCAAACAAACTATAAAAGATCAAAGTGTGGAAAGGTAGAGTCAGTAAGCGTTCAGCACCAAAGCTTGACACCGAAAAAGCATTTTGGAAAGTCTCGGTTTACAGTACTACAATGAGTTATTAAACGTTAATGAAAAAGTTGTCGTTGATAATGCTATCGTTAATTCCGAACTGCACACCCATCAATAACTACCGATTTGGAAACAATGATGAAATCAGGATACCCATTCAGGAAGACATGTGCACTCTACCATCCGAAAGCTATGTTTAAGGGACGATTATTACGTCAGGATGGTACTTTCTAACACCGCAAGGTTCGTTAATAACGGTATCGCATTTTTATTCAGTGAAATTAGATATGAAATGAATGGAATAGTGGTAGATTCCGTAACGAAAGTGGTTAACGTCGACAATGAAAGGATTGGTATCATTGACGTCCAATGATCTCGCCTCAAAAATGCAGGTTGGTTTTATCAAACAGTACACTAACAAATGTCAAGGTATTTTAAGTTTGTATACCTTGGAATGCTCTTGGCTTTGCCGAAGATTACAATAAAGTGATTTTGAACATTAGACAAGAACTGGTATTAATTCGTAGTAACATTGATACCGAAGTAATTTCAACTGTGAAGCATTAAAGTTAACATAGATAAGATATATTGGAAAGTTCCCATCATTCCAGCATTAGCAGAGGGTTGGCGTTAACGAAATACATTGATAAAATGTAAATAGGGAAGCATTCTCGCAGAGCAATTTCGTTTAACAAAGCAGTTCTTCTAGCCCGACGTCGTGTTGGTGGTAAACTTCGATCATCTTTAAAATCGACAATACAGAAAGCCTTGAGCGCTCTAAAACACAAAAAAAATATGTCACCCAAGAGCAGAATATTGCCAATACCAAAACGTGGGGATTCATACCTCTTATTCCCTCTTTGCAGCATTAGGAGCTTTAGGGTCTCTAGGTGGCGGTACAGCGGCAGTCGCAAAAGCGGTAACTGACGCAAAAGCTGCGACAAAAACGTTAGACGAAACCAAACAACACAACCAAGCAATGGAAGCAGCTGCATTAGGAAAAGATTTATACATAAAGCCATATAAACGAGGTTAGGTATATATTTACAACCGTATTCAAAAACTCCCACTGAAGCTACCACGTCACGCCTTAAGTAATGTTGAGCTATCAAAATTTGTGGAGCAATTACAGATTCCCTATTTTAGAGGGATATATATGCGAGATAACTTACCTACACGAATCCATGCGAATGAATGTGGTATTGTGAATCTGGATGATCAAATAACAAGGGTACACACTGGACAGCTTACATTAAGCGTAACAGGCATATTACATATTTTGATAGCATAGGACATATTAAACCACCCTTTGAATCCATGCTAATGAATGTGGTAAAAGTGAATCTGGATGATCAAGACTAACAAGGGTACACATTGGACAGCTATAAGCTTTACCAAGGCATATTACATATTTTGATAGCATACAACTGCGGTCATATTAAACTTACCCTTTGATATTACTACTCACTGATTTTCAGTAGTCGTTACGTGATCGTAATGTCAGAAACACAATTGAGTATAACTTTACCAAGGTTCAAGATTTTGATACATACAACTGCGGTCATTTAAGTCTTACCGATTTTTCTTGATGAACTGAGTCGGAATACGTGATTGGATTGAGTAGTCGTTACGTGAATCGTTCGTACACATTTACATTTACCGGAAAAGTGTATCTTGCAAGCAACCTTTAATCCAACTCGATTTTTCTTGGAATGAGTCGGAATAGTAATGATTGACTAGTTTTGAATCTTTCAATACTATACAGAATGTTACTTCATACGAAATCGCGGACTCGTGAATAACGATATAATTACATGAGTTACGACCAAGGATCGATAGCGATTTATCGCGGATTTACGAATAATAATACTGATGAGAGAGCATACAGCTATGAAAGCAGCAACCCATGACATTAACTTCAATGTGGAAAATTCGATAGGACCTATGCTGGGATTTAATAAAACTGTTTACCAGGCTCAGAAAGTGCATACCTCTGATACTCCTATTAACATTATCAAAATTAACTCATTAATTATCGAGTGCAATATAACAAGTGGTAGTTTTAAGAATGGTGAAACATCACACATAATTCATCAGTTCTTTCCCAGTGTACCAGGGGGTATAAAATAATAGAGTCCCCTCAACATGTCATCTATCTACCCATCAATACATCTACCATTTCGACAATAACACTTAAAATAGTAGACCAAGACGGAGATCTCGTCAATTTTAACGGGGAAGTCATAACGATAGGACTACATTTAAAGAAAATATGGTGACGCGCTATAACGCATGTGCATGTAACCAGTGCAAATCAAACTATAAAAGATCAAAGTGTGGAAAGGTGAGAGTCAGTAAGCGTTCAGCACCCAAAGCATTGACACCGCAGAACAAAGCATTATTGGAAAGTCTCGGCTTTACAGTACTACAATGAGTATATTAAACGTTAATGAAAAAGTTGTCGTTGATAACGCTATCGTTAATTCCGAACTGCACACCCATCAGCCATACACTACCAGATTTGGAAACAATGATGAAATCAGGATACCCATTCAGGAAGACATGTGCACTCTACCATCCGAAAGCTATGTCTACGTAGAGGGACGATTATTACGTCAGGATGGTACTGTTCTAACACCGCAAGGTTCGTTAATAACGGTATCGCATTTTTATTCAGTGAAATTAGATATGAAATGAATGGAATAGTGGTAGATTCTGTAACGAAAGTAGGATTAACGTCGACAATGAAAGGATTGGTATCATTGACGTCCAATGATCTCGCTCGTCATGAAAATGCAGGTTGGTTTCCTATCAAACAGTACACTAACAAATGCTCAAGGATACTTTAACGTTTGTATACCGTTGCGAATGCTACTTGGCTTTGCCGAAGATTACAATAAAGTGATTTTGAACATTAGACAAGAACTGGTATTAATTCGTAGTAACATTGATACCGACGCAGTAATTTCAACTGTAAAGAAGCATTAAAAGTTAACATAGATAAGATATATTGGAAAGTTCCACATCATTCCAGCATTAGCAGAGGAGTTGGCGTTAACGAAATACATTGATAAAATGTAAATACGCCAGTAGCATTTAGAAGTTGGGAAACCCACATATATCCCGCCGTTCCAGCAACAGATAAGCATACATGGGCAATCAAAACATCTACTAGTATAGAAACACCTAGATACATTATTATAGGATTTCAAACTGGGCGAGAGAATAATGTTATGCAAGATACGAGCAGATTCGATAAATGTGCACTAAATAATATTCGCGTGTTCCTGAACACGGATCGTTATCCGTATGACAATCTCAACGTTAATTATGATAACAATTGCTTTGCTACGTTGTATGAAATGTTTGCTAAATTCAAATGTCGTATTACCAAAGAGGGGCAACCATTACTCACCCCACGCAATTTACCACAGCTGCACCGTTGATTGTCGTAGATTGCTCAAATCAAAAGAAGCATTACACTCTAAAGCAGTAGTTCTTCGTGTGAGTTTGAAACTGCGGTAAACATAGCTGCCAATACGACAGCATACTGTGTTATACTCCACGATCGTTTAGTTACATACAACGCGTTAACCAAAGCAGTACGACAGTTGTAATACAATGTCCGTCATAGTCGATGTACAAGGGTTTAAAATTTCAAAAGCTTTTATACCAAAAGAACTCGCCATTTATAATGGGAAAAAATTGCCCATTTTATTTTTAAATCACCGTATCCCTGGCATACATTGGATGCAGAGAGTCGTCGTCAAGCTACTTGGTTAATACATAACTAGCACTGTATTAAATGGGAAGAAGGGTATACACCACCACACCACTTTCGAAGAATACTCGAGAGATTGATTCAGCCAACAGATTCTGTCTATGTCAAGGGCAGAGAGAAAGCAGATTACATCAGAAAATTTGTGACCCAGCCTGTTATTGAACTTGAGGAAAGTCCACCTCTTCCTGCTATGCAACCCGTTTGTTACTTTCACTGTGAATCATTATGTCACTGTGCTTTGAGTACTGTATATCATTTATATAATATATATATTGAGATGAATCTAATTAGATGCATGTAGCTATGTAATCTCCATAGTGAAATTTTGTTTTAGTTTGTACGAAAATGGTACATTTCCTTAAATGATTATAGAATAGGATGATTAATAGACATTGAGGTGTTTGAGAAATTTAAGATATTTCCTTAATGTTGTGTTAATAATGATAATTTTAGTAATAGACAACACAGTACATAAAAGTATAGATGTTTGTTTTCATTTTCAATTAATTCAATTTTCTTTAGTTTTATAAGTTTATATTAAACAATATTCCTAACGACATGTAATACTTGTGGTTGACAAAAATAATGTTACAATTAGAGATAGGCTGATATCAATGTCACAATTTACTTGTGCAGCCAGTTTTGTGAGAACATTCGTATTTGTGCGTTAAACTTATAATAGTGCAAAACTTATAGAAAACAGAACAAGCACATTAGTGGGTGACTATATAACATGGATCATGCAATAGATCTGGAATTATTGTGTTTAATTCAACAGTTCATCACATTAAACTAGTGTATGACAACATTCCGACACTAGTCGTAGGAAAACTTATCAACCTACAAAAGTGATTAAATAAACTAATTTGTAACTTAAACTATAGTTCTAAACACTTACATGAACAGTTTTGTGCTTAAAAGGTGAAATTTAACATTAATTTGATAAAGACAATGTGAGGTTATGTCATTTCGAACATACAATTTTTGTAAAAGTAATTTTAATTGAGACAATTCCTATAAAATAAATTAGTAGAGCAAAAATAATAAGGTAGCCTCAATTTTATGATGTAATTCCTTATTTTATGTTCAATTTTGTTAATTTTAGTTTGTGAATTGTGTTAGATTTAAGAATTTTTCCTTTCAAATTGGCTCAGCATGTTTGAGATGTATATTAGGGTGCAATAGCTTCCTATTCCTGTGGAGGTACTTTTCAAGCCTGTAAATTGCATATAATTAGTTTAATTTCAATAAATAAGGTAGAAATCAACATAGTAATTAGTGTCCGATTTAGATCTTGTTTGTATCAAAATTTAGAAATTTATGTAGATTTTGGAAATGTTTTTAGATTTAAGAAATGTTAAATAGGAAGAAAGTTATAAGGTTTTAAAGAATTTTCGTAAATTAAAATTGTGTTAACCAATAGGAATTACAAAATTTCCGTAACTAAGGAAACATTCGAAGAATTTGGTTGTCGAGTAAAAGATATAAATACAAGCGTTTTAGCTTCTCTTGATCTCTTGATTTAACTTTACAACAACTTGTAGAGCAAGCTGTTGCGAATTGTTTTTGAAAATATAAGTTTAAACAAAATTTAATTCACATCGGGATTATAATAAAGTGCGGTTTAGTTTCGGAAGGTAATCATGAAACAAGTGATAGTCTGTTGTTCGTGAAATAATTTTAAATAAGGTTAGTTTACCTTTTCGAACCATAATTCGGAAGTTTCGTTTAGTTATAAAAATTTTTCTGGCGTTTCGACTTTGTGTATTTAAATATAAATCGTATATGTTGATGTGCATACTAAATTGTGGTGTCCATAAGTTATTTTCATTATAAACCCTGTTTATTAAAAAGTGTTTTAATTTACGACAACCAATATTCCATGCTCATTCAAAATTTACTTTTGAATGCGATTTATTAAAGCAATAAACCTAAAACAAAGATTCGTCAACATTATAATATTAATAGTGAAACTTACCGAAGTGAATAAGCTGATTATCGTAAAGAAAACTTTGGATGTTCGAGTGGCAGAATAGCAGTTTGCAGCAGCTGGTGGTTACAACCGTCTTGTGCAGCAATTACCCACGAAGAGAAGGACCAAATGTGAGTATTTTGTTGACATTGATACTATATTGTTATGTTCGCCATTTTATATCCTTTGTAATAACAATGATGTGCAACAACAAGTATGCATGTTCAAAGGGAATGTTATTTGTTCTAGAATTGTAAATGTTTTCTTGATAACTAGGTTTTTTTTTATTAATCAAACATCTTTATACTTACGGGTTTGTCAAATTTAACTTTCTTTATGATATGTCATATGGTTGCGGATTCATTGCGCACGCTCACTATAATTTTAAAAGTATTTGTTATGTACAGGGTATAACGCAAATATTTATGGAAGTAAAGATTATAATCCGATTTATTTAATCAATTAAGATTTTATTAAATAGGACATTACCTTTATGTATTTTGATCATGTTAACTATGGTTATTGTAGTCAAACAAATAATTTAACTCAAGTTCATGATAGTTTTTTATAATAAAATGCAGTTCCTTCTAAATTTTCGTTGATCCCTATCCCTGTTAGATGAGTCTCATTGTTCTATCGATGTTTAGTTCATCGTATATATATATATATATATATATATATATATATATATATATATATATATATATATATATATAATGCAATAAGTCTTGTACACATTTTTTAATAAAAATAGTAAATAGTCATTCTCGTTTTTTTTTTATTTATATCACACAGTATTTGTATAGCATATATTCTCTTACTAACGAATTAGTACATAATATTAATATATGTTAAACAACTAAAGGAATAATACAACTTATTATTAATATAGTTTCATTATGGAGAGAATATAGGAAAGCATAGCAAGTGTCAGTACCCAAACTATTCTTCTTCCGGTTAATATAAATTCATTTGCTTAGCAACCTGCAATAGTTCGCTCAACGGATCAGCATTCTCCAATTCCGGTATTCGCCAATGCCCCACGCCAATGTAGAACACGTATCACGTAGTCGATATCGTTTGTCATCCTGGGACCTAAAGGCAATTTTGTTTAACATTTCGGTATATATATATATATATATATATATATATATATATATATATATCATGTAAGGTTGATCGAAACAAGCATTTTACACATTATTGTTTTATCAGACCCCTCCGCAACAGCTTTGTAGTCTACTTCCGTCAACACTTTCTGAATAACAACTTTCTTAACACCTTTCGCTTTCTTAACAACTTCATTATCAGCAAGCTTCAGACAGTATGACTTCGATCCAGCACCATAAAATAATAAATCGCTTTCCCTGCGTACTCATCTTTCATTCGTCCAACGACGGAAGCAGTCGTAGGAATACCATGCAACTCATTTTGATAGTTGGAAGTATCATATTCGTCTAAATTATTTCGCATGTGTGCATACATATCATCAGTTACTATCTCAACAATCAAAGAATCCGTGTCAGTATAGAGCAACGTGACATTCTTGCCATAATGAGCTCGTAAGATATCATAAAAAAACCGATACATTATAATTTTGGAAAGATCTAAAATACTGAATCCGACATAGACGGGTTTGTCGTACGTAACTACCTGTTTCGACAATTCCGCCGCAAACAATTTATCAGTGAATTGAATAAAATTTTTAAATTGCGGTTTTGCAACGTACCGTGCTAGACCTACCGACGACCGTTATTTTCCCAATGTGTTAACAGTTTAATAACTCTTCGTTTATCGACATTTTCCATTGTTTTACCAAACACGCCATTATTCATAATTTTATAGAAATCCTTTTCGAACTTGTTCTGTGCTGTGCTGCGGAGAGCTGTATTAAGGTCTACGTATGGTATTAGCCACGGACTCTGACGAAAGCGTAAAACCCTATGAATACGAGTAACAATTAAGTCATGCTCTATACATTGTTTTAAATAGCGGTAATGTATAACGTAGTTGGTCTTATCACACAGGTTAGGGATTAACTTCTCCTCCTGGGAATGTGGTGCGCAGATCATTTCAGGACAAAACGGATAATCGTTGTGTTCGTCATGCAATGTATATCAACCTCCAGTACAAATCCAACATCGGCGTCATCATCAATCTTTAATACGTCAAAGTGATCTATTTCCTCTTGAGGTAACCACATAAACCCATCGTGGGAGGTATTGCTTCATACTCCATCCGTATAAATTCGTGGCATCTAAATATTGTAAAACACTTTCGGTTGTTTAGGATCATAGTTTGGAACAAACTCGTTATTACGTGCTTCTCCGCTTGATACAAGTACTACTCCACCCCGAATACCTTGTTTAAAAAGTGATACATATCCATATCCGTCAGTAATTCTAGCTCTACTTTCGTACATTTCAACATAGCATCCCACGCCAATCCAGGCAAAGTGACATACTGTGCAGGTTCTAACCCATACACACCCATACATAATCTCCTAAAGTTTGCAAACACGTCAGCCAATAACAACACATCTGATTTTAAATAAATATCAGCATAATCACCTAGTGTATTACATTTAAAGTGATCCCATACCAGTAGAACGCGACAGTATTCGTCATCGGAAATATTTGCATCTCGCATTTTATCATAGAATTTGTCATATGATGGCACCGTGACGTCGTCTAATTTACTAAAGCTGTCTACGTACGCATAAGGAAACTACCTTTCTTTCTCACTAAGTTGAAATCGCTATCATTACTAAAATATTTCCGTACCTCCATACATTGATCATCTGATAAATTCTGAGATAGAGTATCTAAGGATGCAGCCATGAATCTACAACTATCGACGAAACGTAAATTAATGTATTTCTTTTCCTGATACCATGACTGTTTACATATTCATCAACAAAAATGTGCTTACCAAACGTTATATATTTTTCACTGTTAACCGGAAGTACGGTAATTTCTTCCGTTTCACTCGCTAACTGTTTAATGAACAGGTGAACATCATAACCACTGAGATTATGTAGAAAAACGGGGAGAAATGTAGGTACCTGATAGTTAAGTTACACGTTGAATGTGCTGCACCACGATACTTACCAGTAACGTGACAGTGATCTCGTACTTTCGGATTTGTCGGATCGCCCGTAAAGTGCTTGCCGCATATGTAACAACATACACTGCGTTCATACGTAACCTGCTGTTCATCCGTTAATGGTGTCATTGGAACAATAGCTTTGAAATGTTCATTATATATCCGTTTTACATCACTTTCTAGTCGTCTTATAAATATCTCCCATGCATTACTCCCCCTATACAGCTCTAACTTAGACCACGCATCGTTTACACTACACTTAATATAATAACTAAACGAGTATGGTTCGTGTTTACACGTTTTTATCGTGAACGGTTTTTCGGGATCTGGTTCAGCCGTATCTACCGGTACTAAGAGCGCTTCAAAATCTGCATATATTACGAATGGTAGAACCATTTGTTTCTGATAGTTCCGAAACGCGAGTATATTTTCCGCGTAGAATTCCCCGGTTATGTCTTTTTTTTGTTTCACGCCCGGTAATTTTGTATATACGAAGTTACAGTCGTGTGACACGTGTCGGGTTAATTGCTCCTCGGATCTAAAGTAATACAAGCATGCATCACAAAAATACATTGCTCCGTTCCGCCGAGTTATTTGGTTGCTAAGTAAACGAGAAAAATTTTTTATCCATACATAATGCTGATTATCTGTTTGGTTACTGACTAATAATAATAAATTAACATGGACTGCCTGTTTGGCTTTGGTATAATACAGAGGCCCCACTACCTCTGTGACACGCTGACCATCACGATACGTATCGTCCAACCCATAAACATTGATGGAAATGTTGTTATTGGTCTCAAACGTTGAAATATTCGTCAGCTTAACAGGGAACTGTACACCATTCCAGTTGAATATCGTTTGGAAATCAGGGTAAGACGTTGTCCGCTGTGGTAGACCCTTTGGTGTCACTAGTGCCGATACTACAGCCCATGCAAAGCAGCAATTATCATTATTTTTACATTGACTATGGCGTGTTTATGTGCGATTTCGGCGGGACAGCCATATATGCTGAACCCGTGGTGGGAGAAATTTCAACAGGTTTACCTCTATATATACGAATTGCACCAGGGACCACCCTAAAACAGTTGTTACTAATCGATTACACCATTACTCACACTTACCAGAATCTTTATGTTGAAATTCGATTGCTTTGCATCCAATATTTCACTTATTCTTTGGAAATACTCTTCTAACACCGTCCCAATACTTAGAATGTCATACTTAGTCTGAAAGGATTTCAGTTCTGTGCTTTCCTACTGTTCAAAAAGTATAAACCAAACAGTTCCACATTACATTTTAATGAGTAGTGTTTCTGCAACTGACTTTGTACTACCTTCAATACGTTCCTTTAACGTCTGCCATAAAGGTGGACACATCAGTATGCGTATTGCATGGAGACAATCGGTACGACACAATGCGTTGTTTAAACGCATTTCGAATCACTTCAACCCCAGTATCGACAAGAACATACATTTGCTTTATGCCTATTGCTTCTGAGGTGTCCTTGGAACGCATACCGAGGTATATCCATTGAACAATCAGTGCAGTGCAAACTCTCACCAATTTTTTAGTTGTTCCGGTTCATCGCATTGGTCAGACTTCCGCTTCCTTGAGTTGCTCAACCCTGATGGTCCGGGTTTCGCATTATCCTTCGCGTAGTTTACCCCAGATGGTCCTGGTTGCGCAAAGGAATCAGTAACATGTCTATGTACTGCTTTGTTATCGTCGGAAGTGATTCCCTTGCACCACATTGCTCTGTGGTTTGGTTTTGCAACGAAACCTCCTGCATGCCAGATGGTGGGTAGATACTGACATCCAGCATGTTGTTTTTGATGTCTCAGTAAGGAATCCTTTCGAGAAATCTTCATGCATTCACAACGGAATCGATTATTTACACCTGAAATAACATTGAAGACAAAATATTCCATTGAATATGTAGGGAGAAAATCTACTTACTCTGCATTGCAGACAAGTTGGTTTGATGGTTTGATAGTAGAACTCTGAAACGTGCAATTACAAAGTTAGAGTAACTGGTAGCACTAGAACTATTACGGTTATATATATATATATATATATATATATATATATATATATATATATATATATATATATGCATTGTTTTGGGAGTTCTTATTTAGAACATAGGAGTAAGTATGTTTCTTCAACCTTATACATTCCGTATATAACCATTTGAAACAACATAAACGTAAAAGTAAACGTATTGTGTTCAGTGTTCATAAGCACACCTGAATGCGTGACAAAAATATATTAAAAGAAAAAAAAAAATAAATAAATAAAAAATAAAAAATAAAAATATTAAAAAGTAAAAACTATAAAACGTAGTGTTTAGTGTCATAAGCACACTGCACACACGCGCGCTCGCACACACACGCGCGCGTGATATTAATAATTCTTCTTCCGCACCCCACACAAAAGAGCGTCCGTAACAATACCCTACTACATTATACTAGTCACACTTCAGAGAGATTGAATATATGATCAAAATAGTAGGTATTGGGGTTCAATGCGGGTGTTGTATTATAGCAATGGTTAAACATGCATCTCTATGCTCAAAAAGCAGTTCAAATACAGATTAAAAACAGCTCAAACCAGCTTAAATACTGCTTAAAACCAGCTCAAATACAGCTGAAAACAGCTCAAACCAGCTCAAAACCAGTTCAAAACTAGCTCAAATACAGTTCAAATACAGTTCAAAACAGATACCTGTTTTCCAGAAACAATACAATAAATATTACCTATCATATATATACTGCAATTAGTCTACTAAATAGTCTGATCCAATTAAGTTACTAGTATGTAAATATTTATACATACTACTATATACCTAAATACATAGCAAAGGATATATATTTAAAACTCGAATAGAACCAATTATAAGTTATTTTTTGTCCACTTCAAATTGGGATTACAACAAAAAAAATTATCTTAATTTTGTTAAACTTTAAAGTTTAGAAAAAAAAATTTACCTATACATAAAATGTGATATTTTTAACAATCTAAGTATAAAACAAATTATCGTAATCAAAAAAATAAAGATGCGCGTCGGGGACGATGTTTGAGTACCGACAAGGCATATTTTGCTACCGTTTAGTTAAATGCTCTCCGTTATAGGAAACCATTAAGATGCAGTACGATGTTTGAGTACACATACTTTGCTGACCGTTTAGTTATGAGCTATCTCCGTTATTATACCAGGTGCAAAGATGCGCGCCGTACGATGTTTGAGTACCGGCCATATTTGCTGACCGTTTCCGAGTTATGAGCTATCTCCGTTATAAACCATAAACGACGCACGCCGTCACGATGTTTGAGTACCGACATGCCATACTTTGTTGGCCATTGTCGAGCTACGAGCTATCTCCGTTATCCTAGAAATTAAAATATGCGCGCCGTCATGATATTTGAGTACCGACATGCCATACTTGCTTGGCCATTTTCGAGCTACGAGCTATCTCCGTTATTAGAAAACCTTAAAAGATGCATACGATGTTTGAGTACCGACATGCCATACTTCGCATTTTCGAGCTACGATGATGGTTTCGAAAATTCGTCTTTAGACGTCTCCAAAACGTCCGAATCGGTCGATGCTAGATACGACGCTTTTAAAAAAACGATCGCATCTTGGATTTTTATTAAAAAATTCTTTACTGAAAAATAAGTAAGTAATGAGAGAACGTAGAACGAAATCTGTATAGCTGCTTTACGTTAAGTTATAATTACAACAACTACATATAAAAATTAAAAGTTTATTTATATAGGACTTCAAATATAAAATTTATATATAACACTTTACAAATTTTACAATTTATTAGGTATTTAGAAAATATTTAGCATAAAGAATTTCTATGTAAAACGGCTTTAAGCAAATTTGATTATAAAAACTTTAAACTAGATTTGAAAAAAAATCGTTGTTTATCAATAATTAAACAACAGTGATCAAAACGCAATTCTATCTGAATATTAAATAAGTAAAACTAGTCTTATCGCGTTCATAGAATTTTTTCAATTAAAAAACATGTACATACACAGTAAGATTACATTACAAAAAAAAAGCATCAATACTAATAATAATATAAAAAAAAGATCTTACCATCTCGATATGTTGCTTATTGAAAACTTTGTTTCAAATACTGTATCTTCATAGCAAATCTGATATGTTTATATACACAATGCGAAGGTTAAGAATGCATAATTTGAAAACAAATGTAGCACTTCATATATGGTAAGGTTTTAGTGAAGGTTAATCTTACTTTATATTACATTGTATTATGTAAATTACGTAAAGCAGATTGCACATACAAGAGATGCACTCTTATATAAATACAATGCGTGACGTACTTTGTTTACTTCCTTTTCGCCAGCAACTGTGATATATTTTACCAGTAATGTTAAAATTTGTGTGAAGTGCTTTACTGGTTTTTCTAATATTTTTTGAAGTTGGAATAAACAGTGTCTTTTTTTTTACGTAAGTATATGTGCATTTTTTTTTATTTCAATCTGTTTAACGTGTATTACACCCAGAACTAGTTTTTTTTTTCATATATAATCTGGTTAACAATCTTGTCTAATAACAAACTGTTTTTGCTATAATTTTGAAAAAAAAGCCTCCTGTCTTTTGTGTTTTTTCAACTTATCACTTGAGTAATATTTTTAATGAAAAAAAATCGTTTTCTTAGAGAATTAATAGAAAAAAATGTTTTATGTATACATTATTTAAACAGTAATGCCTCCATAGATCTTTTCTATTATTATGTAGATAGTTTGAATAATTGCTTCTTTCTTTTTACAGATCATCCTATCCAGGAATGCAGGATCATTTTTATTGCTACAGGGAGTAGGTAAACAACTTATTCATTTTTTTTTCTTGTAAACATCACTGACCGGTTCATAATATAAATTCGTGTAAGTGTTTATAGATTTCAAACAAAACACGTTTTAAAGTAGTTTTTTATCATTTGTTTTTATTCAAATTTTTTACATGTTATACGAAATACTACTTTTCAAAACTTCCTCGATCTCAGCATTTTACTTATTATTTATTGCTATTTCCTGAATAATACATCAACAATCTTTCTACCACCTTTATGTAACAAGATCACATTTCACCTTTTATTCTACTCAAAACATTTTTTTTCACACTTATCATGTACATCTAATTTTTTTATTTCTTTTGCAGTAGAAATCGATGGCAGCCAAACAGTACAGACCGCGTACACGCAGATGTAATGAAACGGAAGTGGAGAGGAGCTTCTGCAATTATACTAAATCAAACTGTTTTATTCCTAAAGCAAATCATATAACTGAGTAATACATTTTTCTACTATAATTTGTACGTCTTTATTTCTACATGAATTAAATATAATTTGTACATGTCTTTATTTCTATACATAATTTGTACACGTCTTTCTTTCTACATGAATTAAATATATTAACATATCGTTTTCTTTTATTTTGGTAAAAGTGAGGTTGAGCAAAAAGCATACAAGTGGGCAAAAACTACAAGTGAGCAACAAACATACAAGTGGGTATAGAGTAGCAACCAGGTCACACGGATGTTCTTGTAATTGTAGAACAGGAAATGCGTTAGGTCGCACAGATGGCCTTGTAGTTGTGGAACAGAAAGCGGGTTTGTGACCTTGGTTTTGTGGTAATGATATGTAATTAGGTCACACGGATAGCCTTGTAATTGTGGAACAGGAAAGCGTGGTTTTAAAGTAGGTCACAGTGATGGCCTTGTAGTAGTGGAACAGGAAAGCGGGGTTTGCGACCTTGGTTTTGTGGTAATGATATGTATATGGGTCACACATTGCGCTTTTTTTGACCTTGGTGCGGTGTGTACCTTGGTTTTGTGGCAACCTTGGAAATGTGGGACCTTGGAAATGTGGTGTGTTTCAAAAGTCTCCAATCTTACCTACTATATATACATTTTTCGGTTTGTTCGTTTGTAAATAGATTGAAGTTTTTAAATTACGATTAGGTTCTACGCATTGACGTTTGTAAAATAGTAAAAGGAATTTAACATTTCTGGTAAATAATGGATAATCCTTCTTTTAAGTAATCGTTAATTTACAGTTCAGTTTGAGTAGAAATTACGTCATTGGAAGTACCTTCTTTGTAATTAAAATTATTTCAGGAAGCATAGCTTTGCAGATTTAAAACATTGGCGACTGCAAGGCGGGAAGTCATTTTGATAAATTGATTTAAGAAGAGAAAAATTGTGGTTTGGAGTCAATTTTACATAACTAACAGGCGACAAAACAGATAATATTGCATTATTACTTTGTTCAAAGTGCCTTAAATGCGAAATCTGTTCAAATCGTAAGGGAGTCGCAGTCAAGATGTAGAAGAAACAGGTTTGGGCGCTGAGAGCGATATATGATTTGAGTGCCGACTGAGCTTACTTATCGTCTACTGGGGATATTTGAAGCTACCGTAGGGAGAATTTTTCCCGTTCACTCTTAAAGGGTAAAGGGTAACATTGTTGTGTTGTGTATCGATAGTCGGAAGTGACATTTGTATGGGTCCATCGAGGAGGATTAATGTTAAAGGTAAAGATATATCCCCATTCTTGGTACAAAATAGTGTTTTTTTTTTGCAGATTCTTGTATCGTAAGTTCAGTGTAATCACAAGGTACATTCGCGCGCACAGCTGTTCAGACACATGAAAGAAATTGCAGTGAATATAAATTTTCTCTTTAACAAAATTTGTGGATATAAAGGGAAAAGAACGTTTTGTAAATAAATTAATGTGTAGATGTATTAAACCACATCATACAGTTATCCAATCACTTATTTTAGTCACTAAAGGTGTGTTAATATAATTCAAAAAATAAACGGTTCCTTGAAAGTTGACGACTGTGAAGTTGCTGTATGAGAACCGGCGCCAGGGAGATCCATAAGAGTTGGCTTACACCGACACACTAACTAGAGGGTCAATTATACGAGAAATATTTATACCGCCGTACAAAGGAAAGGTGAGCACTCAGAGTGGTCAATTGTTAAGTAATTACTTTCACATATTTTATTGTTTTGTTGGTGATTTTAACAAAGTGCTTGTCAGGCGGTTGAATACGCTTTCTTGTGTTTCACTTTGCATAAAGGCCCTTTAGGCGATTGAGATTACAATGTATTCACCCGTGATTAATGTCATTCCATTCTGTGCGCTCTTTTTATGTGCTGATCAGTGTAAACTAAAATTTCATACTACCAAATTAGTCAAATTTATGTTTTCAACGATAGTATTATACCTTTAAGGTGATTATTAGAATTAAGGCACTAAAGTATATAATTTTGTGAATTTGGACACATACCAAATTGTACGTGCTTTAACATCTGTATCAATACTTTGATTGTTTAATTTTTTTTTTGTCATAATATACAAATAGCGCTAGTGAATTAGGGTATTATTTCGTACTGAACACAAAAGTATATGTGACATCGTTCCTTTGTGATCGCGGATTATTATTTACGTAGTACCAGATTTAAAAGACTAGACATTTTGATTACGTTCGAGTTACTTTACGGGAATGTTGATTTAAGCAACTTTACAGCGACAATGTTTAATTATTTTTTGTCTGAGGTTTAACCTAACGTAGATATAGAATAAATAAGATTCTTGACCGATCAGCTGATCTATTAGCAAGTCACATTGCTGTGAACTCGTGCAAATATTTTGTTATTTTGTAGGGAATATCGGACCGAGGCTGTCAATTTACAGATTCACCTGTTTTGCGACAAAAGGTAGGCAATTTTCTTTGTTTGGAACTTAGCTGTGAACTATTCGCATTTAGGTATTACGACCCCTACATTGACATTTATAAACATTCTAGCGCCCATACAATTTATGACTCACCCTTATTGTGTGTCATTATTACGAGCTTTCCTAAACGCAAAATTAGTAACATTGCCATTTTCGCTCGTAACAACTTATAAAAAATTACTTTAAAATTATAAAGTTACAGCCGTTTAACTTTCAAAATAAGCAGCTTTGCATTAAGGTAAGGTTAGGTAAACCAGTCTGGCTTGTTCCAATGTGTCAAATGTGGTACGATCTTGCAAAAGTCTATTAGAGACCGTTTGTACAACAAATTATACTCTGACAAGGGAATATTGCCACTTATACCACACAGCATATTGGTGATCTTGCTTACAACAAGCCTTTTTAGGTAGGGTTGTGTTATCCAAAAATGTAAGGGTGGCATTAATAAGTGCAAGGTTACAGGATCCGGGTCGATGCTCTCTAGTGGTAGTCTTACTTAAAACGGTTCGTGTCTTAGATGGGACAAGCTTTCGTAAGTTAATAAAACTTGGTTGTTTTTGGATAGGTGAAAACTTTAAGCGCGCTTGGTAAGATGCACCTAACCACTTGGATGATCTGGATTACTGTCAATGTGTGCTAAAAATTAAGCTATGATTTTATAACACCTTCCTGTTAAAGAGGATGCCATGGAAATTAATTTTTATACTTTTTCACGCGGCTTTACTGGGTAGTGGTGGGGCCGAGTTCTTGTATACAGTTTTACGACACAATCAAACTGAAACAGGCATTTATTTAGGATAAATAAAACAAAAATAGCATAGAATATTACACAAAATAAAATAAAACTGTAACTTAACTAAAATTTGTCATTTACCTAAATGAAAATTTATTCTGGAGGTGGCTCAGGCAACCCTCCTGGCACAATTGTCCTGCTGGTAGGTATTTCCTCGAATGGCAGGTTTTGCGTGTCTGTAATCAAACTAATCAGTGTTTCCCTGATTTTTCTGCTATGTTTGGGGTGTTTTCATTCATGCGAAAGTGTTACGATTACTGTTCTGGATAGTGGAAGTGTATGTGAACAATTAGTGATCAACTGTAATGTTTATTTGATCTTTGGAACTAATTACAATATCTATTTTATCGATTGTATTAAATAGGTGAGCTTTCTTTATTTATTAATATTTAATTAAAAAAGTTAATTCTAAATTATTATAAGTTTTGTTAGGAACGAGTAAGCTCAAAACTAAACGTGTAATTAAAAAATATTATTAATAGAATTAATAATAATTTTTAATTACATATTTACTTTTAAACTTATTCGTTCATAATAAAACTTATAATATAGATCTCTAAACTTTCATAACAATAGTGTTCGTGCTTATTACTAACATGTTTGATTAATATACTACATGATTTTTATCAAACATATGTAGGGCTACGGCCGTAGCCCGATTGATCTCGTTTGTTTGCAAACCATTCATTGTGAAGGTAATTAGGGTAGTCAAATTCTGTTTAGTAGCAGGTTCATCTACATACACCATTTCTTTAACTCGTCCCCATAAATAAAAATCCATGGGTGTAAGGTCTGGAGATCTCGGTGGCCATAACCAAGAACCTCGATTACCCCACCAACGATCGTTAAATAATTCCCGGAGTTTGTGATCTAACATTCCTGTATTATGCGCTGGTGCGCCGTCCATCTGATACCACAAATAATTCATTCGTCTAAGTGGTAGTGTATCAAGAAAATTTTTCACATTATTTAAAATCGCAAGATATCTTTCCCCTGTTAAATTTTCGTCGTACATGCACCACCGTGTTAATCATCCAACATCAAACAGAAAACATTTATTGAAAACTGAACCTGGTTCTCTACTTCCCATATTAAGTGAGGATTTTGTGCTGCCCAGTAATGTTGATTCATCCTATTTAAAACACCACGCTGTGATAATTTCGCTTCATCTGTTCAAATAACGTATTTTAGCAGATCTCCATCAACAGTTCTTCGCAAAATGAAACTGGTCGTGGAAAATCCGCTGGTCTTAGCTTTTGCAGTTTTATAAAAGAATACGAATGTTGTTTGTGCAAAACTAGTATGTTTTGAATAAACGAATAGCTTAGTCTTAAATCATTTGCAGCTAATCGAATTGACGAACTTGGGCAAGCGCCAAAATATCCCAACACATTTATTTGATTAACTTCATTTCCAGTCACTGTTCTTGTTCTAAGTCTTGGGGGCGCAATATTACCAAAGTCAATACACTTATTTTTCAATTTCCGGAATTGTGTTTGACTTATAGGGGGAAAATCTGGATATTTTACGTTAAATGCGCGAGAAGTACGTTGAATAATTTTCTACTGATTTCCGTGAATTACAAACAAATCGAACATCACTTCATTTAAATGACGATTCATAATTAATACGTTTTATAGAACTAATAACGTCATCGAGCCAGGTTTTGACGTGCTTTGACAGGTAACCACTCAACGATGACAGCATTTAGTCTTTTATTTTCAAAGACTACTTGATATTGGCTGCACATTTTGTAAATAGTAATCAACCTACTCGAAACTTTAATACGGACAAGCTTAACTTCCATATTTCAATACAACATTAGAAAGGAGATTAGCTTTAAATATACACATTACTTTGGACACACCTTAAATGAGTGACCTCTGTCAGTCCCCATAGCAACGCCCAGCTACTGGTAATGATAAATTGAATTAACCCTTAATTTCACATAAAAATGTTTTGCGCAAAAACGATTGATGATAGGGACGTGCTATTACGTACCAATAAGGCAGAGGCAACAGATTACAGAATGCCGGAGCTCAGTTCGTCAGGCACTGGATGCGTGTGTGTCTATTATCAAAGGAGACAGAGAAAGAGTTCACTACCCAGCCGTAGGTCTTTAACTACCGCTTGCTCAGAACGGATCGTGCGTAATAAGTTTGCAGTAATTTTCGCCAGGAATCGCTCTACGCTACCACACCGTTATCGACTCCTGGATACACGGTGGTACAGTGGATGTAAGGAACTAAGGAAGAAAAAGGAGGAAGAAAACTCACCAAACAAAATATCAAAGTCACGTAGTAAAAGTAAATTTAATTGCTATCGTTAATTACTTTTCAAAACGGTAGAACTTATTCTCACAGAACAAACAAAATTATATTAACATTGTACAAATTTCGATTATCTCACAGATGTGTCAATTTCTGTTAATAATTAAGAAAAAAATATTTGTATTACAATATACTTAATGCAAGAACGAAGTAGTATTATTGCGGGCCAGAATAACAATTTGACTCAAACACCCAATAAATAAAACAAAATGTTTACAGTACTTTAGCAAGTTGCTGGGTAACTATACGCAACCCAAAATCAATTAGTTCTAGAAAAGTTTAAATAATTAACTGAAAACGTTTTGCTTAATGAAAGACCTTTCATTGTGTACACCGAAAGAAAACATAGATTCTCGCTACAAAAAGCGTTTTAGATAACAAGAGAATGAAACACAGAATAATGACTAATACTTGCCGCAGCGTACACGAATAGCAGAAGCATTCCTAAAATTATTGTATAGATAAGTAATACTTATTGACATTTACATAAAACACATTAATATTTAAATACTTAACCGATTAAAGCGGTCGCTGAAAGAAAATGGGGACGATTCAATTAACCCAAAACTTATTTATTTCTGAGAAAAACTAAATCAATAACCAAATATTTGAAAAAGAGCCAGAAATAAATAATTGAGTAACCAAATCGTTCTCGTAACCTAATTTTGATAAAGCAAAGAAATCTTTGATGAGAAAAGAAACATTCAACAATGAAAGTAATAAGTTCGCACAGGTAATTTAGATTCAATGCTACTATTTAGACACATCCAGTTACTTAAATTGTGACGCGCATACTTATATAATGAAACTCGTCGGCGCAGCTGACATTTACATTAAACATAACGGTAGTTTTAATCAATAAGTAAAGCTGTAAATCCTAATGTTACCCAGATAATGAAACTAATAGTAAAGTATAGGCTTAGGAAGGTAGTACGATACTAAATCAATCAATGTTAGCTAGAGGTTGCTGATCATATTTACAGATACAATTAAGGTGAGCAGTTTTAGGTTATTAATCCTAATTGAAATCTATACCTTCATTCGCAGACAATAATGGAAGTAGTACATATAATAATACGGATAAACACCCTGACCTTATCTGATGTCGAGAGTTCTTACTGTAGCGATGGGACAGCCACTAAGCAGGTGCAGCTGATATGATATGTCCAATGGCTTAGTTAGCGTAAATCCAACTTCACATTTAAGTTACCGGAAGGTTACAGATGAGGAAAAGTAGGTTCGCAAGAAAAGTAATTTTTCCCTCTAATTGAAGCTAATACAAAACTAATCCACCGCAAAACCAACACAACACCAACATACAACCAGCGCAGAACCAACACAAAACCGCTAGAAAAAGTAAAGGTAGGTAATGTTACACGTCCAAACCGCACTAGGCGTCGTGTATGCTTACTAATGTAAGCGGGTTGCCAAGCCAGCTAACAGGGAGATGGACGTGGTCGAAATAATAAGTAAAATGAATGATTAATTTGCTCAAACACCTTACACCTACATTCAAACAGCTCAGTTCGGGAAAATATGTCTCTAGGCGCCACCACAATCGAAACTTTGCTAATATAATTGTCTTAAGCTGGATGTTAATTAACCCTACTTGATTGTGGAAAGTAGCATGGTGCTTACTCAGTAAACTCTTACACGAGGTTTCTAAAACAAACACTCGTCCCAAACAATTCAACTCAAACTCCAATACATTTAGTACTACCCAGGTTATTAAAAACTTTTTGAATACGCCTCGTAAACTAAAATATCCCAGATAATGAAACTAATAGTAAAGTATAGGCTTAGAAGGTAGTACGATACTAAATCAATCAATGTTAGCTAGAGGTTGCTGATCATATTTACAGATACAATTAAGGTGAGCAGTTTTAGGGTTATTAATCCTAATTGAAATCTATACCTTCATTCGCAGACAATAATGGAAGTACATATAATAATACGGATAAACACTGACCTTATCTGATGTCGAGAGTTCTTACTCTAGCGATGGGACAGCCACTAAAGCAGGTGCAGCGCTCCGATATGATATGTCCAATGGCTTAGGTTAGCGTAGCCAATCCAACTTCACATTTAAGTTACCGGAAGGTTACAGATGAGGAAAAGTATTCGCAAGAAAAGTAATTTTTCCTCTAATTGAAGCTAATACAAAACTAATCCACCGCAAAACCAACACAACACCAACATACAACCAGCGCAACACAAAACCGCTAGAAAAGTAAAGGTAGGTAATGTTACGTCCAAACCGCACTAGGCGTCGTGTATGCTTACTAATGTAAGCGGGTTGCCAAGCCAGCTAACAGGGAGATGGGCGTGGTCGAAATAATAAGTAAAATGAATGATTAATTTGCTCAAACACCTTACACCTACATTCAAACAGCTCAGTTCGGGAAAATATGTCTCTAGGCGCCACCACAATCGAAACTTTGCTAATATAATTGTCTTAAGCTGGATGTTAATTAACCCTACTTGATTGTGGAAAGTAGGATTGTGCTTACTCAGTAAACTCTTACACGAGGTTCTAAAACAAACACTCGTCCCAAACAATTCAACTCAAACTCAAATACATTTAGTACTACCCAGGTTATTAAAAACTTTTGAATACACCTCGTAAACTAAAATATCCAAAACAAAAAAAATTATAATACGGTAACTGAATATTTTCTGCATCCCTCGTATATATATATATATATATATATATATATATATATATATATATATATATATATATAACATTATTCTACCTATTACTGAATAAAATATTTCTTCATCAATATTCGGTAATTAATTTTAAATTCCTAAATAAAGAAGATCAATGTCTTCGCTTAATAAATGTTACTTCAAAATAATCTCTCTGAATCGTATAGACATCCGTAAAATTTAAGTTTCAAAACTCCAACTTTTTGTTATACTTAATGAAATTTAAACTAACAGCTGATCCGTTAATTGTGTATTGCGCTAATGAAACTAACATGAAAATTTTGCAATCAACCTGGCAAATATAAACTTTCAGGTTGTTCCTTAATCTTAAAAATCCAAAAAAAAATTAAAATATGCAAAGCTTACTTTTAAAATTGTCAAAACAAGGTCACCAATTAAGTAAATGTTACAACTGTGTTTAATACCTGGCTAAATAAACAACAGAATAACAATCAACGGTAAATATATATTATCTTGTACAAAATAAAACAAAACACAAATATCTACATAAATTACATCAGCGTGGTTGAATTAAACCACCAAATACCACTTTGCATTCTTACTACTAAAACAAACCATATAATAACTCAAGAACGATTATCTTTCCTTTCAAAACTATTAATAATTTAAACAACAATACGCAAATAAACTAACCAAAAAGATAATCGTGCTTAAATGAGTTCTTAAAATTCTTAAATCTAATTTCTTACTTAAAATTGTCCATTAATCCTTGGATTTTCTTTCTTCCATAAATCAATTATTTGTAGTCCATTTGTTCCTTAAATTGCCTGAAGCACATTACAAAGGCTCACAAAACTTATTCCTCTGTGCACTCGCAATAGTTCACTATGCGAGGTTATTACTCCACAAACATGTAATAACGGTAAACATTTGGTTGCCTCTTAAGAAAAATTCTAGCAACCTTTACACAATTTAGTCCCTTATACAAATAAACTTTAATGTCATATAACGTTACTTAAACATTGGCTTAATATACAACGAAATTCGTTCACTTAAAAGGTGGTCCCATAAATAATTTTAACTGAATCTCGTTACAAGAACACGCGCTAAACTTACGCTACTAACGTTACAACTGTTATCTTTATTCAAATCTGCTTACGCACTTATTATTTTCTTGAAAATAAACAAACTAATTTTATCTTCAATCTCAATTTAATTATCGTTTTATTTATGAATGTCTTTTACGATTCATCCCCTTTCGGGTTACGCAGTTGTTTAAACAATACTGCCTCATTAAAATTCACAAATATAACTCCAACACCCATTCTATCACTACCTCCGCGCGTCTCGCCAACCTTCACCACAAGCAACAGCCAAAACCGAAAAAACTCTCCTCTTCAATCCCTGACTTTCTTATTTATACCTTCAGTCATCCATCTTTAAACATGTCTTCCTTCCGCGTTATATTCTCCAATAGTATTCACTCAAAATTTCATAGTGCTGATAGCTACTACCATCTATACAACCACGCTCATAACTACAATACATCGCCATATTTGTTTTTACTTACAAATTTTACAATTATTTCATGAAGAAATCATTTTTCGTCACCACATTTATTCAGTAGCCACTCTGGACCATTACACAACTTTTAACCTTTATCTCCAACCTGCGCTCAATCTCCTTCCGCAACATTTGCAAAAATAAGTACCGTATAAGGTCTCAAATTCCATATACATACACGTATTCTCAAAACAATTGCACAACATTACAAAAACTTTCTGAAATTAGCACTTAAACACACCAAATTTTTCTCTACATATTTTCTAAAACATTCTACACTTATACTTCACATCTTCTGACCAAAATAACTCCTCTATCTTCCAACATTCCGATTATTACGGTAGCAAAACAGTAGCAATACAGTGGCAAGCATTATCGTCCCATCGACAAATTTCTCTTCACATTTACATTCATCAGAATCTATTTATTCCAACACTAAAGTCTCTCTAATATTCAAATACACGTATCTACATACTGAATTATATTTCTCCTAAATTTCCAGTGGCGTATCATACACCCACATACATTATGCGTACACACAAAATTTTTTTTTTCCGTTCAAACTCAATACACTCGCACTCAAAACACGTCATACACGTCATTATAACATCCTACATACAGGGTGCGTCAACGCAACCTGACAGTAAGCACGAAAATAGAAAGGTTTATGAACTTACCACTATGTTGTAAGGCGTGCAATAAATGTTAGGACGAGCCTGATAGGTTCGAATCTAAAGCTTTATATTTGTAGATTGTATGTGTTCCGTTCCTAAGAAGAAAGATTTTAAATTAGTACCAAATGAGAACTGTACTTATTATTGGACACGACCAAATTTTGTTTGAAATCAAAGCTTGCGATCAATAGGATTACAAATTTGGTAGGAATTCCTATTGTTTTGAAATCTTTTACCAGAATGAAATAATTTCGTTTAGTAGAGAAAGTGTAAAGAAATTACAAAATTTCCGTAGCGTCACAAAATGGCGGAGAGGAAAGTGAAAATTTTGTTATCAAAACTGAATTTTTGATCTATTAGATTTATGTTCAATAAAACAATTTCCTGTTGGTTATTTGATACCTTAAACCTCGCCCTCTTACGAGAATTTCGTAAACTAACTTAAAGTATTGGTGTTTACAACCATTATGTAGTACAGAGTTTGGCTACACGCCGACAGATGTCATACCTATTTACTTTTGATAGAATTATTAACATGAATCGGATTTTTGTTAAATTACACAATAGAAGACATGTAAAATTACTGTAATGTGTTACACACGAATCGTACGTATAGTGCGTTTAGTACATATAGAGAAGGAGTTAAAGTAGATAATTTTTTAGCAATTAACAGAATTTACGCAGATGAATTTTTTGTACGTTACAGTGCATAATTAGAGAAAAAATGTTACAAATTAAAGTCTCGGTCGACCTCTATAAAGAAAATTGGAGGGTTCCATTAAAAAAATTGCACCGCTATTTAAATTTAGTCGTTTACAAATTTACTGCGGCGTCTTCAATAAAATAACATTAACTTGAGAGCATTCACTTGAAACGGAAATTTATTGATTGTCGGATGGTCTTTTTATTTTATTTTTTTGGGCTAAGCCGTTCAAAGTTATGATTTTCCTTATTAACCCTTGCAAGTCGAAATTTTCATAAAAGTAGTAATACCTCGGTAACCATAGCAACTAGGCAAACATAAATTAGGTAAATTATGTAGCAAATCATGCAGAGAATCCAACACCGTTGAGGAAAATATATGGTTCCACTTAAAATGAGGAAGATGATGACTACTTCCGGTACAACCGGAAATACCTTGGCGACGAATATATTTTAGAAGGATAGCTCACTTTGTATTGTGGCCGTGTGCCAAATTTTAGATATATAACTTTTAAGGTGTCCAAACGCGTCTAATAGGTCGATTAAAAAAATCACCCGGTATAGTTTCGTTACATAAACTATTTCAACCATTATTCCACAAGTGTGTTAGATAACTAAATATTGATGAAGACTGCGTATTTTTACCAAAACAAATAGCAAACAGAGTCTCTACCGTGGGAACTATTGTTAAACTACTCAAATAAATAATTCCAGTAACGATACTGAATACGACCGATCAAATATTTTAAACACGGATGTATCAAACTATCGTGTTTCATTCTATGCAACTTTGGTGAGCATGAGGTATGCTGGGACAAGGTAAAAGAACGATTAGATTTAATTAATACAGAAGATTTCGATTTCCTGGGTGATCCAGATTGAAGTGGTCCGGTTACTTCAAAAAAGCTATTCTCCACTTATCTCATTTAGTGATCCCAACTATTTCCGATGGTATACATACGGGTATTACTTCTTGGACGGGAAATTCAAAAGTTGATGATATACCAATAATAAATACAGCAAAATTTTAAATGACATAAATTGCCTGTATTTCTTGATTGTTGAGCTACCTTCATGTTATTATTAAAAACGCCAATAAGTAAATGGAATGTTTTTATTTTAATTTAGTTTTAATTTTACTGATGGCGGAGACAGATTATAATCTCCGAAAGCTTACAATATGTGCTGAATATGTTGTCCATTATTTTCTAAACATAAATTTACTCTACATTTAATATTCTCGAGTACGGATGCCAAGTGCTGTGGGGTTATTGCATTAAAGGCGTTCACTATGGCATTCTGTAACTCCTTGACCTATGCAAACGATTCGCATGCACTACGTTTTTAAGATGATTTTTGCTTATTATTCTATCACCGAAAAATTGTGATAAATACTCCAACTTTGTACGAGCCGTGTGGGTCGCTGCGGAATCTTACTGGAAATGCCCATTTTAAAGCTCGTCGTTATGCAGTTGTTCAATAAAATGAATTAAATGTGGATAGTTTTCGACATTCATACCTTGATTTAAAAATATTGGGCCAATTTTTCACCTTCTCGACATGGCAATCCCAATCCCAATTTTAACTGAGTATAATGGAGTTTCAATAAATACATGGGGATTTTCAGTTGTCCAGGTTCCGTAATTTTGAAAATGTATGTAGCCGCTCAGATAAAACCATGCCTCGTCACTGAAAAATGTTATATCCAAAAATTATTGTTATTGAGATTTTCGTTAGTAGTGGTTAAGGGCCGGTTCTGGACCAATTCGAGATCACTCGCCCTCTGGTGGTGGGAAATGTAAGCTTTTGGATCTCTTCAAGGTCAAACTTTTGACGGGAAATTTAAATTTTTGGAGCTCACTAAAAATAGAAATTTCAATGTCACCATCCTCATCATATTACAAGGTCAATCTGCGGTCAAACGTTTTGGCGGGAAATTTGTATGTCAAGGTCAAAAGCTAAAAATAAGAATTGCAATGTCATCATCATATTACAATTTTTAGAAGACTAGAAATAGAGTGGTCAAGGTCAAAGATTATTGACCTGTAGGGGTATCGTTTGGCATTTATTAGAAGTATAAAGATAGAATAAGTTCATGGAAAGAAGAAAACATTTTTGTCTAGGTTAGCGGTTTTGAAGGAAGCATATTTATAATAAAAGGCTTCCTTGGGTGTGCGATTAAGTATTAGCAGAAATGACGAAAATAGTAGTATGCAAGATAGGAAGCGCAAGAAAAGACCAAGTACTAACTATTGTTGAGCGAAAGAAGAGGTTGGAGGTGTTGATACGAAAAATTAAAGATTTAAAAGTAGATTTAGGGGTGTATGAAATAAGTAGAAGAATGAGACAACTTCGAGTTTGAAAATAAAAAGACATTTAAACATATTTGCTATTAATATGTTGTAGTATTTAAATGCGTTACTGTATTTATATGTAATAAATAATAAAAATTCTGATGTTAGGAAAAGCTTTTAATTTTAAAATGCACAAGCTACCCCTAGTAGGTGTTAGAAATATTTTTTAAGCAGATTTTTCCAAGTCCGGCCTTTTCAAACAAAAAAATCCATTTTTCTCAAAAACAGGCCAGAATTTGCCAAAAATAAATTAAAAATAAAACCAACACTCTCCGTCGACTTTTAAACGTATCTAACATATACATCAATCAATCAATAAATTTTTAAGATAAATACTGATGTAAAATAAAATCCTTTATGAGAATAATAATAAAGTTCTAACCCTAAAATTTTATGCAACTAATAATACCCTCGTGATATTCTGCATAAATTTATATTCACGCTTATATTAAAAATTTAAGACTGTACAAAATCAATAAATTTTAAAAATCAATACTGATGTAAAATGAAACCCTTTATGAGCATAATAATAAGGCTTTATCCCTGAAACATTATGCAACTAACAATAATCTCGTGATATTTTGGATAAATTTATATTCACATTTATATTAAAAATTTAAGACTACAAAATCAATAAAATTTTAATATAAGTATTGATGTAAAATAAAATCCTTTGTTTATTTCGGAAATATTTGTAATATGTTGTTCATCTAAAAAATTCTAATGTTTTTTTATTAAAGAAAGCGTTCCTTAACTGTGAAATATTACAGATCACTATTCGATATAAAACGTACATTTTTAATATTTTCCAAATTAATTGAGTATCAATAGGAAATGTGATATAGTATAACAAAAGTTTAACATATTTGTAATGTTTTTTTTTCTAAAATAGATACTAACGATTTTTTTATGAAATACAGTAATACTAACTCTCACGATGTATCTTTGGACATTTTACATTTATATACGCAATTATAACCCATTTAAATGGATTGTACTCGTAATGATTAAAAAGCATGCCATTACAAAATGCATTACCCATATAGTATTATCAGTATGATTTGTAATATTATATTTAACTTGAAATACAAGTTATAATTGCAATTAATGTTGTATAAACGATAGACGTGTACTTGATCCATAAAGGTGATGTATGTTTGAAGGTGTGCAATGTAAGTAAAGATATATGTGCATATCTATGGAAAGAGATAAAATACGACTCGATGTGGACGTCCTTTTCCTCAAGGTGTAGGAGGGGATGTGGGGTAGGGTGAAAATAAGGTCCTACCAAGGATTCGCTCCTGAAAATTTAAAATTTGCACCTAATTCTCAGAAAAAAAATTTTTTTTTCAACGCAGTTGTGTTTTATAAGTGACAATTTATCAATTTCATGTATAAATTTAACAAATTATGGAAAAATGACTCTCAAATTAACCAATTCCGTTTTGAAACAACAAAGAGCACTTAAAACAGAACTTACGTAAGCTCAGAAGAAACATGCATGCAATTTATTCATTTCATGTATAAAAGTATCGAAATGCTCTTTAAATTAACCAATTCAATTTTAGAACAACAAAGAGCACTTAAAACATGACTTGTTTTTTAATTTATTTTGATTAGGGCTCCAAATTTACAATTTTCGATGAAGCGTGGATATTGCTGCTTAAAGAATTGTATGATAATGAACGCAGTTATTTTGCTTTGAAAGCATTTTATGCAAGTGTGAATGCAAACATTCTATATTTATCTTAGTCACCAATTCACATTACAATTTTGAAACGGGATTTGCAAATGTACGAATGCAATTATGTCATTTGTATTGCATAAATACATGTAAAGTTTTCAGATTTACATGCTTTTGTTTTACAATAACCTTCTTAGTGTATTTTTAAGTTATCATTTCATATAATTATGAAATTATTTCTAAACTAAACACTACTTTAAACAATAAGGAAACTACTGTCGAACAATTTCCACATTTTCTTTAGCTTCAGCTAACTCACTGGTTAAACGTTGCACTTTTGACACTTCAGAATTTTCAGAGGCTATGTTCACAAAATGTCCTGCCCAACACTTTTGATTATAAATTCATGCAGGTTTGTGGGATCCTGCGTTTGGAGGGTATAGTCTTGAGTTATGGGTGGTTGTGGTGGTAAACCCCTTGGTGTGAATAATTCCAAGTTTTTCCCTCCATATTGCAGTAAATGTGGCTACAGTAGTGCTGGTGGTGGTGGTGGTGAATGTTTTTATACTCCCATTTTACTAACTAGTATTAACACTTATTATATATATTTTATACATCTATACATAAATTAATAATTACATTCTAAAAAAAATACTACTAATAAAAAGAAAACCTAATTACTAACTTACATACAGATAACACACCCATCACACATCAATCCTCTCCAACGTACACAAAATGCTTTCCGTGTTTTTAGTATTACGACGCACACATTCTAACTCCCGATTTGCCTTAGCTAGTTCTTCGGTAAGTCTTTCGATTCGCTCCATTCCCATCACCTCACTATTAACATAGTCGTAAATTTTACGTAACCACGCAACACTTTTTTTCTTAAACGCCTGCAGGGTTGGTGGTGGGTCCTGATCTTCGTGCTGAGTAAGGTACTCATCTATTAACGATAAATTTTTACCTCCGTATTGGAGGTTCTGAAGCGGTTGCGGTGTTGCCATCACCGTTGTTGCTGGTGTTATGCAGAACCGATAAATAAATGTGGTTGTACTAAGTACTCTATGAATGAATAAAGGGAAATAATAATTTTAATGAAATAAAATTATACCTACAGTTCAAATACCTCGAAAAGTCATCCTCTACATCGCTATCTCTAATTGAAATTATTGGAATGGGCTTTTCGAAGGGTCCCTGGATTGATTCAGTACCCTTCGTTGGTGCTCGCACCATGCAATATGCATGGTTTTTCTTTTTTTAATGACAGTTTTGATTTTTTGTTCGCCGAAGCCATGACTAATTGTAGGTAATGAATGAATGAGTACTCAATTAAAACATTATATACATGTAGATCTGTTGACGTTAACAAAATTGCTAACGAATGGAAGTGGTTGGTTGATTCAACGAACTGTAAAGAAAGTGGGGTGTATGCATACTTCTGAACAGAAACTCTTGCGACAAGTTATAACCAGTTTGCAACATTTTACCTTGAATATCGGTTTATATGACTATATAAGCAGATAAAGATCAGTTTTATGCCAGTCAGTACATGGTACTCGTAGCTAGAACTGTAATTGTAATTGTGAACCTAAAGTACTTATATACTTACTTAAATTATTAATTTTTACATATCAGTTGTATTAAATAAAATATTTGTTACAAGTCCATTACTGCATAATGGGCAGTAGTATAGCTACCCCACTTCTGATCCACTTTTGTCACTAGATTTGTCACCAGATTTGGAAAAAGTCACCAGACAAGTTACTAGGTTTCAAGGTCGGTAACATTGCCTATTTCAAGGGGTAGCTGCTAAGTCAAGGCCACGTTGTTGGTTTGTACTCCTGCCAAGGCCACGTGGTAGGTAACCCCGCCTCTTCAAGGTCATGCTTACACGAGTCCTTCAAGGTCAGTAGAAAAGTCACTAGAAAAGTTAATAGATTGTTGATTATCGTGAAGGTCATTGCCCTCAGTCTCAAGCAAGTCTATGCATGTTTCAAGGCCACACCCTATTCTGAGAAATCAAGAACAAAGGGGGCCCATTGTTTAAAGTCTATGCTTTCAAGGCCACATGAGAGAACAAAGACGATCTATTGTTTTGGCTGAGTCATAGCTTCTGAAATTCTAGGAAATCAATAACAAAGACGATGCATTGTCAACGCTTCAAAGTCTATGCTTTCAAGGCCACATGAAAAAACAAAGACTATCTATTGTTCCGTTATTCTAAAATTAGATTGTTATCTCAATTCTAGGAAATCAATAACAAAGGCGACCCATTGTCAACGGTTTAAAGTCTATGCTTACAATTTTCAAGGTAAAAGAACAAAAGCCATTCATTCTTCTGGTCGAGTTATAAAAATAAATTGTTATCTCAATTCTGAGAAATCATGAACAAAGACGATGTATTGTTCAAAGTCTATGCTTATAATTTTCAAGGTAAATGAACAAAGACGATTCATTGTTCTGGTTGATTTATAAAATAGATTGCTATTTAAATACATCTTTTTCAAGAACAAAGGCAATCCATTGTCAACGATTTAAAGTTTATGCTTATAAGGTCACACCTCTGATAACAAAGACGATCCATTATTCAGTTATTTTAAAAATAGATTGTTATCTCAATTCTAGGAAATCAAGAGCCCTGAGGTGCATGTTTCAAGCAATGCCACGCCCCCTCAAGTGCTCTAAACAGGTGGCCGTTCCCCTAAACAGGTAGCCGTTTCCTAAAAACAGGTAGCCGTTTCCTAAAAACAGGTAGCCGTTTCCTTAAACAGGGGGTCCGTTTCCCAAAACAGATAGCTGTTTCGCAACCGTTTCCTCCGAAAAAGGCGGTCTATTGTTCAGGTCGAAAATAGATTCCACATCTCAATTCCAGGAAATCAAGAAGGGAGTCCATTGTTCAAAGTCTATGCTTATAATTTTCAAGGCAAAAGAACAAAGACGATTCATTGTTCCGCTATAATTTCTAAAAAGTAGATTGTTATCTCAATTCTAGGAAATCAATAACAAAGACGATGCATAGTCAACGGTTCAAAGTCTATGCTTATAATTTTCAAAAGTTACATGAGAAATGAACAAAGACGATTCATTGTTCTGGTTGATTTATAAAAATAGATTGTTATCTAAATACACTTCGATTCTGAGAAATCAGTTTTCAAGAACAAAGGCGATCCATTGTCAACGATTTAAAGTTTATGTTTACAAGGTCACACCTCTGAGAAATGAACAAAGACGATCCATTGTTCCGTTATTTTAAAAATAAATTGTTATCTCAATTCTAGAAAATCAAGAATAAAGGCGATCCATTGTCAACGCTTCAAAGTCTATGCTTACAATTTTCAAGGTAAAAGAACAAAAGTGATTCATTCTTCTGGTCGAGTTATAAAAATAAATTGTAATCTCAATTCTAGGAAATCAAGAACAAAGACGATGTATTGTTCAACGCTTCAAAGTCTGTTTACAATTTTCAAGGTAAAAGAACAAAAGCGATTCATTCTTCTGGTCGAGTTATAAAAATAAATTGTTATCTCAATTTTAGGAAATCAAGAATAAAAACGATGCATTGTTCAACGGTTCAAAGTCTATGCTTACAATTTTGAAGGTAAAAGGACAAAGACGATTCATTGTTGAGTCGTAGCTTATGAAAAGGTGATCCGAACTTATCCGACCTTACCCGATCTTATCTCTATATAAGTAGATAAAGAACAGTCCCACGTCAGTCGATACATTACAATCGTCACAACAACAAATTACCTAAAGTACAAAGCTACTATTATTACTTAATCACCAGTGTGTGCATCATATTTTTACAATCGTGACTAGAAGTTTTATTGTAAACCAGAGAGCAATTTGTTAAACGTAAAGAGTAACTATTATTGCTTAATCTGTCTGTGCATCATATTTTTACAATCGTGACTAGAACCGTTGTGAAGAGCAATTTGTTAAAAGTTCATTGTTACGTGTGTGCTTCATATTGCTAGCTATCAGTATGCCAAGTTGTAGTGAGATGGTTAATTTAACAAAGCGCATTGTTCCCTTATTGAAAACAAAAAAGGAATTTACCAGGCACATCCGCATAGTTAACACCAATATCAAGCTATTGCAAGATATAATTAGACATAAAATTTATTATGAAACCAATGAAAGTTTGTTTAAGCTTGAGAGCAATTTAGCATTGCTCAAGTGCTATCTGGTTAGATTGAGACGGTTAAAGAACGCTTCAGAGAAAGTTGGTAGTGGAATTGTCAATAAAAAAGGTATGCATAAATTACGTTGGTACCCCCTAGACTCATGTTTTAATGGTAGGCTGCTTACAGGAATTATAATCAATATGTCAAACATTAAGGACCCTTTGATATTTTTACTAAACACATATAATAGTTTTGCACGTAAGGTGAAATTAATGTTAAGGCAATCTATGCTAAAGGTAAATGTGGTCTTAGGCTGCAATTTCATGCAACCCCAAAATCATAGTATTGAGTTGAAGACTTTTGCCACAAAAAATTGCGTTATTGATATTTCAACCAATATACGTGTCTGGTACAATGAAAACGTGTATGATAAGTTACGGATAAAATTAGAGGAGTTTTCCGAAAGGGATTCCGGTTGGGCAGTACATGAAGTCTTACATTTAAAAGTAAATATTAATAGCTATGTCCCATTTAGAGGCGGTTGTTCAACTTATGTTAAAGTTCCACGCTTCATAGAAGTAAAGCACGCTGTTGTTAATGTTAAAAATAACGATGAGTTTTGCTTCCTGTGGGCCGTTGTTTCGGCATTATATCCCGCGCAATATCATACGGAAAGGGTTAAAGTTATCCTCATTTTCTAGATGTTTTGAATTTTGATTCAATTCACTTCCCCATTCAACTGGATGATGTAAAAAAATTTGAGAATCTAAACAATCTCGCAATTAATTTGTATTGCATAAATGATAAAAAAGTTGCACCCTTTGTATTGAGTAATCAGCAAAATCTTTTAATACTTTCTGATCGGGCTGGGGATGATACTGTATACCATTTCACATGGATTAAAAACATGTCAGCTTTATTTTCAAAACAGATATCAAAGGATGGTCATAAGAAAGTAATTTGTAACCGGTGTTTGAATCATTTTTGGTCTGACGTTGCTTTAGAAAAACATTTAACATATTGCAGTCAACTTGATCAATGCTCTACTAGGCTACCTAACGAAGCGGAAATGAATTTACAGTTCAAAAATTTCGCATTCCAAGAAAAGGTGCCATTTGTCATTTATGCCGATTTAGAAAGTATTTTAGAGAAGTGTGCCAATGGTATCGAAGGTAATACTCTATTTCACTCCAAACACACACCTTTCAGCATTGCTTACTATTTGAAGTGTTCATATGATGATTCTTTATCTCGATTTAGGCTTTATAGAGGAAAGGATTGCATTCAATGGTTTGTTAACGAGCTTCAAAGTATTGCACATTGGGCTACCGAAATAATCAATCAAATAATTCCTATGGGTACTTTAAGTCTCAGTCAGGTTGAGCAATTTGAAAGCGCCACGATTTGTCACATTTGTCGGAAACCATTTACTAATTCTGATATAATCCATAATCATCTTACGGGAGCATTTCGGGGGGCAGCGCACCAGGCATGTAACCTAAACTATACAGACTCCCACATTCTGCCAGTTGTGTTCCATAATTTATCAGGTTATGATTCTCATTTCATCATTAGAGAATTGGCTAGTGTTCCCGGTTTGATTTCACTGCTACCCATAAACAAAGAAAGATATATCTCTTTTACGAAGGTAATGGAAGGCACCAAAATTAAGTTTAGATTTATTGACTCTTTCAGATTTATGAGCAGTAGTATTGAAAAGTTGTCAGACTATTTGGAGGATAGTAAAAAAATTATTTCCCGCGCTAGTTGCAACAATGAGGAGGAATTTTCTCTAGTAGTTCGCAAAGGTGTGTTTCCTTATGAGTATATTGATACGTGGGATAAATTAAACGAGACCACGCTCCCTCCTAAAGAAGCATTTTTCAGTCATCTTAATAATGAGGGAATCAGTGATGAGAGTTTTGCGCATGCGGTTAACGTTTGGAACAAATTTAGTATTAAATCGTTAGGGGAGTACTCAGATTTGTATCTAAAAACAGACGTTCTACTTTTAGCAGATATTTTCGAGAACTTTAGGCAAACTTGTTTAAGTACTTACGACCTTGATCCTCTACACTATTATACAGCTCCCGGTTTAGCATTCGATGCTATGCTTAAAATTACACAAGTAAAGTTAGAATTATTTACAGACATTGATATGCTAATGTTTATTGAAAGAGGGATTAGAGGTGGTGTAGCTCAATGTTCAAATCGGTATGCTAAAGCTAACAATAAGTACATGGGGGAAAAATTTGATCCCACCTCCGAAAGTGTGTATTTAATGTACTACGACGTGAATAATTTATATGGAGCCGCCATGTCAGAATTTCTACCATTTGGCGATTTTTCTTTTGTTGATGAAGCTAATTTTGAAAGTTTAGATTTAATAAACCATCCTGATGATTCGGAAATTGGTTATATAGTCGAGTGTGATTTAGACTATCCTATAGAATTACATGAGAGTCACAGTGATCTACCGCTGGCACCCGAACATATGGTTCCACCCACGCCTGATTCCAAAATGAAAAAATTACTGCTTACCTGTATCCAAAACGTAATTATGTAATTCATTACAGAAATTTAAAAGTATATTTAAAATATGGATTGAAGTTGGTAAAAGTACACCGTATATTACGTTTTAAACAGTCCCCGTGGTTAAAAAATACATAGATTTAAATACAGCCATGCGTCAGCAATCTCAAAATGAATTCGATAAAAATTTCTATAAATTAATGATTAATAGTGTTTTCGGGAAGCTGATGGAAAATGTACGTAAGCATAAGGACATACGGCTAGTAACGAAATGGGAGGGTCGCTATGGTGCTCGTGCTTACATATCAAAACCAAATTTTCATAGTTGTACAATATTTGACAATGATATGCTTATCATTGAAATGAATAAGCTTGAAGTATATTTCAATAAACCTATATATGCAGGATTCAGTGTTTTAGACGTTTCAAAACTTTTTATATAATTTTCATTACGGTTACACGCTACCCAAGTTCCATAATAGTGCTAAGCTCTTGTACACGGATACGGATAGTCTCATATACGCCTTTTCGGTTCCCGATATCTATGAATGTATTAAAGAGGACATTGATAAATTCGATACATCTGATTATAGTCCCGACAACATCTTTGGACTCCCATTAGTAAATAAAAGGTCCCCGGCTTAATGAAAGATGAAAATCATGGAAAATTATGGTTGAATTTGTAGGACTTCGGCAAAATGTATGCTTACGCGGTTGATGAAAAGGTTGTAAAAATCAAAGGGTTCTACCCACGCAAGCGTGAGGCAGATCACTATTAATGATTATAAACAGGTTTTATTTGATGGTGGCGTAATAAGGCGCTATCAACACCTCATAAGATCAAAGAAACATGATGTGTTTACCATTAAACAAAATAAAGTCATACTCAATCCTTATGATGATAAACGCTTAGTAAATTTTGATTTCACTGATACTAGACCCTGGGGTACAACTTTCAGTAAACAATGAGCAGTCTTCAGACAGCTTGCAGGAAGATCTGCAGTGCAGTAGTGATCAAATCTACAAAAAGTACCTGAAGCGTTCTTTGACCTCTCCTGAAAACTATACATTTATATTGAATATATTGCAAAATATTGTTATTCCCTGATGAGTGTTTTAACTGGTGTGCTATAAACTCAAAGTGTGCAAATGAAGTAATTATTAAGACATTATTTGATAGAAAATTAGCTTAGACAATACCATTAAAAGTTTTACGAACTTGTGTACCGATAAAGGTTCGTTAACCTCTAATGATGTAAATAGGATTTTAGATGGCATGAATTTACTTGGTGACATACCCTTAAAATGTACATATACAAGTTATTATGGGGTGATTCATTGTGTACAAATGATAGCGTACAAAATATTGTTTATAAAGACACTTCTTATTATAAGTGAATGTATCGAGACAGCAGCATATTATGCTAATTACAAGTGCCTCACTATTTTAATTGAAGTATTTGTTAGAACAAACATTACATATAAGTTTCAACCGTGGGAAAATGAGGAACACCACAAAATTTACCTGGATTTTGGAAAACATTGAGAAAGGTGATTCCTGCTTGGGATGGAGATGTGGACCAGATTCGGGATATGGCCGTCTAGTAATTTAAACGATTATAGAAATACTTTAGGTTTACTATATAAGATGATGTAATATTTAAATAAATACAATTATAATTTTTTATGTGGTTTTAATTCATCTAAGAGTTACAATCCCTACAGCTATATTATAAAACTAAATCGTCTTTATTGATCCATGATCTTTCATCCAATCCCCACCACTTTACGAATAACTTATTATTCTTGGAGCGAAGCACTTTTTCCACAAGGTACACATCCGGATACTTTGTTTTCTGTAATTCATGTTCATAAAAGCCTCCCAGTACAGGTGATCCTTTCATGTCCTCCAACATGTAGTGGTTGGGTTAGTAATGCAAACTTTCACAATCTTGAATAGTTCACTTGACCAATTGGGGGTGTATCCTTTAGCGAAAATACTTTTAAACTTACTGATTCGTACTATGTCACCCACACAATAACGGTTCTTATCAACTATTTTTATGTGAGTGTAAGCCTCTAGCTTTGTATGATTACCGACATCTTTAGGCTTCATTCCTGTAGTTCTATGCTTACGATTGTTATAATCCATCGTTATGGTGTCAATTGTATCAATCCATTTATATTTACCCTGTAGGCTGAATGACTTGTATAGGGCAGACTTAACGGTCCTGATCACTCGTTCCGCAATTGCTGCCTTTTTTGTACTATAGGTGGAGTAATGGTTGACTCCATAACGCATTAGTTTAGTGAAATAGCCATTGTAGAATTCTTTTTCTGCATCTGTCTGCAAATTGGAAGATTTCCGGCCCGTTTTGAAGATTGTCTGCATGGCCTTGGCAACTTCCAAGCCCGTTTTCGTTTTTAATCCTTTGGTCCACAAGTATTTCGAAAAACAATCAATGCTACTAAAATATACTTGTAGCCCTTATTTTGTTTGGCATATGTGTTAAATTCGGCCAAATCTGCTTGCCAGAGGTCATCATATCCCTTAATTATTGTGCGCCTTCGTTTAAAATTTTTTCTTGCGGGTTTGTGCAATTCATTGACGAGTTGTAATTTGGACATGATCCACAATTTCTTTAAGTTGATGTAGTTTTTCCTCCAACACTAGATAAGCGTTAAAGTTCCTTTAACAGCTTTCTGAATGCTTGCAGACAAAATCAAGGTATCCTTTACTTATAGCATCACCATCTTCTTCCGGATCCGCCAACTGGGTCAAACGGTTTCCATCCAAATTCAACCTTGTCGATAAATAGTATTGCTTGGTGATGACATCTTGAGGATCTATGGGGTTGGCAACATTGCTGAGTCTCTTATTCTCGATATCAATTGATTATCATCAATAAGTTGAAACTGAGGGTTAATTTCTTAAATTGATACTGGGCATGTGACCGTCCAAATTTATCAAGAGGCATTTTAGTTATGATATGTCGACATCAATGCATTCTGATTTATATTGTTCAGAAAACTAGTGTTTGGTCTTTCAATGTATCCATCTTCATACAATTCCTCTACAATTGATATTATATCATTTACGACACCGGTGTTTCCAGCCAATTTTTCTGCCCACAATACTTCTAGATCACGAATTAGTTCATGTACATCATTCCAATACTTATATTCAATGGGCCTGTTTGTTAATTCCTTAAAAACATAGCTCCACCTCCCTGAGTTGAAGGTGATGACAGCAAGGGTTTAATTATTTGTGTATACTTTTGCTGCGGCTTCCTCGAATCTGTCCACTTACATCATAATCTCGCCTTGCAACATTTGTAGCTACTAAAATACGTTTATAATTCTTTCTATCCTTTGAATTTACTAGTTTTAAATCGGGTTCATTCATAATAAGTAGATCATATAAACCTGGAGTCCCTTTATACGTGACACCATTAATGATCATATCCTTTCCTTTAATTGTGATGGGGGTATTACCAATTGCCCATTTGTCTGTTTTGGCGTCGTAGTGGACTCCATAAGTGTGATCAATAGCACCTTCAAGATCCTTCATAATACGTTCAACATATATACGAGGTAATTCGTGGTACTGCTCGAGAAATTCTTCAGAGATGGGTTCATTACAGGAATCATCTGTGATACTAAGAGGTTCTTCTTCCTCGGTAGTAATCTCTCCTACAACAGATGTTTCTAGGAAAGGTGGTGTACGAGGAGGATTTATTTGAAAAGCGGAAGTTGAGCTAGGGGCTTGTCTTCGTTGCTAATGAGTGTGCTAGGGCTAGTAGTAGCATGTTTTCTTCGAAATATGAACAAAGGCGAGTTTTTGGGTTTAACGGACTCCTTTGTTTTCTTATCAGGATGCATTTTATTCGCTATTTCAGTTAGGGTTCTATTAGAGGTTTATAAGTACTTTCAAACGTTCTTTCATTATCAATGCGTGTAGTTTTAAGACTGTTGTATTTCTGCTGTATTATTTTACGAGCCTGAATAATTTTTCGCTTTAATATCATCTCCTTATTATCCATTGTAGCAAAATGGCTGTTAATACCTAAACGGATGTGTAACTACTAAACCACTGAAATCAGGCTAAGGTATTATATATTCATCAAACCTTTTCCTATAGCGACCATTATTGACTTCAGCATCCTATTTATGACTATGAACCCAAACGGATCTATCCAGCACTTTGAACACATATCCCGAAACAATGTCATGCTTATGGTGGGCTTATATGATCCTCATACACATGTTTTAGGTTTAATTCATCTTGCTCAAATAATATAACTAGATTCGCATTGTCACGAATTAATTGCTTTGGAATTTTACTGTAAGTTTGGCCCAAATAGAAACAATCAATATCGTTATGTCTACCCATAGAAAAATATGCCCTTATGTTATTTTGCTTTTCACAGGCGATATCATCAAAGATAAAGATAGAATTTGCTTTTGCACAATTCGGTTCAATCACATCTTGATTATCGCTGAACGTAAAGTAACCTATATCCCTTATCGGAAGTAGGATTTCCTGTAAAAGTTTGTACTTGTTTTGATTTAATGATTTAGAGTATACGTATACATGTTTAAATTTCAAACCGTTGGAGCAGTTGGAGGGGCCACGTATAATGCCACGTATACTATTAGGAAGTAAATCGCCATGTTTTGAAGTACCAGACTTTTCATCAAAGTCATGATTTTGAATTGGTAGTTTTTGTTTCTGCGCAACTACTTTCATCTTTGATGGATGAAATGAAACTAAACGAATAATTACAACATTTTTATTTATATAATACAGATTATAATTTTTTCACTTCTCCGGTGAGTGGGTTGTACTGCACAATAGCATCGTGGAGAATAAGACCATAGGCAACGATTCCATTATCGAAAGGTGTTAGAGATTCCATTTCCAATTTGATGTCTACTGTTGAGTTTTTTAAGGATTCATTCTGCTTAGAACAGTCCATTACAAATACTGGACATGATTTGAATTCGGTGTAGTTGAATAACGCATCTGTATTATCTTCATCATAGTAGTCACATCGGAAGTTCAAAAATTGCGATAGGCAGGTATGTATTGGTTAGCACTGAAGTTCAAATGCATTGCTTCATAGGATAATACTCTGAATTCAGATGTACTTTAAGGTTCCTGATGTTAATGTGATCAAAATTTCCGGCTCTTGCAGACTTTGTGTACCTTTTACCTTGTTGGAATGCAACAATTATCCAGCGTGGTTTTCCAGTTGCGTTGACGTTTTTATTGGCCATATATCAGAGGTTGCTTGTTTTAAAGCAGGTAATTCATATAACTCCCATTGACGAAATGGAACAGTAATAATAGAATTCTTATTTATTCCTTCAAACAAGTCTAGTTTCGCGGCATCACTAAGGGTTAAGTGTGGTACTTTCCATTGAATTTTATTTAGGTTATTTCCGCATCAACGTCACCATAGTAGCAGTTTGTATCGCTTCTAGATCGAATTAAAATCAACTCTTGACGCATATTCACGATCACTTGACGATAATCCTCCATTATTCCAAATATGTGGTTCAATGGTATGCATACTGTAAAGGATTTTCGCCATTTCCTCATCGAATTCTACTTGTAATGGTTCATCATTCTTTGGTGACCACCCAAATGGCTTAATGCTTTGCTTTGCTTGTCGTATAAAATATATCCTTTAAGCGTAGATGTTATGCCGGGATTTCGGCAAACGTCCACTCTTTGACCGCCTAACTCATAACGAATCTCTTCGAAAAGGAAGTTGGGAAATTATTGGTTAAGTTGCATGATTTTCCTTCATCTTCTTTCTTCACTTACCTTCTATGTACAGAAAACTATCATAAGTAGCTGTAATTAGATCCTGACTTTGAATTAAAATGCGTATTTCTTCGGAAGGTCCATACTTAGAAGAGCCATACGGAAGATAGGTGTGAATATCTGATTTAATTATAGCATCATCAAAATGTACGTTTTGAAAAATGTTTAATGATTCGGTCATTGTGTAGATGCAATGAGGGTTGATGAGTAATTAAAGATTTACTAAAAGGATGATGTCTTTTATATAAATTTCTTCTCAAACTTTTAAATTAATTGTTATTAATTATGCCTTTTACAGTTTGTTTACTTTATATTTCAAGAAGGCACTATAAAAGCTTTCATTGTTATACAAAGAAAATCCTTGTTGACATTAAATATTGCATTTTTTAAATTTATATACTTTTGAATGAAAACCTATTGTTATTTATAGCGAATCCTTTTCTTCATACAATTTTCATTAAAGTCTATTAAGTATTACTAATTATGCGATGTAGTTTTGCAAGTTTTAAAGTGATTAAAAATAATTTTTAAGAATGCAGATGCATTGTGTGTTTTATACAAAGAAAGTCTTTATTAGCTTGAATATTACATTTTTATACATTCCTAAATTTTTAAGAATGCAAATTATTAAGAAAACCCATTGCTCAATAAAACAAATGCATTCACTTCCTGTTAAGAACATATCATTGAAAGAGATAGACATTAAAGTAAACTTCATTCAAGGTCTCTTACACATAACAAATTTAACATTTCTTAGAGATACATTAATATTTTAATTCTATTAAAATGTATGCTTTGAAACACTTTTAATGGTTTGGTCACTCAGAACTTTCAATCCAATTGATGTTAAAAAGTATTTCTCTGCAGATGTTAACTGCAATGAGGTTGATTGGTCTTTGTATGGAATTGTCCTGTGATTAATTCGCAGACCCATGTTCTTTAGTTCTAAGCGTACTGTGAATGGTTCACTTTCACCAAAGTTTATTAACTCACCCTTTTGATTTGTCAATTTGATTGTTATATTACTGATTATGTCTGTGTTTATTTCTAAATATTGAGTGTTGGTTGGAACTTTATCCAAACGATAGCCCGAGGTACGGAAACGTCAATTTCGTATATTACCTTTGCAGGTTTACCGTTTCGATAAGATCCCTTTATAATGTTGCACTCCACATGCGTAAGTATAAACTGATAGAACGGGATCACAGATAAATTGGCCTTTTGGACTAGCCAGCGTATTGTTCAGATGTTAAAAAAATTGCACATCTAGAATAGTAAATCTTACGTAAGTCACAAATGAAGACAACATCGATTTCCAGAATGTTTTAGTCGAAATAATTGTCGTGCCAAAATTAATCATAGCGTGTCTAAACATACAAAAACATACGCTTACCTATGTAATCAATTCCTTGCTGGACAGCAACTCAGCAAACTACCTGAAATCGGGCTTCAAAAACACTGCACTTGTCAAATAAAGCGTGATAAACATCAATAAATTTACGTTACTACACTCAGTGTAAATAATTGCATTAAATAATAATCAAAACAAAACAAAAATCTATAAAATGAACTCTAAATGTTAATACTCAACAAAAAATCAAATAAACATTAGAACGCTATTACTCAATAAAACAAAAACTAACCTCGTTACGTTAAAACTAAACGCCGGTTTAATTTGCACTCTTATGTAACACAAAGGGTTTCCATAGAAATTAAACACATTTGTAAAACCTAACAAAACTATAATAAAATAATAATAATAAATATAAAAATATGCAAACATACGATAATGCGTATAAACATAAATGCTTAAAGGCGACAGGATGTCTGATCAAAATACTGCTTTAGCCAGTCTAAATCGTTTAACCTAATATATAATTCGTGGATAATATACCCACACTACAATAGGGTCGATTGCCCTTTAATACAAATAAAAAGTGAAAGCAGTCAAACTATAATTAATTACGCTAAACAAATTCAAACAACAACTTACTTTAACAAAAAATGGCTTTCAAACTTTCGAAACACACTAATTCTGAACACACAAAATCTTCAAAACTTTCAATAAAAAACAATATTATTATATTACCTTAAAGGTCTAAATTACACCTCTTCTTTTACAATGTAAGTGGAAGATAACCATGGTCGGTTACGACTATGACGGAAATGAAATCTCCTTCTGGCAAAATGATGAATGAAATTATGTTTCTATGATACACAAACAATCTCTTTGACTAAACTCTTAAAATGTTACTGCATAAATTCAAAACTAACTAACAAAATAATAATAATTTGAGCGTTCACAATTACTTGATAACTTTTAGCTTAATGGTTTTATTTCAATAATCAAAATGTTAATAACTTGATTTAATTAAATATAATTTTAATATATTGCAAAGTTTCTTTATCTTAAATACGCTTTTACGGTAAATAAGAGGCACTTGAAGAACGATGATTTTAAAATCGAAGCGATATAAACCAAAGAGGTCACTGAAGCACTATACAAACGACGATGTCCTAGGTAACTTTACGTAAAACGAAATCGGCACTATATAATCCTTTGTATGAACAATTTTAATAAATCTTTCACAGGTAATCTTCAGATACTAAACTACTTACTACACAACAAATACGTTCGTTAAACACACAAGGTCCCAAAATTTCAACGTTCTAAACCATTAAAGCGTAACATAAACGGCAAGTATACTACTAAAGCACGATCGTTTAGAATAAAAATTATTACAAATTCATCTTTGAATTTGTATCTACTCATAAAAACTTTATCTAATTTAATTCTCCAATTAAAAAACGGGGAAAATAATATATAACAATATTCGTTTTAAACTTAAATGTTGAAAACTCAAACGTCAATAAGTATCCTGTACACTCTATGTTTTACTTAAAGTACGAACAATAAATGTAATCTCTTGACTAAAACCAAAATACCTAATAATAAACTGGTCAACTATATTAAGCTCTTTATGTCGCTAACATGACATCATAATATAATTCACTATTTATTTAACGTACTTAATTTTCTATTATATTTTGAAATCAAACGAAATAAACCTTAATTAAACTTAGACAACTATTTACAAATAAACGTTAATCAAACTTCTATAAACGGGAAATAATAGGAAACAACCTAAATTTCGAACAATAATTTCACAAACAAAGAATCTAAAGTCATACACCTACCATCTAAAGGTCGTTACACGTTAAACCAATTCATCTATAAAACTAAACTTGACAAAAAAAATATGTATATACGGAATCTAACTAAGCGAATAAAACTACAAACAAAATTACCCAATACGTATACAGGGTGTTCAAAATACCTTGACAATGCAGATTAGTGTGTTTAATTATTTGGATGTCTAACGCAGATGTGTGGAGAACATTCGCTTTTAGTATTCTAGGCTCAAACCTGAGCATGCGGCCAATGCTACTCTCTTTAGTAAAATCGATCTCAAATGAACTGTTTATCTCACACTTAAGCGTATTGTTGTTTGCCCTAATAAAAAATTTTTCTGTGGGTATCTTTGATTTCAAGTAAGCACTAATTTCATCTAACTCATAGGCACCGTGTGGAATATTAATCACTCGCAAATGAGATTAATTTGTTCTAAAATAAAATCTATCGTTGCCCGTATAAATGTTTCTAATGCTGTTGCACCCGTAAAATCCCACCAATCCAACAACGTATTTCTTCTCCAAATCTAGCTCTATCGGTGGGTAGAAGTTGCAGCTAGCTATGTTACCAACACCTTCTAAACTGAATTTTATTGACATAACTGAGAAAATTTAAGGTTATGTCGATTATTTATATAGAAATTGTAGAATTGCTTCAACTGGTGGTCGAAGATTACCGAAACTATCGTAATACCATACCTTTTCACCACGCTTTTTGTAGCAAACCCAATGTGTACCCGGTCCACTCTGACTATCTAAGTTGATGATTCCAGATTCATTTTTCTGTGGTAATTTAGGCAGGCTATCTCTCATAAAAATACCCCTAAAGTATGGTACACCTTTTGTGTATTTCTTTAAATCCATATCTGTTAACGCTCTTTCGGGTAATCTACTCAGTTTTTTGGAAACGGTTTTAAGTATAATGCACCACCAGATTTGTATGGTTTTAGATAGAATGCGCCACCAGCGATCGATTCCATCATACGATTATGGCGCGATGTCTCTCTGCAATTTTTGCATTTTTGCATCATTGACTGCTTTGGCAATTGATGCACCGCCAGCTAAAGCACCGATTGCTGATAATCCTGCGAATAACGGAATAAGAAATGGTAAAACACTCCTTGTTTAGGTAAAATTACTCTAGGAACTTTAATGTTTTCTTTCCCCAACCTTTTACTACACGTTTTGCCGTTGACAGTGCTGACTTTATTGTGTCGGTGAAATCTCCGTTAGCTTTCATTTCTTTAGCTATTGTTTTCCGTACATGCAATAAACTTTCACCATTCTTCTTGGACCGACGTTTAAACCCCATCCCAAATTTTCTTTTGCCTTCATGGTGGTACCGACTGCTAAAGCTGCAGCTCGTTCACCTAATGTTGCGTCTGCTGATTTAAAGCGTTCCCAAGCTTTTCTTCTAAAATTTTATCTGCTTATGTCGACTTTCTAAATCTTGGTAGTCTCTATAACTGATATCATGCAGTTTGCACTGCGCATCTAATTGATTAATACCGGGTCACCGCGTGCTAGTCGTTTCTCTAATTTTGTACCGGACCACAATACTGGTAACCGGGTAATGCAATTCCACCGGTAGTTTATTGATTAGCGTATTCACTAAACCACCTGCACTCTTCGCTTCACCTATCATTGTTCACCTTGGGGATAGGGTAGGGTATTTATACCTAAAATCGTGTAAAACTTTATTTTTAGTAAATGCTAACATTAGATAAGCAGGGCGATAGAAATTTCCATTAAGCATACAGTGTTATGTGAATTAATATTATACTTGGCATTTATAACATCATCAATGTCTTTATAAATGTCATCATCACCGAATTCCTTCTCACGAAAACGACGGTAGTCAACATTGTCGTATGAATTTTTCATAGAAACACACCAGATTGTAAGATTCAAGAAATTCCAATCTATAGGTTATTATATCCTTCAAATCGAATAGTTCTTCTATGTTATAGGCATGAATGTACACGAACAACAGTTGTAGTTTTCTATCATAACAGTTTTCAAAATTCTCTCATATCCTTTAAGCAATTCCCAATTGTAATAAATACCGAGATTCTAGATAGAGATTCGTAATCTTGCTCATGTATTATATCCTCCTCGTTTACATGTGACCAATCAATTTGGCTTTCAATTTCTTGGGATCGAAGAAATTGTATTTCTACTATGAATACCATCTTAGAAGTTCATTCCATTCCTTCACGTCTAATATCACGCTGTTGCCACATATCATACGCACTACTGGTGCAAGGTTATGTGTACTGTATCCAATTTCAATATGCGTATCGTTCGATAGTTTATAGGAAGCACAATCAATTAAGTATTCATTAGCTGCCTGTTTATACACCTCAGCCCTATGTTGAAATGATGATGACCAGTCGGAATAACCTTCATCTTGTTCTCTTCATTTTGCTACTACTACTACCATCACTATTTTGACAGCATGAACAACAAAATGTTAAATTATGATTCATATTGTTATTACATGAAGTATCCAGGAGCGATTTTATTGCTTTTTTCATGACTTTACTTGTCCACAACCGCACTACGACTAAACATTACGAAATGAGCATGTTTACATATGGTTGTAGGAATGTTATATGATCCAGCAAAGGTATGTTAAGTACATCAAACTTCCCATAATATATGTATTTACTTAAATCAATTTTTTATCTGTATATTGTGGTAGTCTTATAAAAAACGTTTTACTTGTTAGATGACCTAATCAGTCTGAACAATGCATCGTCTTTGTTCTCGGAATTTCATAAGCTACGACTCAACAATGAACCGTCTTTGTTCTTTTACCTTGAAAATTGTAAGCATAGACTTTGAAGCGTTGACAATGGATCACCTTTGTTATTGAAAGAGATGTATTTAGAATCTATTTTTATAAATCAACCAGAACAATGGATCGTCTTTGTTCATTTCTCATGTGACCTTGAAAATTGTCATAGACTTTGAACGTTGACAATGCACCGTCTTTGTTCTTGATTTCCTAAATTTAGAAGCTATGACTCAGCAAAACAATAGATCGTCTTTGCTCTTACATGAAAATTGTAAGCATAGACTTTGAACAATGAACCTCATTCTTGATTTCCTGGAATTCAGATGTAATCTATTTTCGACCTGAACAATAACGCCTTTTTCGAAACGGTTGGAAACAGCTATCTGTTTTGAAACGGACCCCTGTTTAGAAACGGCTACCTGTTTTAGGAAACGGCTACCTTTTTAGGAAACGGCTACCTGTTTTTAGAAACGGCTACCTGTTTGAACGGCCACCTGTTTAGAGCACTTGAGCGTGGCATTTGAAACATGCACCTCAGGGCTCTTGATTTCTAAATTGAGATAACAATCTATTTTAAAATAACTGAATAATGGGTCGTCTTTGATATCAGAGTGTGACCTTATAAGCATAAACTTTAAATCGTTGACAATGGATTGCCTTTGTTCTTGAAAGAGATGTATTTAGATAACAATCTATTTTTATAAATCAACCAGAACAATGAATCGTCTTTGTTCATTTACCTTGAAAATTATAAGCATAGACTTTGAATAATACATCGTCTTTGTTCATGATTTCTCAGAATTGAGATAACAATTTATTTTTATAACTCGACCAGAAGAATGAATCGCTTTTGATTTTTTACCTTGAAAATTGTAAGCATAGACTTTGAACCGTTGACAATGGGTCGCCTTTGTTATTGATTTCCTAGAATTGAGATAACAATCTATTTTTAGAATAACGGAACAATAGATAGTCTTTGTTCTTTCATGTAGCCTTGAAAGCATAGACTTTGAACCGTCGGCTTGAACAATGCATCGTCTTTGTTATTGATTTCCTAGAATTTCAGAATGACTCAGCCAAAACAATAGATCGTCTTTGTTCTCTCATGTGGCCTTGAAAGCATAGACTTTAAACAATGGGCCCCCTTTGTTCTTGATTTCTCAGAATAGGGCGTGGTCTTGAAACATGTATAGACTTGCTTGAGACTGAGGGCAATGACTTTGAGGATAATCAACAATCTAGTAACTTTTCTAGTGACTTTTCTACTGACCTTGAAGGACTCGTGTAAGCATGACCTTGAAGAGGGTTACACCACGTGGCCTTGATACAAACCAACAACGTTTACAGCCCTTTAAATAGGCAATTTACCGACCTTGAAATCTTAATTTCTTGACTTTTCCAAATCTGGTGACAAATCTTACAAAAGTGGATCAAATTAGCTATACTATGGACATGTGTGCTTTATTTTTGCAT
>JARFJB010000703.1:0-74096 GCA_036346205.1 Vesta saturnalis | reverse complement strand
AATAGAACACCCTATATGTGATTGCATATTTCGGTTCTGTGGACTAAATAAAGGTCACTTACTGTTATAGTCCCTATACCTAACTCCACCTGTTGTCGAGATATTTCATTATTTGTGAGAATGTAGATCGAAATTCAAGAGAACTTTCTGTTTTACGTACTCGAGGAATTTTTTTCAATTGTTTTTCATTGTTTACTGAAAGCATCAAACTTTAAAATCCACCGAAGTTATTATCACAAATTTATACTGGGTGTATAAAAACTCAGTTACTATTTTGACCAACATTAAAGCCAATTAACTTCCTTATTTTAAATGGAACACACATTTATCAACATATTTTTATTCTAATTTTAATTCCCTACAAAACTGTATTAGCGTTCCCTATACTTATCTCTTACAGATTTTTTTGTAATTTAGGATTTTCTATTCCAGTAATAATTTCATGCAATTTGTTCTGGCTTGCTATTCTCGAATTGAAAAGTGCGACATGATCTTAGTAATTGGGAAATGCAATGATAATTGCTTGCTAGCATCTAGGGTTTACGCACAAATGTATCCTGATAGGCGTCATCCCGACAGGCGTTCATTAAAACAATTATTGCAAGTTTTTCGAAGCACTGGAAGTGTATCATACAAGACACGACAAAAGCAAAGGCCGGTTACGGGTAACGAAGAGAATAATTTTGTCGTTATGGAATATCTGGTAGAAAATCCACATACCAGTCAGTGGAGAATAAGTGAAGAATTTGAGATAAGTCAGCGGAGCATTGAAAGGATAATAAAGAAGAATAAGTTTTATCCATAAGTAGTATAGCTACCGCACTTCTGATCCACTTTTGTCACTAGATTTGTCACCAGATCTAGAAAAAGTCACCAGAAAAGTCACTAGATTTCTAGGTTGGTAACATTGCCTATTTCAAGGGGTGCTAAGTCAAGGCCACGTTGTTGGTAACCCTGTGAAGGTTGAAGGGGTAGTAACCCTGCTAAGTCAAGGCCACGTGTTAGGTTGGTAACCATGCTAAGTCAAGGTCACTCCTGTTGGTGAAATCGGAAGGGGGATTTAAAATTTTGGTCAAGGTAAACATAGAAGTTGCAAGGTAATCAAAAATAGTATTCAAGGTCGAAGACTTACGGTGGTGTCATATTACATTTCTTAGAAATATAAAAAGGTGAAAAGCTAAAAAATAGAAATTGCAAGGTAATCATAAATGTAAGAATATAATTTTCAAGGTCAAACTTTTTGGAGCTGATCATCATCATATTATATTTCTAGTCAAGGTCAAAAGTAGGTATTTAACAAGTTTAAGCATGTTGTAATATGTATAAAAATTGCAGCGAGCTGTATGTTGAGATCAGTCTGCAACTCGTAATTGTTAAATATGGAATTAACAGGGTTAAACCAAAGCACCTATTGCAGACCCTTTAAAAATGCGCGCGAGCTCGATATATCGAGAAAGTATAAAGTAACGAATATGGATATAATTAATACTAAGTATGGTGAACGTATAGTGATAGAAACGGGTGATTTTAAATGTGTATTGCTGGAACGCTTTTATGTGTATTTCAAAAAAGAAGAAACACGAATTGAAGAATTTAAAACACTCCTAAACACGAAGGATGTGTTTATAAGTAGTTTGGGTGCAGCTGGCAAAACAACAAACATAACATTTTCTTTTTAATAGTAGCACCCCCACCATATGTAAAATGAGAGAGAATTCAGTGGTGGTGATGATGACATTTATAAAGATATATTGATGATGTTATAAATGCTAAGTATAATATTAATTCACATAACACTGTATGTTTAATGGAAATTTTGTATTATCGTCCTGCTTATCTAATGTATAGCATTTACTGAATAAAGAAATAACTATGATTTGTTTTTCTTAATTTAGGTATAAATACCCCCTTCTATCCATCCATGTAAACAATGCTAGTTAAGAAGCGAAAGAGTGTAGGTGGTTTGGTGAATGGTCTAATCAATAAACTTCCGTTTGAATTGCATTTACCTGGTTACCAGTATTGAGGTCCTGGTACAAAGTTGGAAAAACGACTCGCACGCGGTGACCTCGGTATTAATCAATTAGATGCTCAGTGCAAACTTCATGATATCAGTTACAGAGATTACCGAGATTTAGAAAGTAGACATAAAGCAGATAAAATTTTGCAAAAAAAAGCTTGGGAGCGCTTTAAATCATTAGACGCAACGCTAGGTGAACGAACTGCAGCTTTAGCAGTCAGTACCATCATGAAAGCAAAGAGAAAATTTGGAATGGGGTGTAAACGTCGATCTAATATGAAGAAGAAGAAATGCAATGGTGGAAATTTATTGCATTTACGAAAGACACAGACACAATAAAGTCAGCGCTTTCAACGGCAAAACGTGTGGTAAAAAATTTAGGAGGAAAGAAAAACATTAAAGTTCCTAGAGTAATTCCCCTACCTAAACAAGGAGGGTTTTTACCATTCTTATTCCGTTATTCGCAGGATTATCAGCAATCTGTGCTTTAGCTGGCGGTGCATCAGGAATTGCTAAAGCAGTCAATGATGCTAAAAATGCTAAAAAATTGCAGGAAGAGACATCGCGACATAATCGCATGATGGAATCGGTCGCTATAGGCTCCATGAATAAGAAAGGTGGTGCACTATATCTAAAACCAAACAAATCTGGTGGTGGTGCATTATACTTAAAACCGTTTCCAAAAAACTGAATAGATTACCCGAAAAACCGTTAACGGATACTGATTTAAAGAAATACACCAAAAACGTACCGTACTTTAGGGATATTTTTATGAGAGATAACACGCCTAAATTGCCACGGAAAAATGAATCTGGAATTATTAACTTAGATAGCCAAAGAGGACCAGGTACCCATTGGGTTTGCTACAAAAAGCGTGGTAAAAAGGTATGGTATTACGATAGTTTCGGTAATATTCGACCACCAAACGAAGTGATTAACTACTTTCGGGGGTGTAAAATATATTATAATTACAACCAAGATCAAGAGTTTAATACAATTATTTGCAGACACCTATGCCTACAATTTTTATATAAATAATCAGCACAACATCAAATTTTCTCAGTTATGTCAATAACATTCAGTTTAGAAGGTATTGGTAACACAGCTAGCTACAACTTCTATCCACCGATAGAGCTAGATTTGGGGAAGAAATACGTTATTGGATTGGTTGGATTTTACGGCTGCAACAGCATTAGAAACATTTATGCAGGCAACGATAGATTTTATTTTAGAACAAATCCATCTCATTTGTAAGTGATTAATATTCCACATGGTGCATATGAGTTAGATGAAATTAACGATTATCTAAAATCTAAAATACCCACAGAAAGGTTTATCATTAGAAGTAAACACTAACATTATTAGTAATATAACAATTAATTTGACTAATCAAAAGGGTGAATTAATAGACTTTGGTGCAAGTGAACCATTCACTGTACGCTTAGAACTAAAAGAACATGGGTCTGAGAATTAATCCAGGACCAATTCCATCTTTCAAAAACTCATATAAAAGACATCATCCCTACAGTAAGTCATTAATTAGTCATCAACCTTCATTGCGGTTAACATCTGTAGAGAAATACTTTTTAACGTCAATTGGTTTAAAAGTTCTCAACCACAATGGCAGAATCGTTAAACGTCTTTCAAAACGTACATTTTGATGATACTATAATTAAATCAGATATTCACACTTATCTTCCATATGGATCTTCTAAATATGGACCTTCCGAAGAAATACGAATCTTAATTCAAAGTCAAGATCTAATTACGGCTACTTATGATAGTTTTCTGTACATAGAAGGTAAACTTGAGCTCAAAAAAGAAGGTGAAAGAAAAGCATGCAGCTTAACCAACAATTTCCCGAACTTTCTTTTCGAAGAAATTCGTTATGAGTTAGGTAGTCAGAGAGTGGATGTTTGTAGAAATCCAGGAATAACATCTACGCTTAAGGGATATATTTCTTATACGGCAAGCAAAAGCAAAGCACTAAGTCATTTAGGATGGTCACCAAAGAATGAAGAACCATTACAAGTAGAATTCGATGAGCAAAATGGAGAAAAATCTTTTACAGTATGCATACCATTGAACCACATATTTGGAATAATGGAGGATTATCGTCAGGTAATTGTGAATATGCGCCAAGAGTTGGTTTTAATTCGATCTAGAAGCGATACAAACTGTTACTATGGTGAAGTTGATGCCGCAATAACCTTAAATAAAATTCAATGGAAAGTACCGCACTTAACACTTAGTGATGCTGCGAAACTTAACTTGTTTCAAGGAATCAATAAAAATTCTATTATTACTGTTCCATTTCGACAATGGGAGTTGTAAAAGCAAAGCACTAAGTCATTTAGGATGGTCACCAAAGAATGAAGAACCATTACAAGTAGAATTCGATGAGCAAAATGGAGAAAAATCTTTTACAGTATGCATACCATTGAACCACATATTTGGAATAATGGAGGATTATCGTCAGGTAATTGTGAATATGCGCCAAGAGTTGGTTTTAATTCGATCTAGAAGCGATACAAACTGTTACTATGGTGAAGTTGATGCCGCAATAACCTTAAATAAAATTCAATGGAAAGTACCGCACTTAACACTTAGTGATGCTGCGAAACTTAACTTGTTTCAAGGAATCAATAAAAATTCTATTATTACTGTTCCATTTCGACAATGGGAGTTGTATGAATTGCCTGCTTTAAATCAATCAACCTCAGACATATGGCCAATAAAATCAGCAACGCAACTGGAAAAACCACGTTGCATTCCAACATGGTAAACGGTACACAATGTCATCAAAGGCAGGAAATTTTGATCAAATTAACATCAGAAATCTTAAAGTACATCTGAATTCTGAGTATTATCCATATGAAGCAATGCATTTGAACTTCAGTGCTAACCAATATATACCTACCTATCGCAATTTTTTGAAATTTCGATGTGATTACTAGGGTGAAGATGATAAAGATGCATTATTCAACTATTCCGAATTCAAATCATGTCCAGTATTTGTAATGGACTGCTCTAAACAAAATGAATCCTTAAAAAACTCAACAGTGAACATCAAATTGGAAATGGAATCTCTAACACCTTTCGATAATGGAATCGTTGTATATGGTCTTTCTCCATGATGCTATTGTACAGTACAGTCCACTCACCGGAGAAGTAAAAAAATTATAATTATTATTGTAATATAGTCTAATATATAAATAAAGATGTTGTAATTATTCGTTTAGTTTTATTTCATCCATCAAAGATGAAAGTAGTTGCTCAGAAACAAAAACTCTCAATTCAAAATCATGACTTTGATGAAAAGTCTATTACTTCAAAACATGGTGATTTACTTCCTAATAGTATACGTGGTATTATATGTAGTCCCTCCAATTGTGGTAAAACAAACGCAATGATCAGTCTGCTTACTGAAAAAAATGGTTTGAAATTTAAACATGTATACGTATACTCTAAGTCACTGAATCAAAACAAGTACAAACTTTTACAGGAAATCTTACTTCCAATGAAGGACATAGGTTACTTTACCTTCAGCGACAATCAAGATGTGATTGAGCCTAATTGTGCAAAATCAAACTCTATTTTTATCTTCGATGATATCGCTTGTGAAAAGCAAAATAATATAAGGGCATATTTTTCTATGGGTAGGCATAACGATATTGACTGTTTCTATTTGGGTCAAACTTACAGTAAAATTCCAAAGCAATTAATTCGTGATAATACGAATCTAAGTATATTATTTGAGCAAGATGAATTAAACTTAAAACATGCGTATGAGGATCATATAAGTCCCACCATAAGCATGAAATTGTTTCGGGACATGTGTTCAAAGTGTTGGGTAGATCCGTTTGGTTTCATGGTCATAAACAAGGATGCTGAAGTTAATAATGGTCGCTATAGGAAAGGATTTGATGAATATATAATACCTTAAACTGGTTTCAGTAGTAACTGATCTGTTTAGGTATTAACAACTATCTGTTTAGTGTAAACAGCTACCTGTTCAAGGTGAACCGGTACCTGTTTGTCGCAACAGCTACCTGTTCATGGTAAACGGGTACCTGTTCATTAAATCCGTTTTGGTATATAAGGCGAATATATATATATATATATATATATATATATATATATATATATATATAATACCTTAAACCGCATTCAGCAGTTGTAACCAGCTACCTGTTCAAGGTGAACCGGTACCTGTTTGTCGCAACAGCTACCTGTTCATGGTAAACGGGTACCTGTTCATTAAATCCGTTTTGGTATATAAGGCGAATATATATATATATATATATATATATATATATATATATATATATATATATATGTCGATCGGTTACTTCGGGGACATTATTTGTTATAGATCAGGCAGTTCGGGGACAAATGGGCACTTTGAGGACAGTCCTCAATGATCACGTCCTCAAAGTGACCAATGGATGACAGTATTTTTTTACATTTTTTTATTGTCATCGTAACATGTGATTTATGCCATGTATTTAATTAGTTAACGTATTTTGATTGACCTTTAATAATGTACAACTAATTTCTTTTCCTATTCGTTTTTTGCTTTGTTCATCTAATGAATTAAAGTTATTTAATTCATTAAAGGATCAATAAATGAATTAAATAATTTATTAATTAATTTTTGTTTTCTGTCGTTTATGAACAAAAGTATAAGGAAAGTATAAATGGTAAACTAAGATAAATAAACAATTGAGGATACAACAAATCAAATTTAGTTGAATTATTTTTTGACGTTTCTGAGAAGCAATAGAAACTTTTAATTTCAGTCATGTGTGTACGTTTTAGCCAATCAAAACATTATTATAGTGGTAATAATTTACTGTAGATTATTGCTGCGAGAATAAGCATTTTGTTTTTATTAAATGACGTATTTTTTTATTTGACTTAATTTGTTTTGAAAATCTGTCAAATTCCTTTCAATTTATTCTCACTCTTGTGATATTACTTACGATACTAGAGCAGTATAATAATTAGGTAGACTTAACAATAATAAGCATTGCTGTTAAAACAATATTGTTATACATTTTGTTTCAAGTTGCGATTGATAACTGAAGATTTAACAGCAACTTTTCAAGTTATTTGTTGACAACATTCCCAATTGGGATAGACGAAAAGATTCTCTATAATCAAAAAACTAGGTGGTAGAGTTTAATTCATGTCGTACGATTGTTTACGAATATTCAATCAGGGTGTAGCATCTGTATTAAATTTTAATAAGTGTTTTAGTTTACTTTGTTACAAATATTTAGTCTACAGTTTTTACCTTCCAACCTACATATACATGTGTAGGTATAGAAGGTATTGCAATCGTGTGGTGTGGTGTGATGGTGTGGTGTGGTGTGGCGTGGTATGGTGTGGTGTGGTGTGGCGTGGTATGGTGTGGTGTGGTGTGACGTGGTATGGTGTGTTTGCGCGCGCTTTGTTACACTTTTTCGTAATAAATGTAATCTCTTATGGCAACGGACTAAACAAAACATTAAGTTTTCTCTTTACCTGAACCGTCTGTATTTAACACAATATTTTGCAGGTGGCACATTTACAGTACCTTCCTTTAACCTAGTCCAGTTTGCTACTGATTTTTATCCCGCTTCCATGAAAAAGACACTATCTCACTAATAATATGATTTATTACTACAACTCTAAACAAACTTTTCTTTAGAAACGATTTTCACAAAGCCGTGATTTTTATCTTTACTTGTGCGGAAATATATATTGTATGAGTGGGATTAATAAAACCAAAGACCTGTTTTCTTTTGATTTTGATAGCAACTTCGCCTTAAAACAAACATGAATGATCATTTAAAATAAAAACAAGCACGATTTGTTTTATATAATAGTAATATGATAATTTTTGTAAAAATTGGAAATTCAATCAAATTCATATTGTGGTTATTTCTTAAATATGTAGTATTTAAGTCCAAAGTTTCGGAAAAGTAAAACTAAAACAATTGTATTTCCAAACTAAAATTAAACCAAACATCTGTTGAAATAGAATCAATAGTGAACACTTTTTTTAACTTTTTGTACGAATAGATTCAAATATCCCTCAGGAAACGAGACAACAAAAAAAAGATTACCTATTACCACAGCAACCTGCAGGTGAAAGTAACGGTTTTAACAATACTATAGAAACTTAATCCGCTTAGAATGGTGAATTACAATCAATAAAAAAATTCATAGACCAACCACATTTTTAATTGGCAGTGATCCTTTAACTTAAATTATGATGCCAAAACAAGCAATCTATAATACCATATGAAATGTATTATGTTATTAGGAGTAAAAGTGATACTTTATGTGGCGAAGCTGAATGTTTATTTTACCGAACGAAGTGAGGCAAATAATTCAGCTGAGCTACATAAAGTCACTTTTACTCCAAATAACATATATTTTTTTATCCGCAAACGTAAAAATAATTGGTAAAGATCGAAAGGAAATATCAAACATAATTAGCAGGTAAAAGAATAAGATAATCAGGACGCTTTGAAAGTAATGAAACCATAACAACGCACATTTAATTAGCACATTTTGTAAAAATAAAAATGCCTAGGCACAAAACTACAACTTTTATTCCATGTCTGAAAAGTAAAACTTTTACCTTTGACATTGAATCATAAAAGTGTCACTTTTGTGACGTTTGCGCATAAAATAATTTACCGTGGGCGGTGTGTTGATGTAAATATAGTAAAGGGCCACCAAATGATTTTAAGTACCTAGCGGAATATCTAATAAAAAAATTGAAAATGGTGATAACAACTATGTGTCATTCATATATCCTAAAATAAAACCATTCTTAAACACTACTTAATATTTAAGACGAAAACGTTTACAATAACATGTAAACCTTTTCTCTACAAAAGCATTACTTATTCTAATTTTACCAATAGGTTACTATTTGGCATACTAAGATAAATTATAGTCACGTACATCCGAATAAATTCTAAATCAATTTAGGATTTATTGACCAAAATTGATATATGGCATTCTTTTCAATATAATCGACCCGGTGTGTCATAAATGTTATTTGTGTAGTAATTCATTGTTTGAAATTTTACTGGTTTATTATTTTTATAGTGTAAAAAAAATTATTTAATAGTAAAATGCAATTATTGCAAATTACTCTAAACTTAACAATTAATTTGATTGTGATCAATTTTTATTTGTTTTTTTTTATGTATTTTGTAAAACGTAGTTTTAGTAAAGATCTTAAATTTGTTAAGGAATTACTTTTTTAGGTGACACATAAACTCAACATTGTTTACTTTAACAAAAACGGGTTCGGCGAACAAACAAGCAAAAAAATAACTTATTTAAAAAATAATTATTTACAATTTTTCAATATTAATACCAACAAGCAATACATGAAAAGGTTTATTTTAATTAGGTATAGCAAAGAACAGGAAATGATAGCTTAAGTATAGGTATAATTAAAGACAATTCCTTTTGTACTGTAATTTCCTGCTTAATGAGACTAGAAAATGATTCATCTCATTAAGGAATTTGGGGTTCTAAATCCACTAAAAACTTTTACTACATTTTGAGGCGAACAATAAATCACGTGTTAAAAAAACAAAAAATATTGTGTTTATTAAAGAAATTTTCCACTCGTTTAAAAAAGTTTCCTACAACAACCTACTTTCAATGCTTCCCTATAGAACGTTTTTAAAACGTAATAATATACTGTGAAATTATTTTGCATCGATTTTGCGATAAATAACTTTTATAATAAATCAAAATCACATTTAAAAGTACATAAGATCTAAAAAAGGTATACATGATCTCTCCCAATTTCCAAAACCCTTTTTTGAAGATGTATGGTGAGCATACTATAAAAATAACAAATCCATCCTGGTAATATAAAATATACATGTATTAAAGTTGAAAGTACAGCACTTATTTTTCTAATATTGTAAAATTAAATACTTATGAAAAAAATCAAATTTTTTAGTGATTCTTTGATTTGAAATACACCATTTATAAAAGTTCGAATTAAATCTAAAAAACAGAAGAGAATAATTATATAAAATAATTACCTGGTGTTTATATCTGGTGATCAAGAACCGAATATACCTAAAGTATCAAAAAGAATCATGACTCATTTTAGAGGGATAAAACATAGCGCCAAGTACCAAAAGGTGGCAGTGCAGTTTTGAACAAAATTTCTTGGAATCGTTTACATAAAATTAGAAAATAGCAATCGTTACTTTTATACATAAACAAAAAGTAGTATATAACAATAAATAAACTTTTTGTTTATATTAATTGACATTTGTCAACAGATATTTCAAAATTTAATTTTTCTAATTTTATGTAAACGATTAAAATTTTGTACAACACGTACTGTTAATTTTTGGTGCTCGGCCTATTTTATCTCGGCTACGCCTCGGTAAAATGAACGGCCTCACACCAAGAAATGTGTAAACAGCGCACTAGTTGCGAAAACTACTATTTGAAATATTTGTTGACAAATGTCAAATTAAATATATAAGCAAAATGTTTATATATTTAGTTATATACAACTTTTTTGTTTATGTGTTAAAAGCAACGATTACAAAAATGTCGTTTATTGGATGGACTTTTACTGCATTGTTCTTAAAAAAAATCTAACGAGTTAAGATAAATTATTGTGTCTGAGTCACACTATCTTGTTTTATTTATTCTAAAACATTCTTTAATGACATAACTAGAAACATCATTACAGTAGTGTAATGTGCCGTGTTAAACTATTTGATGTAAATTTGAATGAAAAAAGGAGTAAACTAAAAATTCATGCTTTAAGTGAAAAAATAAGAATATTGAATGCTTCTGACCAATTTTCGATTTTTAAACGATTAAAGATTACTTTAATAACTTTGACAAAGAACAGGAAATGATGGCTTAAGTAAGGGTACAACTAAAGACAATTCCGCAAACTCATTCTAATGAGTATTTGAAATGATTTAGCTCACTAAGGAATTCGGGATTTTAAATCCAATACAATGGTCCAAGTTTAATTATTATTAACAATAGGTGAGGAGTGGGTTGTAATGAAAAAAACTATATATATAATAGCCCTCTATTACATGTAATTAATAAAAAAAAACATGTAATTAATTCAAATTTTGCATTTCATAAATATTACCTTCGTTTATGGTTGTAATAATTTTAAACAAATGTACTCCTTAATAAGTTTTGGTGCGAACGATGAATTTGATGTAGTAAGAACGGGCAAAATAATATGGAGAAAAGCGTCCAAAGTTAGTGTGAAGTTTAGTAAAATGTGCGCCGTGGCAGATTATTAATTTCTAATGGTAAGTAACTAAATCATTTTTATCTTCCTACGCACATATACATACTATTATATCCTTATCTAGAAATAAGATTAAAACACGTAGTTATATTCTTACCTAGATTGCTCGTCATCTTGAAATCGTCCATAAGAACGAAGAAGATGTACTCAAATTTACTTTATTACCTAAGGGTAATCATAGCATTTAGAACAACTAGTTAGAGAGTTCTATACACTTTCATTTCAGGATCCTCTGAATGGTTAAAGATAATCGATGGTATTAGAAAGAATGGGGACTACCTTTATAATACCCACAGCAACTTTAATAAGGGGCAATTACTAGTATGCAGAAGGCCAGAATTATCTGATCCTGAAATATTTACCTTGTAAATTGTAAAGGTTTCTTTTCAAAAGTATCATTACGTAAGCACTTTAGAAAATGTTCAATTAGCCATACTGGTGAACAACGAAATATAATGATTTTGGGAAGGAAAATACATGGAAAGGTTCACCACATAGCGAACGAAACACTTAGGGAAGTTGTGTTCCCCGTTTTAAGAGAAGACAGTATTACAAAAATCATTAGGTATGATAAACTGGTGATTGTGTACGGAAACAAAATGTGCTCTAAATACAGATCCGCACATCGTTGCCCTATGATTAGAAGCCGGATGCGTCTAATAGGAAGATTTTTATTGGAAATTATTAAGTTGCAACCTGAAATTAATAAATTTGAATTTGTTTACCACCCTAAATACTTGGACTAGTCAATAGCCGCGGTTAATGCAGTTGCAGAATTAAACACAACCACACATAAATATAAACCACCATCAACGGCTTTCTGCTTAGGAACCTCTTTAAAAAAGTGTTGTAAAATTTTAATCACAGAGTGTATTAAAGATCAAACAATTGATAAACAAAAACATGTGGAAGAGTACTTACTACTCTTGAAAGAAGAGCTTCCACTGTCAGTGAACAAAACTGTTAAAGAGAATCAATCCGAAAACAGAAGACTATATACCGTTATCCTTCCAGCAGCAGACGACATAAGAAAATTGTTAACGTTTTTGAGCACAAATCGTAGAGAATGCGCTGAAAAGTTACATCATCAGTTTTCTTATGAGACATGGAAAGACTTAGAAAGCTATACTCTAATAGAAGCACGTAGAGCTGGTGAAATAGAAAGAATGACCATTCCCGAATTTAACACGTATAAGGGAATTGAAGATGGCCACAACGAATTATTTAATTCCTTAGGAAGTCGAGCACAAGCTGCTGCTAAGTTATACGTGCGATTTAGAATTAGAGGAAAACTAGGCGGAGGAGTACCTGTGCTATTAACTTCTAAAATACATTACACTCATTATCAAAAACAGAAATATAGCTGGTGTATCAGATGCGAGCCCTTTTGTATTCGGATTGCCAGACAACCAAAACTATCTACGGGCTTGTACATTAATGAGAGCGTTTTCAATCAGCTGTGGAGCATCAAATCCAAAGGCTCTTCGTGGAACAGAACTGAGGAAGCAGATTGCAGCTATGTGTGTCCAACTACAATTACAAGAAGAAGAAGTTTCCGATTTAGCCACTTTTCTAGGTCATACCGAAAAAATTCATCGGAATCATTATCGAATGCCAGTGGTAGCAAGAGACATTGTCCGAATATCTCGATTATTGGAGATAGCCCAAGGAAAAGCTATTAACAATACTGATCTTCAAGAAATTGAAGGAGTAAATAAAGATACAAGTTTATCAAATTCCAATGATATATGTAAGAAACGATCATGTATGATATAGGTTAACTTATATTTATACTAACGATTCCAAAGTTGGCAAAATTTTATTTAAAGAAATTTATTTACAGTTTCCCCTATGGGAAGCATAAAAAGGAGATCATGGAACACGCAGGAGAAAAATCCGAAAGCAATAGTTCGAGAAAATTTAAAAATGGACAATTGCCTTCTCTTGATCAATGCCAAGATGTGATCACCAGAAATCCTGAAATTAGCCAACGAACAGCCGTTCAGTTAAAAGCATGGATTGATGCGGAAATTAAAAGAACGCAAAAACATTCAACCAAGTACAAAGGTAATGCAACTATATAATTTCCGAATAAACAAAATATCTAAGATGCTCAATATTGTGATGTTTTTTATGCCACTTTTTCAGTTACAGAAAGAAAACGATGGACAACTCCGGAAAAAGAAATAGTTTTCCAACCACCTGAAACACAAAACACTGCCATCTTTATCAGAATGCAGGCAACTAATGGAAAAATTTGATGTATTAAGAAATAGATCGGTTGAGACCATTAAAGCTTACATAAATTATAAGAATAAATCTAAATAATTACATGTACATAGAATTCTGTGAATAACAATTTCTTTGAAATAAAAAAAATAATATCTTAACGTGTAATGTAACTTCATTTTTCCTACCTAGTTTTTTCCTTATGCATAAATTAACTGCTGAAAAAAAAATCCGTCCCAAATTCACTTAGTTGCAGTCTGCATGTACATCTGTTGCGTAAGTCCCTAAAGGGCGCTTTATGTAACAAAACTGTAGAAACTGTAGATTATCTATAGATGTCCTCGAAGAACCTGTTAGACATATATATATATATATATATATATATATATATACCTTAAACTGCATTCAGCAGTTTAGTAGTAACTGATCTGTTTAGGTATTAACAGCTATCTGTTTAGTGTAAACAGCTACCTGTTCAAGGTGAACCGGTACCTGTTTGTCGCAATGGACAACAAGGAGAGGATATTAAAGAAAAAAATTATTCAGGCTCGTAAAATAATACGGCAGAAGTATAACAGTATTAAGACTGCTCGCATTGAATGAAAGAACATTCGAAAGTACTTATAAGCCTTTAATAGAACCTCTAACTGAAATAGTAAATAAAATCGATAAAAAAACACCTAAAAAGGAGGAGGTCATTGATGCTAAACCTAAAAAACTACCCGTATTCATATTTCCAAGGGAAGCATGCTACTATCCCCACTAGCCCGCTAGCTCAAGTTCAACGGACCCCAGGTCTCACTCCATTAGGTGATTCAAGTAAGGGTGCTACTAGTCCACTAGCTCAGCTTCCGTTTTTTCAAAGAAATCCTCCCCCAAGTCTTCCATCTTTCTTAGAAACATCCGTCATGGGGAGAGATTAATACTGGGAGGAAGAAGAAGAACTGTCTAGTATCGCAGATGATCCCCATAATGAACCCATCTCTCAAGAATTTCTCGAGCAGTACAATGAATTGCCGCGTATATATGTTGAACGTATTTTAAAGAATGCTGAAGGTGATATTGATCATACGTATGGAGTCCACTATGATACCAAAACTGATAAATGGACAATTGGTAATACACCCATCACAATTAAAGGAGACGATATAATTATTAAAGGTGTCACGTATAAAGGGACTCCAGGATTATATGATCTGCTTATTATGAATGAACCTGACTTAAGTCTAGTAAAGTCAACAGATAGAAAAAAATATAGAACTATTTTAGAGGCTACGAATGTAGTAAGGCGAGATTATGACGTAAGTGCACAGATTCGAGGAAGCCGCAGCAAAAGTATACACAAATAATCAAACCCTTGCTGTAATCATCACCCACCACAACCAAGGGAGGAGGTGGAGCTATGTTTTTTAAGGAATTAACAAACAGACCCATTGAATATAAATATTGGAATGATATACATGAACTAATTCGTGATCTGGAAGTATTGTGGGCAGAAAAATTAGCGGGAAACACAGGTGTTGTAAATGACATAATATCAATTGTAGAAGAACTATATGAAGATGGATACATTGAAAAACCGAACAACCGCTTTTTAAACAATATAAATGAGAATGCATTGATGTCGACATGTCACAACTAAAATGCCCCTTGACAAATTTGGACGTTCATATGTCCAGTATCAATTAAAGAAACTAGCCTCCTGGGTTTAAACAGATTGATGCTAATCAATTTGATATTGAGAATAAGAGACTCAGCAATGTGGCCAATCCCATAGATCCTCAAGATGTCATCACTAGGCAATATTATGTATCAACAAGGTTCGATTTGGATGGAAATCGTTAGACACAGTTGGCTGACCCTGAAGAAGATGGTGATGCTATAATTAAAGGATACCTTGATTTCTGTTTACAAGCAGTTCGGAACACTTTCAAAGGAAACGCCAACGCTTATCTAGCGCTGGAGGAAAAACATCAACTTAAAGAAATTGTGGATAAATTAGCACCATGTCCAAATTACAACTCGTCAACGAATTGCACAAACCTGCACGAAAAATTTTAAACGAAGGCGAACAATAATTAGAGTTTTGATGATCTTTGGCAAGCAGATTTAGCTGAATTTAACACATATGCCAAACAAAATAAGGGTTATAAGTATATATTAGTGGTCATCGACTGTTTTTCGAAATACTTATGGACTAAAGGATTAAAAACGAAAACAGGTCAAGAAGTTACCAAGGCCATGCAAACAATCTTCGAAAAAGGTCGGAAACCTACCAATTTGCAGACAGATGCAGGAAAAGAATTCTACAATGAGCATTTTACTAAACTAATGCAGCGTTATCAAGTCAACCATTACTCTACCTATAGCACAAAGAAGGCTGCAATTGCTGAACGTGTTATCAGAACCATTAAAGGTGCTCTATATAAGTCATTCAGCCTGCAAGGTAAATACAAATGGATTGATACAATTGATACCATAACGATGGATTATAACAATCGTAAGCATAGAACTATTAGAATGAAGCCCAAAGATGTTGGTAATCATACAAAGCTAGAGGCTTACACTAACATAAAAATATTCGATAGGAATCGATATTCTGTGGGTGACATAGTACGAATCAGTAAATTTAAAATATTTTCGCTAAAGGATACACACCCAATTGGTCTAGTGAACTATTTAAGATTGTGAAAGTTCGCATTACTAACCCCACTACGTACATGCTGGAAGACATGAAGGAAAATCCTGTACTGGGAGGGTTTTATGAACATGAATTACAAAAAACAAAGTACCCCGATGTATATCTAGTAGAAAAAGTGCTTCGCACCAAGAATAATAAGTTATTCGTAAAATGGTGGGGATTGGATGAAAGATCATGGATCAATAAGGATGATATTGTTTTATAACATTTAACCTGTACTTTGTGAAACAAATTACTTATATTAGTTATATATATAGTTTGTAGAAAAGGATGTAGCTCTTAGATGAAATCAAACACACACACAAAAATAAGAGCATTTTATTTTTTAAATATCACATTTATTTTTAAAATTTCATTATCTTATAAAGTGAACCTAAAGTACTTATATAATCACTTAAATTACTGGATGGCCATATACCCGAATCTGGCCCACACCTCCATCCCAAGCAGGAATTTGAATTTGTTTCACCTTTATTGATGTTGTCTAGTATCCAGTAATAAATTTTGTGGTGCTCATCGTTTTCCCACGGTTGAAACTTATAGTTGATATTTTGTTCTAATAATACTTCAATCAAAATATCGAGGCACTTGTAGTTAGCATAATATGCCGATTTCTCAATGCATTCAGTTATAATAAATACAGTGTCCTTGTAAGCAATATTTTCTAACGTAGATTTAACATTTGTTGAATCATGAACCCTTAATAAATCATAGAGATACATTTTAAGCGGTATGTCACCAAGTACACTCATATCGTCTAAGATCCTATCTACTTTATCAAAAGTTAATGAATTGTAGCCTTTATCGGTACACAATTTCATAAAACTTTTAATGGTATCGTCTAATTTAATTTTTTTATCAAATAATGTCCTAATAATAATTTCATTTGCACACTTTGAGTTTATAGCACACCAGTAAAAACACTCATCAGGAATAACAATATTTTGTAATATATTCAATATAAATGTATAGTTTTCAGGAGAGGTCAAAGAACGCTTCAGGTACTTTTTGTAGATTTGATCACTACTGCACTGCAGCTCTTCCTGCAAGTTGACTTGAAGACTGTTCATTGTTTACTGAAAGTTATACCCCATGGTCTAGTATCAGTGAAATCAAAATTTACTAAGCGTTTATCGTCATAAGGATTGAGTATGACTTTATTTTGTTTAATGGTAAACACATCATGTTTCTTTGACCTTATGAGATGTTGATAGCGCCTTATTACGCTACCATCAAACAAGACCTGTTTATAATCATTAATCGTGATCTGCCTCACGCTTGCTTGCGTAGAACCCTTTGATTTTTACAACCTTTTCATCAACCGCGTAAGCATACATTTTTGCACGAAGTCCTACAAATTCAACCATAATTTCGCCATGGTTTTCATCTTTCATTAAGCCGGGGACCTTTTTGTTTACTAATGGAGTCCAAAGATGTTGTTGGGACTATAATCAGATGTATCGAATTTATCAATGTCCTTTTAATACATTGATAGATATCGGGAACCGAAAAGGTGTATATGAGACTATCCGTATCCGTGTACAAGAGCTTAGCATTATTATGGAACTTGGGTAGCGTAACCGTAATGAAAATTATATAAAAAGTTTTGAAACGTCTAAAACACTGAATCCGCATAGATAGGTTTATTGAAATATACTTCAAGCTTATTCATTTGAATGATAAGCATATCATTGTCAAATATTGTACAACTATGAAAATTTGGTTTTGATATGTAAGCACGAGCACCATAGCGACCCTTCCATTTCGTTACTACGTATGTCCTTATGTTTACGTACATTTTCCATCAGCTTCCCAAAACACTATTAATCATTAATTTATAGAAATTTTTATCGAATTCATTTTGAGATTGCTGACGCATGGCTGTATTTAAATCTATATATTTTTTAACCACGGGGACTGTTTAAAACGTAATATACGGTGTACTTTTACCAACTTCAATCCATATTTTAAATATACTTTAAATTTCTGTAATGAATTACATAATTACGTTTTGGATACAGGGTAAGCAGTAATTTTTTCATTTTGGAATCAGGCGTGGTGGAACCATATGTTCGGGTGCCAGCGGTAGATCACTGTGACTCTCATGTAATTCTATAGGATAGTCTAAATCACACTCGACTATATAACCAATTTCCGAACCATCAGGATGGTTTATTAAATCTAAACTTTCAAAATTAGCTTCATCAACAAAATAAAAATCGCCAAATGGTAGAAATTCTGACATGGCGGCTCCATATAAATTATTCACGTCGTAGTACATTAAATACACACTTTCGGAGGTGGGATCAAATTTTTCTCGCCATGTACTTATTGTTAGCTTTAGCATACCGATTTGAACATTGAGCTACACCACCTCTAATCCCTCTTTCAATAAACATTAGCATATCAATGTCTGTAAATAATTCTAACTTTACTTGTGTAATTTTAAGCATAGCATCGAATGCTAAACCGGGAGCTGTATAATAGTGCAGAGGATCAAGCTCGTAAGTACTTATACAAGTTTGTCGAAAGTTCTCGAAAATATCCGCTAAAAGTAGAACGTCTGTTTTTAAATACAAATCTGAGTATTCCCCTAACGATTTAATGCTAAATTTTTTCCAAACGTTAACCGCATGCGCAAAACTCTCATCACTGATTCCCTCATTATTAAGATGACTGAAAAATGCTTCTTTGGGCGGGAGTGTGGTCTCGTTTAATTTCTCCCACGTATCAATATACTCATAAGGAAACACACCTTTGCGAACTACTAGAGAAAATTCCTCATCATTGTTGCAACTAGCGCGGGAAATAATTTTATTACTATCCTCCAAATAGTCTGACAACTTTTCAATACTACTGCTCATAAATCTGAAAGAGTCAATAAATCTAAACTTAATTTTGGCGCCTTCCATTGTCTTCGTGAAAGAGATATATCTTTCTTTGTTTATGGGCAATAGTGAAATCGAACCGGGAACACTAGCCAATTCTCTAATGATGAAATGATAATCATAACCCGATAAATTATGGAACACAACTGGTAGAATGTGGGAGTCTGTATAGTTTAGGTTACATACCTGGTGCGCTGCCCCCCGAAATGCCCCTGTAAGATGATTATGGTCTCTAACTTTTATATCAGAATTAGTAAATGGTTTTCGACAAATGTGACAAATTGTGGCGCTATCAAATTGCTCAACCTGACTAAGACTTAAAGTAGCCATAGGAATTATTTGATTGATTATTTCGGTAGCCCAATGTGCAATACTTTGAAGCTCGTTAACAAACCATTGAATGCAATCCTTTCCTCTATAAAGCGTAAATCGGGATAAAGAATCATCATATGAACACTTCAAATAGTAAGCAATGCTGAAAGGTGTATGTTTGGAGTGAAATAAAGTATTACTTTCGATACCATTTGCACACTTCTAAAATACTTTCTAAATCAGCATAAATGACAAATGGCACCTTTTCTTGAATGCAAAATTTTGAACTGTAAATTCATTTCCGCTTCGGTAGGCAGCCTAGTAGAGCATTGATTAAGTTGACTGCAATAGTTAAATGTTTTCTAAAGCTACATCCGACCAAAATGATTCAAACATCGGTTACAAATTACTTTCTTACAACCATGCTTTGATATCTGTTTTGAAAATAAAGCTGACATATTTTTAATCCATGTGAAATGGTATACAGTGTCATCCGCAGTGATCAGAAAGTATTAAAAGATTTATGGGTTCTCTATCGCTTTGCGGATTACTCAATACGAAGGGTACAACTTTTTTCCCATTTATGCAGTACAAATTAATTGCGAGGTTGTTTAGTTTCTCAAATTTTTTTACATAATCCAGCTGAATGGGGAAGTGAATTGAATCAAACTTCAAAACATCTAGAAAATGAGGATAACTTTGAACCCTTTCCGTATGATATTGCGCGGGATATAATGCTGAAACAACGGCCCACAGGAAGCAAAACTCATCGTTATTTTTAACATTAACAACAGCATGCTTTACTTCTATGAAGCGTGGAACTTTAACATAGGTTTAAATGGGACATAGCTATTAATATTCACTTTTAAATGTAAAACTTCATGTAATGCCCAACCGGAATCCCTTTCGGAAAACTCCTCTAATTTTATCCGTAACTTATCATACACGTTTTCATTGTACCAGACACATACATTGGTTGAAATATCAATAACGCAATTTTTTGTGACAAAAGTCTTCAACTCAATAACATGATTTTGAGGTTGCATGAAATTGCAGACTAAAATGACATTGACCTTTAGCATCGTCTTAGCATTACTTTAACCTTTCGCGCAAAACTATTGTATGCATTTTGTAAAAAAATAAGAGGGTCCTTGATGTTTGCTATATTAACTATAATTCCAGTAAGTAACCTACCATTAAAACATGAATCTAGAGAGTACCAACTTAATTTGCGTGTACGCTTTTTAGTGACATTTCCACTACCTGTTTTCTCTGAAGCGCTCTTTAACTGTTTAACTCTTATAAGATAACACTTTAGCAATGATAAATTACTTTCGAGTTTAAGCAAATTTTCGCATGTCTCTAAATAAATTTTATTTTGAATTATATCTCGCAATAGCTTAATATTAGTGTTAATTATACGGATGTGCTTTACAAATTCATTTTGGTTTTCAACAATGGAATAATATTTCTTGTTAAATTAACGATATCACTACTCTGGGTATACCGTTACTCATAGTTACCTTCAAAACTGTATCCAACACTGCAAGAAAATATGAAGCACACGATTATATAGTAATGGAAACAAATATTATATTTATTATAACTGATGTGTAAAAAAAAAAATTAAAAAATTTAAGTAACTATAGAAGTACTTTAGGTATACAATTGCAATTCTAGTCGGGAGTGCAATATACTGACTGGTACAAAACTGCTCTTTATCTCCTTATATAGTAATATAAACCCAGCATTCAAGGTCATTGCTTACGTTAAGATGGGTGTGATGTTTTTCTTTTCATTGTACAAAATAAATGTAAATTGTTTTTATATTTTTATTATTATTTTTCGTGAATTATTCTCAATATCTCAATATTCTCAAGTCAAAACAGTTCTCAAATGCATTTAAATCTGAAAACTGTACGGCATGTATTTATGCAACACAAATGTTACAATTGCATTCATACATACATTTACACATACCGTTTCAAAGTTGTAATGTAAATTGATGACATATAAAAATAGAATGTTCGCTAAATGCTTTCACAGCAAAATAACTGCGTTCATTATGCAATTATTAGTATTAATGTATGAATACCCACGCTGCACCGAAAATTACAAGTCATGTTTCAAGTGTTCTTTCAAAAATTGAATTGGGTAATTTAAAGAGCATTTAGATACATTAAATGGATAAATTGCATGCATATGTTTCTTCTGAGCTTACGTAAGTACAAAAAGGTGTGTTTTAAGTGCTTTTTGTTGTTTCAAAATGGAATTGGCTAATTTAAGTGTAATTTTTCATATTTTGAAAATATTTATATATGAAATGATAGATTGTCACTTCTAAAACACAACTGCGCTGAAAAAAAAATTTTTTTTCTCAGAATTAGGTGAAAAATTTAAATTTTTTAAGAGCGCATTTTTCTAGGACTTTACTGGAGTTGTGATTTATTAAGCAATTAACAACGTTCACTTACATACAAATTTTCATTGGTTAAATTCATCTTTTTTTATCACATTTTTTTTTGTTTTGGCAAATTTTTGAAACTGCTATCATTGGCGCTCTAATTTATTGGGCCTGTATACGAAATTTCAGAATTTTTGGGTAAAGGACATTGGAGTTGTGATTTATTAAGCAATTAACAACGTTCACTTACATATAAATTTTCATTGGTAAAATTCATCTTTTTTTTATCACATTTTTTTTTGTTTTGGCAAATTTTTGAAACTGCTATCATTGGCGCTCTAATTTATTGGACCTGTATACGAAATTTCAGAATTTTTGGGTAAAGGACATTGAGTTGTGATTTATTACAATTAACACCGTATACTTAACAAATTTTTTTCATTGATGTAATATTTTTTTTTTTACTTTTGAGAAATTTTGGAAAATGTTATCTTTTGCGCTCTTACTTATTGAGTTTATATGCGAAAATTAAGAATTTTTGGGTAAAGGACTAAACTGATATGATTTTCGCTTCTTAACTAGCACTGTTTACATGGATGGATAGAAGGGGGTATTTATACCTAAATTGAGAAAAACAAATCATAGTTATTTCTTTAATCAGTAAATGCTATACATTAGATAAGCAGGACGATAATACAAAATTTCCATTAAACATACAGTGTTATGTGAATTAATATTATACTTAGCATTTATAACATCATCAATATATCTTTATAAATGTCATCATCACCACCACTGAATTCTCTCTCACGAAAACGACGGTAGTCAACAACTTGTTGTATGAACTTTTCATAAAAACACATCAGATTGTAAGATTCAAGAAATTCCAATCTATAGCTTACTATATCCTTTAAATTGAATAGTTCTTCTATACTATGTGAGTTGAATGTGCAAGAACAGCACTTGTAGTTTTCTATCATAACAGTTTTCAAAATTCTGTCATATCCTTTAATTAATTCCCAATTGTAATAAATACCAAGATTACTAGATAGAGATTCATAATCTTGATCATAGATTATATCTTCTTCTTCGTTTACATTTAACCAATAAATTTTATTTTCAATTTCTTGGGATCGGAAAAATTGTAATTCTACATATGAACACCATCTTAGAAGCTCATTCCATTCCTTCATATCCAACACTACATTATTGCTTTGATCACAATTACCACAATACGCACCACTGGTGCAAGGTTGAGGTGTGTACTGTATCCAATTTCCAGATGTTTTGCATGATGAGTATCGTTCGATAGTTTATAATAAGTACAATCGATTAAGTATTCCTTAGCTGCTTGTTTATACACTTCATCCTTATATTGAAATGATGATGTCCAGTCAGTCTTAGCAGAAGAATAACCTTCATCGTGTTTCTCTTCATTTTTACTACTACTACTACCATCACTATTTTGACAGCACCAACAACAAAATGTTAAATTATTATTCAGATTGTTACTGCAATGATGTGAGGTATCCATATATAACGGTGAACTTCTGAGTTTGGATCGTTCCAGAAATGATTTTATTGCTACTTGCATGACTTTACTTGCTCACAATTTCACTATGACTAAACGCTGCTTAAGAAAATAATTCTAGTATTTCAATTTTACATATGGTGGGGGTGCTACTATTAAAAATAAAATGTTATGTTTGTTGTTTTTGGTTTAACCCTGTTAATTCCATATTTAACAATTACGAGTTGCAGACTAATCTCAACATACAGCTCGCTGCAAGTTATATAAGAAATGTGCGTCCTACATATTACAACATGCTTAAATTTGTTAAATACCTACTTTTGACCATGACTAGAAATATAATATGATGATGATCAGCTCCAAAAAGTTTGACCTGGAAAATTATATTCTTACATTTACCTTTTTATATTTCTAAGAAATGTAATATGACACCACCGTAAGTCTTCGACCTTGAATACTATTTTTGATTACCTTGCAACTTCTATGTTTCCCTTGACCAACATTTTAAATCCCCCTTCCGATTTCACCAACAGGAGTGACCTTGACTTAGCAGGGTTACCAACCTAACACGTGGCCTTGACTTAACAGGGTTACTACCCCTTCAACCTTCACAGGGTTACCAACAACGTGGCCTTGACTTAGCACCCCTTGAAATAGGCAATGTTACCAACCTAGAAATCTAGTGACTTTTCTGGTGACTTTTTCTAGATCTGGTGACAAATCTAGTGACAAAAGTGGATCAGAAGTGCGGTAGCTATACTACTTCCATATCACATTCAATTACACCAAGAACTTTTAGAAGTGGATTACGATTGAAGACTTGCATTTTGTTTATAGATTTTAGAAAAATTTGGTAATAATGAATTTTTTTTTGATTTTTTGCTTTTTTCGGACGAATCAACGTTCCACAATAACGGTTTAGTAAATAGACATAACTTTCATTATTATAGTGACGAGAATCCTAATTTTTTTAGAACTCTCGATAGGCAACACAGATGGTCCGTAAATGTGTGGGGTGGTATAATGGGAACACATGTAGTAGGTCCGTTTTTTTTTTAATGGCAATTTGAACGGTGATATTTTTCTCGAATTTTTAAGAGGAAATTTGCCAGTTCTTTTGGAACACATACTGCTTGATATTCGGCAGGAAATGTGGTTACAATTAGACGGAGCGCCGGCGCATTTTCCATGCTAATGTTAAGGACGAATTGGACAGGCAATTTCCCAACAAGTGGATAAGGCGCGGCGGCCCACAAAATCGGCCGGCAAGATCGCCTGATTTAACTAGTCCTGATTTTTTCTTGTGGGGATACATCTAAAATATTGTCTACCATACACCACCAACCACACCCGACAACATGAATGAGCGAAAAAGAACAGCTGTTAATTCCATAACTCCAAACATGTTGAGAAAAGTGAAGGAGTCTTTCCTAAAGAGAGTTCGTTTATGTATTGAAAGGAACGGAAATCATTTTGAACATTTGTTGAAACGTTGAAGTTGCTCAATTATCACGGCTGTGTTTGTTCAATAAAACAATGTTTTTGTTGTTTTTTGTTAGTCCTTTTCATCATCCCACATATCATTATTTAGTTCATACTCTTCCAAATATGTTGGTCTTTTTCTTTCACGCGTGCTTCTTCTTGTTTGCGAATCTAATTTCCGTCTCTCTTGAGGGCTTTCTTTCTCATTTGTAATAACTTCTGGATTGTCCGTATCAATTTTATTTGATTCTTCTATAAACTCTTCTTCTAGTACTACTTTCTTTTCATTTCCATAATTTTCTTGAAAAATTGTGTTTCTTCCTATGATAATTTTTGCATATTTCGATCATAAAGGCCATATCCATTATCTGCGTATCCAATCATAGTTAGCTTTTGACTATGCTGGTCCAATTTCGATGTTCTAACTTCCTTGGAAATCAAATTGTATGCTGGACAGCCAAACAATTTTATCTTCTCTAAATTTTGTTTACAGCCAAACCACAACTCAGCAGGCATCTTTGATTGACAAATAGCTCTTGTTGGCAGTCGATTAATTAAGTATAATGAGGTCCTAACCGCTTCTCCCCACAATTCCTTTTCCAGCTTTGCATCATAAATAAGACACCTTGCCTTATCCATGATTGTCCGATTATAGCGTTCTGCCACACCATTTTGTTCAGGGTTGTATGGTACTGTATACCGTATCTTGATTCCTTGATCTATACTAAATTTTTTGAATACATTTGACGAGTATTCACCACCATTATCACAACGTAAAGTATGAATTTTCTAAATTTTGTTTCAACCATAGATACATAAATTTTAAATTTTTGCACAACCTAATCTTTGTTTGATATTAAATAAACAACGCCGAAATGTGAGTAATGGTCTATAAAAGTAACGAAATAGCGCTTACCATCAAAAGTCTCAGGAGTTATTGGTCCACACACATCACTAGATATAATTTCCAGAAAATCCTTAGCTTTTCTGGCTTCCGCAACCTCTTGAAATGGGAGACGGGTTTGTTTTCCCAGTTGACACACTTCACAAAACGCTGGTGCAGGATATTTGGATGAATGCCCCATCTTTCGATGCATCAACATTTGGTCAGCAATTCCAATAACTGCACTGTTCTGTTCTGGTACACGAAAAATAATCACATACAAATTTCCTTTTAATGATCCTGATAAAATAATGTCTTTGTCCCTAACAATTAGAACTTGCTTTTCTTTAAAAATAACCTGCAACCCACTTTGTTCCAATTTTCTGACAGATAGTAAATTATAATTTATATTTTCACACAACCAAACCTGTTTCATAGTAATATTACGTCCTGTCAAACTTTTTAAATTTAAATTTCCTTCTTCTATTGCTGTTAGAGTTTCACCGGCCTTAGCTACATTTATTTTAACACAAATGTCCTTTTTATCATAAATAAGTTCTTTAAATTTCTCACCTACTAAATGATTTGTAGCCCCGCTGTCCACAACAAAGTTTACAACTTCACTATTATTACCAAAAACTTCGTTATCTTCGGATGTTGTCAAAAAAGATATGTTTTCTTCTTTACTGGTCTGTTGCACAACATGCACATTTCCTGGATTAAATATACCTCTAGTTTAGTCTTTATGATTTCCTCTGGAGTAATATTTTCCTCTATTCAATCCACTTTCTGGGCATTGAGCTCGTTTATGTCCTATTTTGTAACATCCATGACATTTAAAAGGAAAACCAAAACTCGAGTTATTGCTCCTAATAAAATTTCCTCTACCATACGTTCCTCTTCCATAACCTCTTCTTCTCGACCTTGTTCCAAAATCTCTTCCACTGTTATAACCTACAAAAGCTGAACTATTTGTACTTGTTTCGGACTTACACTTTACTTGACGAGCTTCTTCCACTAGCAATTTGTTTTTTTCAAAGTCCATGTCTATACTAGCCTGATTTTGGCAGAACATTATATCTATTACTGTAGTTACCGCTTGATAGGATTCCGGCATTGAAGATAACAATTGCAATACAAGCTCGCTTTCTTCAATTTTACTTCCAGCGGCTTTTAGTTCACATGCAGTCTATTCAAACTGTGTTAAATACTCGGTCATTGTCTGGTCTGCATTGAACTTTAAATTGCGTAACTTTTTCTGCAAAGTTACCTGGCTTGATATTCCTTCTTGGTACGTACTACTAATAATTCCATAATTTCCTTGCCGAAGCTTTAGTCTTTAACATTTCCAAAATGTTATCATCTATACATTGTACTATTATTGTACGTGCCTTAACTTCATTTTTCTGATAAGTAGCTTGTCCTTCAGTTCCAACTGCTGGAGGTGTTTCCGTAATAACTTTTAATACACCCTGCTGTTCCAACAAGAGGCTATCACGAAAGTCCCAGTTTGAAAATGATGTTCCATTAAACGGTTTTACATAAAAGAGCTGCTTTTCCGCCATTTTTCCGGATTTTCCTTTGCTAAATTTCCAAGCAAGGTGTACCTGTCTTCTTGCTTGACAATTCCAATTTCCTATCAATTTTCAAGATATTCCAGCTAGTTTTTTTTTTAAGCATTTACTGGGCCCATAACCTGAAGTTAAATGAAAGTAAATTCTTTAAAATATAGACAAGGATCCTTTTTGGAACGTTGAAAGCCATAGTTAATTAGTGATTCATTAATCATTGTGTTCCAACATTTGATTTATTCGATGATAAAATCGTCCCTAAATTTCAAGAAGAACGTGGATATCTCAAAATACTTAAAACTGTGTACTTTTATAAAAAAAAAACAAGGAGAGAGTTTCAGTTCAAAGAAAGCAAAAGTTCTAACTAAGGAAGAATTAGGTAAATTTCTGCGCGAAGCACCTGACGAGAAGTATTTGGGAACAAAGGTAGAAATAACATATAGTAATATTCGTTTTGCGCGCAGTTACTGATTAAATTTCTTGTTTTTATAGGTAGTTTTAATATTTGGTATATCAGGGGGAATGAGGTGCAATGAACTTGTAAAACTGAAAATTGATGACATTGAAGATCATGGCTCATTGATTCTAGTAAATGTACCTGACACTAAAACGAATAAAAAACGGTCATTTATAGGAGAAGAATATTTAATGAAGTATAGGCAGTATGTGTCTTTAAGACCTGAGAGTTTTGAAAATCGACGGTTTTTGTGAAATACCAAAATGGAAAGTGCACCAAAATGGTCATGGGTAGCAATGTATTGTGACGTTTGCGGATAAAAGTAATTTTAAAGAAAATGGCGACTCAACGTTTGAATTTTTGTTGACATGTAACCATAACAACAATGCAACATTACAATGCCGACTATGCTACCAATCCATTTAGAATAAAAAAAAGTAAACAATGTTAAATTATTTGTTTTTAATTTTATTAATTTATTCGTTACAAAACTTTGTACCTAACTCGCTCGGAATATATTTTCCCGAATTCTCACTAAATGCAGCACTCCCTGCGGTCGTGCTGCAAACAAAGTACTCATGTGGGAAATTTAACTTCCGAACTAGTTAGATAAATAATTATTACTCCCGCAAATAACAACAATAATAAAAATTTTAGCGAATTACTTTATTCAATGAAATTAATTATAAATTAACAGTACCAAACACAATAACTATTTTTGATTAATTTTTATTAACATTAACAGTAGTATTACTGCAATTAGAAATATTGATAAATTTATTAATTTCGGAATCTGATTGAATTACAAAATAAAATGTTCTATAGTAAAAAATTACAGTCTTTGATTTTTAGTATCAAGTGAGTGTCAAATTAATCAAAGAACTCAATGGCAGAGCGCCCGCTTTGTAAGCAACATGATCCGGGTTCGAATTTCGAGTAAAATCAGTTTTTTTTTCAGTAATTGTTTATAACCATTAAGTAATAACGTTGTGTGTTTCTTTTCACTTAACTATCGTATAAATTTCTAAGTTTTTGTTCCTGCGGTGCAAAAAATAGCGTATATACCACAAGATTACAGAGCGTTTTAAATTTTCTACTGCATTATCGATAATAATGAGGAAAACTGTAATTACGTTAATCCATATTTTTAAACTTGTTACAAGTTGAAGGTACTTCTTTTAAGGTAACTTTTATTTACTTTAGGTAAGATTTCTTAAACCATATGTTAAAAATTAAAAAAATTAATCTTCGCCGATAAAATGGATAGCATAAAGGTGTCAGACTTGTAGGTCAAAGGTACCAAATTCGTATCTGAGGGTAGTCAAGTACTTGGGAAAAAAATCATAACATATGAATTCGACTCAAACGCGAAAACAGTCCTTCTCATAACAAAGCGTGATGACAGAAGCAGAGTCCGCTTCCGAAACGTCGCGATAAAAAGCGAAAAAACTGTGGAAATAAACTGATTCATTCAATTTACATTTGAAACCACAGTTACAAAAACACTCATAAATACAGAATTAGTAACTCGGTACGGCCCCGAATTCTAACAACTTTTCATAAAGCATGAAACATCCATGAACAAACTATCACTAGAGGAGAAGTACCTACCTTCCTCTGCCCCATGCAAACCCGGCACAGCATGCATAGAAGAGAGCAGTAGGCCACACAAAGTGAATTCGACACAAGTGCGAAAACAGTCCTTCTCAGGACAAAGTCTGATGACGGAAGCAGAGTCCGCTTCCGAAACGTCGCGATAAAAAGCGAAAAAAAACTGTGGCAATAGGCCGATTAATTCAAATAGCATTTGAAACCACAGTTACAAAAACACTTATAACACAGAAGTAGTAACTCGGTACGGACCCAAATTCCAACAACGTTTCAGAAAGGTTGAAACATCCATGAATGCATAGAAGAGAGCAGTAGACCACTCAAAGTGAGAACTCAGGAACATAAAAACAACATCCGCAGGGCCATCAATAATCACCGAATAAGTCTGGAACGAATATGCGAAGAGCTCAAGCGCAATAAACTACTGCGCAACCAAAGAAAGTTTAATATACACATAAGTTCTAAAAAATATATATTGGATTACTCAGTGGCTCAGCGCTAAAGGTACAGACTTGTAAGTTAAAGGTACCAAGTTCGAATCTGAGAGTAGTCAAGTGCTTGGGAAAACAGTCCTTTTCAAGACAAAGCCTGATCACGGAAGCAGAGTCCGCTTCCGAAATGTCGCGATAAAAATCGAAATAAACTGTGGATTAACTCAAATAATATTTGAAACCACAGTTACAAAAACACTTAAAATACAGAGTAAAGGGTTGTAATATGTTGAGGTGATTGTAGCATACAGCCAATTAAACGATATAGTCAACCTTGAATTTTAGAAGTTGGCATAACTTCTCCGTCAACAACTTACTACGAAGAAAAATAAGACAGGAAATCTACAAGGCAATACTTGCTACTTTCTTGAGTAAGCGGTCACGGCTTGGTCCAGGTGTGTGAAAGTATAACATCGTAAATTTTACTTAATTTACCTAATTGTAGTTTTCTTGTTAAGCTAAATTATATGATAGCCCATGGTTATATTAAACAAAATGGATAAAACACCTTCTGTAAATGTAATATACAATCATTTATTGATACCTGCCATGTTTCAATAAGTTTGCAAAAATGTTGTTTTCCATCAGTCCTTCGCTGCATCTAAACGTATAACGTATCTAAAATCCAGCCAAATGGTGTTTGTAGATTTGGCTTTATAATAGTGGGTACTTGAAAGCATTTTTTAGAAAGCTCGAAATTATATAATAATGGTACATAAATATCGAATTGGCGAAATAAAACAAATCTGTCACTTCAACACTTACCCTGCCGTGTCAGTCACAAACGAGTGAAACCGGCCTCCTAAATTGCGCCATCAACCTATTAGTGACCTGTTCCGGTTGCGCCATCATTACAGTTTCCTGTGTTTTACAGTCATTATAGTCGTTATTAGTACCTAAATGATCGTCTAGGTGTGGTGCATTCAAATCTGCTGGTTATTTGCTTTTGACAAAACTACATGGCTTTAACAGGTTATTACGATTCAATTAAGCTACGTCAGTCACTTGTGTTGTCCAAAAATTGACGATTATTTAAGTGCCAATCCTTAAATTGAGCCTACATAATATATGTAAGTATTGTCAATATTTGGAAACATTATAATTTAGTTACAATTATTTTACATTTTAAAAATTTCTTCTAAAATATAATGCATTTTTTTGAAAATCTGAAATAAATTTTTCTAACCTGTATTTTGTTAAAAGATCTAAAAACGTAATAATTTGTTTTGATTTATTTTATATTTGTACTAATAAAAGTGATTTTTTTTATAAAGAAAAACTTTTAATGACTCGTTATTGATGCAGTATGATATTCGTAGAGGCCATTAAAAGGATTCTAATTCGAATTGTCATGTAAAATAAACCAAAAGCGTCTAACGCAGCCTCTACCAATTGCTTACCAAATGAACAACGACTGACACGGCTTTATAACATAACGCCGTGTCAGTCACTAGTGATTGACCTAGTTTCGTCGGAAGTTTCTAAATAATATACGTGGCAGTATAAGTATTAATATCTTAAAATAAGCGGTGACGACTTTTACTGAAATTCTGTACCCCGTAGCTCTAACACCATGAATCATGTGGTATTAGTACTTGTGTTAAATTTGAGTAGAATTGGTTAGAAGTTCCTAGGTTAATGTGGCCGAAAATTACATTTACTCCTCTTACGCCTTACTCCGCGAATCAACCCTCATCAAAAATCACTGGGGTCTAAACATTTTGATCATAAGCACGTTCATGAAATTGGAATGCAATCCCATATCACGTTTTTGAAATATCTCATCCGCGGACTTTTTTGGTTAACGTTTATCGCACCTGTTAATCAAAATAGACGTCAGAATGACAACATGCAGAGGTTAATAAACACATCTATTTAGATGCTTGAAAAAGATATTGTGAGTGGAGTTTACGTTCTTAAGTTATTGTCAATTAATTTTTAACGTTTGCTTGGTTTCGTATGAAACACTTTTATAAAGGCAACCTATTTAAGATGAAATTACCGTTAGAAAAGGAACCTATGCCTTTAACTATGAGCTTGATAGTACCGAACCGAACTACAGTTTAGTTCTCTATTCATTTTGCTTCGAAAAGCGAAATTCAAACCAAACCTGGAAATTTTCATACCACCGAACCAGATAATTATCAAATAACCAAACCTCTAACCAAATTAATTTTGTTTGTCGGTTCGTTTTTGGAGAGAATATGTTGAGCCTTATACTGTGAAGGTAAAATTAAAAACAAGATTCTATGAATCTATTATAATACAGATTTCAAAAGTACTGGTAACTGTAAAAAAATTTGGGAAGACACTTTGTAATAACGAACACTGCACATTCTTTTCATAATCCATTTTATATTTTGTACATCTAGTGGAACGGGCTCCAGGATAAAGTGGGGAAGGCAATATGGTAAAATTAATTAAGCTAACATTTACTGGGAACGTTGTAGCGTACAAAAAGTTAATTCCATAGTTAAGATCATTATTGACCAGATTTGTGGACTGCAATCCTAGATTATTTTAAACATGGCGTATCTCAGGAATAGATTTTTAGTTTCTTTCGAGTTCAGGGAATAACTAATTTCTTAAATGCCTTTCTAAGTATCTTAAGGTTGACATTAATGTAGGAATTAATGAATAAAGAGTGTTTGTTTTTAACTGTTTCCGATTTTGCTACAACAAACTCCAACTCTAGTTTTTCAGTATGATTCACATGTACTTCCGTTACTCTATTAATTCCTAGAAGGCGACTTTTACAACTTAAAACTCATAATTTGCAAATAATTCCTTGTCAGGTGTACAAATGGTGTAGTTCAAGGGAAATTAAAATATGAAAACACAAAGATTGAGCTTGTGATAACAGTTAGGTGCATGAAATTTAAAGTCTACTATATATATATATATATATATATATATATATATATATATATATATATATATATATATATATAGTCCCAATAGTGCGTATTCGGTCGATAGCTCCTTAGCCATTAAACTTAGAAGATAAGTTTAAATACGAAAGTTGTCTATTTTTATAAGCTGCTTAGTGTAAAAATAGTTTGGTACAATATAGAACTTTTAATTTTTAAATAGAACACCCTATATATTATTTTATTTTTTGATTCTGCTCATAATTTTACATCTTTTTTATAAGAATTACTTACAAGCTAAATCTTACAGTTTTTGAGAGACTTGCAAAGCTAACTAAAAACTTACATTTTTATGTGGTAATTCAAGTAGGCGTATCTCAGTTATTTTTAAAGATAAAAAAATAATCTTTAGTATAGAATTTATTCATACATGAGCTTACTTTAATCTATTGTCAAAATTGGATTTCAATATACAGAGTGATCACAAAAATTAATTCAATAACATAAATTTGAAAATCTTCATTTTTTAAATGACACACCCTATATCTTTAATGCCTTGTCTTCGTCTATTAATCGGCTTTCATTTCTATTAAATATGTTCTATACCTATCTCTAATAGTTTCGGAGATATTTAAGTTTGTTCAATTTTTGTTGTTGATAACACTGAAGAAGAGTAAAATTAGTCGGTCAAAGCAAGCTATAAATACATAAGAAACTAAAAAACATATTAACTGAAATACAAACACTTAAAATTATAATAAATGTTCAATGTGACCACCATTTTGTTGCTGGCAAACATGAAGTCTTTGAATAAACGGGTGATCACAAAAATTAATTCAACAACGTAAATTTGAAAACGTTATATCTTCATTTTTTTAAATAGCACACCCTATATTTTTTAACGCCTTGTCTTCGTCTATTAGTCGGCTTTAATTTTTATTAAATAAGTTCTATACCTATCTCTAATAGTTTCGGAGATATTTAAGTTTGTTCGATTTTTTCCGTTGATAACACTGATGAAGAGTAACATTAGTCGGTCAAAGCAAGCTGTGGATATATAAGAAACTAAAAAATATTAACTGAAATACATACATTGTAATTATAATAAATATTGTACGAAACCACCATTGTTAAGAGATATTTGAGATGTTTTTATACGATACATCGTAAAATTAAACAATTTAATCAAAAGAGCGTAAAACAAAAGATGAACGAAAACAAATGAAGAAACCAAACTTGTCAAATACTGCTAATATTTGTGTAGTATTGTATACTTACTTTCTAAATTACAAAATGAATTTTTCGAAAAAAGAACTTGTTAATATGATTTACGTCCTTGGTGAAAGCGATAAAAATTGTCTTTTAGCTCATCGTATTTATAAGCAAAAATTTCCAAATGCACGACACCCGCGAGTTTCAGCATTTATAAGATTGAAAGAGCGTTTCGAGCAAACATGCAGTATTCATTACGAAGACAATTTAGAACGAGAAAGAACCGCAATTAACGAAGGTAATGAACATTTAGTTCTTCAATCCGTGATTGAAAATCCTCACGTTTCTTGCCGACAATTGGAATTAGAAGTTGGAGTTTCAAAAACATCAATTAATAGAATTATAAAAAAATATAAATATCGTCCATACCATGTCCAACTTGCACAAGAATTAGACGAGGATGACTTTGTTAATAGATTAAACTTTTGCAATTAGGCCATAAATAAAAATTTAGAAAAACCCAACTATTTTAGCACGATCTTATTTACTGATGAAGTCACTTTCCACAAAAATGGATACGTTAATAGACATAATTTCCATTATTACGATACTGAGAATCCCAGATTTATAATTCCTGTTGATCAACACCGCTGGTCACTTAATGTTTGGGCCGGAATTATTGGGGAAAGAATTATAGGACCATATTTTTTTGAAAACACGGTCAATGGAGATTCATTTTTAAATTTCTTGCGCAACGAATTTAAAACTTTTATTGAAGATTTACCTTTACAAACCCCCAGAGAAATGTGGCTGCAATTAGATGGCGCTCCTCCGCATTTTAGCAGCAACGTTAGAAATTATTTAAATATCCAGTTTCAAAACAAATGAATTGGAAGAGGAGGGCCGATCTCCTGGCCTGCAAGATCGCCTGACTTGACAAAGCTGGACTTTTTTCTTTGGGGTTGAATTAAAGAAAAAGTCTATCAAACTCCTCCAACGACTGTAGATGATATGAAGGCAAGAATTAGAGACGTCATATAAATGTTTCCACGTTACGAAAAGTAAATTTGTCGTTTATTCAAAGACTTCATGTTTGCCAGCAACAAAATGGTGGTCACATTGAACATTTATTATAATTTTAAGTGTTTGTATTTCAGTTAATATGTTTTTTAGTTTCTTATGTATTCATAGCTTGCTTTGACCGACTAATATTACTCTTTTTCAGTGTTATCAACGAAAAAAATTGAACAAACTTAAATATCTCCGAAACTATTAGAGATAGGTACATATTTAATAGAAATGAAAGCCGATTAATAGACGAAGACAAGGAATTAAAAAAAATATAGGGTGTGCCATTTAAAAAAATGAAGATATAGCATTTTCAAATTTATGTTATTGAATTAATTTTGTGATCACTGTATATTGAAATCCAATTTTGACAATAGATTAAAGTAAGCTCATGTATGAATAAATTCTATACCAAAGATTATTTTTTATCTTTAAAAATAACTGAGATACGCCTACTTGAATTACTACATAAAAATGTAGGTTTTTAGTTAACTTTGCAAATATCTCAAAAACTGTAAGATTTAGCTTGTAAGTAATTCTTATAAAAAAGAGGTAAAATTATAAGGAGAATCGAAAAATAAAATAATATATAGGGTGTTCTATTTAAAAATCAAAAGAGAGAGAGAGAGAGAGAGAGAGAGAGAGAGAGAGAGAGAGAGAGACAGGAGAGAGAGAGAGAGAGAGAGAGAGAGAGAGAGAGAGAGATATCTTTATCGGATTAAACACGATTAAAACGCCTTGAAAATTACATTTCAGGATAATCAAAGATATTAGATACATTAAATACAATAAATAAACCAAATTCGGTTCCGTTCAGTCGTTTTATGAGCCGAACATCGAACCGAATTGGTTAACTTTCCAAAGCAAACCTCGAACCGAATTTGTCACTAAAATATTCAAAATAAACCAACCCGACTACAAAGTTCGATGCGTTTCGAATCCATCCCTACATGATACACCAAATGTAATTTAAGAACTTCTTCGATATTTAGGGATGATTTATACGATAAATTCTCATGAAGAGAATGTATATAAAGTTTGGTTATCCTTAATAAAGGCCTGTATACATTTTTCACTACAGTTAACAGTTTTAAAGATAATCCAAAAATGTACTTTAGCGCTCTCTACAAAACACTTTGATCCGAGATATTTCAATAGTAACTTTAAATACAGAGTTTTTTGAAATCCTCCTTTAAGTTATCGTATCGTGGGCAGGAAAACCAAAAATTTTAAAACCTTAACTTCCTGGTAAGAGTTATTTATGACAAGCCTAAACTTATTAAAAAGTTCGGAAATAGATTCAGTTTATTAGTTTGGTAGGTTTTTATTTTATAACTTGTTTTATAACAACAATAATACCCATGTAAAATCTCGCATAACAAACAAGGAATTAAAATTACTGATCTTGGTTTTAGTAAAACACACAATTTCGTAGCTAATTTGTTTACGCTCTACTTGGGTCAATCTGAAAATCAGGAAGTCCACATTATCGGCACTGTGTCCACTTGACTTGACTTTCTCCATTTATAAGTATTCGGAGTTGTATTCACAGTTGATGCAGCGTACGTATTCAATATTTTTTAAATAGAGGGAGCTATGGTCTATGCCAGCATAGCATCTAATGCACATTATTCGTCGTTTTGCACACAGCCGACGTAATGTGCAATGCTGAGAGTTGGCGACTAGATATAGTTGCCGTCCGCAGTGAAATATACGGTACAGTGGGCATAGTCGATGTAGCGTCTTTGCTAAGGCGTTGTGGTCACAGTCGGAGTAGTATCCAGTGTACAATTTCAGGCGATGTGTGCACTGTGAGCGTAATGTCCATATATTCACTGTCAAAGAATCTCACCCTACTTATTTTTCTAAATTCGTTAGTAAAATTATGTAAAATTTCCTGTCTGTGAATATCGATTTTTATTTATTAAAAAAAATAATAAATTGCGTAACGATTTAGAAAATACCCATCGTTTGGGCTGTTTCAATTACCAATAAATATTACCACTATTATAGGTGGATATAGATTTGATACCACTTTTGGCCTCCTTAGGGGAAGATTTTTGGAACAACACGTGTTTATTCAATTTTTTACTCAACATCAAAATAGTAGCTGCTTAATGATGATTTTTTGCAATTAACCCATCTATAATTCGCGCCTCTATAATTAGGAGTTTGGGTCGGGTGTTGATAAATAGGTTACTTCAAAGCGTTTCATAGAGGGTGGCATATTTAAAACTCCCACCCTCAACATTCTTGACACTGTTATTAATATTAAAATTCAGAAAAACACGCCAGTTATGTAACCTAGGGAAGGATAATATTTTATGGTATTTTCGCCACCTTAGCAGATGAGTAGTGCGGTACATTATTTTAAAACTCTTCACAACGCTACCCAATGTTTTATTTTTGGGCAAACAGTTTTAAGAAATTGCGTTTTAAACCTTGAATGATATTGGAATTATTCTGCTCCAATAGTAACTAATCAAGTGAAAGTAAACGATTTGATTATCAGTTTTCAAGTTCAAAATAAGGCCCGCTAATTGTTTACCTGAAAAATCAAATTCACAAATTCAAGGATTTATTTCATGTAAATTTACTTTATGACAGGCAGGTGTAATCATATCTTTTGTGTGTAAATCTAGTTAATTTATTACACCTTCAAAATGGATTATGTAAACATTTTTTTAAGAATTAGCATATATTAAAGTAGGTTTTCCATTTAATAATCATAATAACCCTAACTTGAATTGTAAAGCATACATTTTCGTAAAGTCCACGTAAATTAGTCAAGTTCTAGTAACGAATAATACATATTTATATAAATGGCGCTATACTTTAAATACTTCATACATAATTCGCGATGTAAGAAAAATTTTTTGTTCACGCGTATTCTGGTACATACAACACTGCTCTACATACAACTACTATTATTTTATCACTACTAGACTTTCAATTTCGATAACGAAGATAGATGTGATGTTAATTAAACAAATGTACAAAAGGTATACATTAAAAATCAATACACTGAAATTACCTGAAGTGATGCGCTGTGGTTGGCATTGATTCCGTTTAACTCTTCATAGCTGTCTAAATCAATCATGTCTGCAGGGAAAAATTGCTGTAACCAAATCAAAGAATTAGATATTCCAATAATTTATAACAAAAAATAAATTTTGCATAATATTGCCAGATATCAGAAAATAACTCCACATTATAGCGAAATTATACTTCTCAGAACGTTACGTTATGCTACAAGCAACATTTAATTATTTAATTGTAATTGTTGTTGGTCACGAAAGCTCAGAATTTATACAATCAGGAACTAGAAAAAATCTACTAAAATCGCAGTTTCAGATGTCTAAGTAAAAACTACGAAGCTGCACGAACCGATTAGTAAATCAGTTAATTTACAGTTAAGATCAAAAAATTTCTCAAAGCTTAATTTGCACATTGTAAATGCAAATATCCCGTTAAGTGTATACTTTTTGTTATTAAAAAAATTGCCAAGGGCAAATAAGAATGGTATGAGAGATATGTTTTGTACATTAATATGAACATAATAATTACATTTTGCAAAACCCGATAACCTAAGGGAATATATAGAATTAGAGTCACTAAAGGCAATTAAAAACAATTATAAACCGTACATTGCCCTAATACTTGTATATCTTTTGTATTTTTTGACTTTAAAAATATTTAAAAAATTTCATAACTTGGTAACAGTTACAAAACTATAAATATACCGTGGCCCTCTATTTACAAGAGATTTGAAAAAAAAACTTTCACAGCTACAAAGAAAAGATTTACTCATATACAGATGTGGAATATATTCAATACTTGGTTATTCAATAAAAATAAATGAATATGATTATAAATACGAGTGAAAAGAATGAAAGGACCCGCAAATAAAATTCCATAGTAGGAGGTGCATTGTGATGATTTTTCATTAGAAAAATTTTTATTTATACTGCACGTATAAAATATGTATTTATTACATGAAGTATCCTATTTAAATGAACATCCTTTTCCTGGAGTATCCTTAGAAATTTAGAAATAGAAATGCATACTATTCTTCCTTTTACCAAAGAGAAGAGTATTCCTTGTCAATTAGAAAACACAATAACCAGTTAATTGTGGCTTGTTTATCCCACTGGAGTATTTTTAGCGTTTGAAATGTCTTCCACGACTGGTAATTTGAAGTAGGTATATACCGGTGGATCTATGGTTCACCAATTGAGCAGTTATTGTTCGTGTAAGAACATATTCCCACCGTCGCAACTAGATTTTATATTTCAGGATCATACAACACAATGTGAATCGATTTTTTTCATTGATTTTTAGAATAGTCCTCATTTGAGCAACCCAGTGTTAGTGCGTAAAGAATTGGTTTGATTGGTACGACTACCACCGATTTTAGTGCCTTTATATATATATATATATATATATATATATATATATATATATATATATATATATATATATATATATATATATATATACCGGGTGTTACAAAAAAGTAGGCCAATCCGTTAACCACATATTCTTTGGGACAAAATAAGGGGACTTTTCTTAAGTCACTTTTCATTTGAACGCTTCCTTTTCGATATACAGGGTGTCAAACTTCACTTTTTAGAAGTGTATTTTTTTATTATCTCTGGTGTGTTTTAAGATATCGTTTTCAAATTTGGTACAAATCTTACTCTTTTCTAATTGCACCTGCTGTATGATTTTAAGTAAAAAATTCAAAGAACTAATAAAAAAATAAGAGGGGTGTGGTAACCTTTAACCACCCATTTTTTTCTAACGAACGACTATGAACGTCGCATCCATTGTTTATAGTAGTCTGATGATTTATCTAACTTTTTTGGCTCTTGTAAACTTTTGATTTGATGCTTCCTTTATGACATACTTTTAGTTATTCGACTAGGTGTTGCGATTTTTTAACAATTTTTTTATTTTATTAATCAGAATAAATTCATAATAATAACTTAAAACAATCAATTGTGCTAATAATTATAATACGAAGTTGGATGCAAATAATTAAATTAAATGTTCGATGTGTCCACCGCCTTCGCGAATTCTCTTTTTATAACTGAAAACCGAATATTTTGGAAAATATTCGGTTTCAATCTAAATACCTCTGCACCTTCTGCGATCCGATCCCTCAATTGATTTTGATTTATTATTGGAACCGTATAAACAAAATCTTTCATGAATCCCCCAAAAACTGAAGTCCAGTGGATTTCAGTCAACGATGTGGCCAATGAATAGGCGCATCCTGTCCCCGACCAATCTATTGATTAGGGAAATATTGGTTCAAGTGGTTCCGAATATTATTGCCATAATGTTTAATTTATAACTGAAAACCGAATATTTTGGAAAATATTCGGTTTCAATCTAAATACCTCTGCACCTTCTGCGATGCGATCCCTCAATTGATTTTGATTTATTATTGGAACCGTATAAACAAAATCTTTCATGAATCCCCAAAAACTGAAGTCCAGTGGATTTAAGTCGGGGGAACGAGGTGGCCAATGAATAGGCGCATCCTGTCCCCGACCAATCCAGTGAAAATGGCGGATTTTGTTTTTCGCCAGTAAATCCGAAATGGTTGATTTGACAGCTGTCACAATGTGAGATTATTCGAACACTTTTTTAAGACGAATAAGGTGGCGTGTATGACATGTCACAATCGTCTTTTGTTATCCCACAATCTGCCTCAACTTTCATATTTCTTATTGCCGCCATATTGGATTTTTCGATGTTGTGAAAAAGCGCAATATTTCCAGTTTAGTGAGGTCTCACAACTGCATAAAAGATTAGAGTTTCATCGAAATATCACACTTCCTAAAGTTAGGTCTTATTTATTATTAGTAGGCCATGATTTATTTGTCGCAAAATAACATTAATAAATAATGTATAAAATTCTTTGAATTTTCAATAAAACATGAAATTAAATAACGACCTCTCAACAAGACAGATGTTTTGGGACAAATTCCCAGCTATGAGTGTGTTAAAAATAAAGCCAGAAAAATCGTCATTAGTTTAATTAATACTTGAACCTTTGAACAACCTACAATAAAATTACAATTACAATTAATTTACAGATTTGCAAAATGACGTCCATTTACATCGAGACATTTTTGACAATTGGTGACTGTTTTTCGTACAACCCTAGCAAGTGTATTTCAATTAACACTATTTCTAAATGTATCCAAAACTCTCTGTCTCAGGATTTCTATGGTCGCAGGAGGATCAAACTCGTAGACTTCATTCTTTGTGTGACACCAGAGGTAGAAATCCAAGGGCGAAAGGTCAGGGGATCTAGGAGGCCAAGATATTGGACCATTTAATGCAATAATTCTTTCATCAAACTGCTCCCTTAAGAAGTTCCTGACTTGAATGGTGTTGTGTGCCGGCATCCATCCTGTTGAAACCAGGTTCTTCTGAACTCATCTTCGCTGAGAGTAACCCGTAAAGCCGGCACAACCTGGTTTCGCAAAAGCTCTAGGTACCTCTGTCCGTTTAAGTTATAGTCAAACAAAAATGGTCCTATAAGTCGATTTCCTGCAATGATTAATAATTTATAATACATAGGTGCCCAATTAAAATAGGTAAGTTAGATTAAATTACCAATAATCCCACACCAAACGTTATTTCCAAATCTGGTCTGTAGACGTCTCTCTGTCACTTCGTGAGGGTTTTCTACATCCCAATGATGAATGTTGTGGTTATTAAAAACTTAAGTCCTTGAACTATTGTGGGTTTGTATGGATAGTAGTTATTCTTTTTTAACACTCTTTGTACCGTTGATTTTGACACACGAATTTCCCGTTCTACCGTTCTTACCGATGCACTGGGATTTTCGTTGACAGCTTGTAAAATGCTTCTGTCACGATTTTCATTATCAATATTGTATCCGCTTTTAGGTTGTTCGAAGGCCCCATAGTTAATTAAATTAATTACAATTTTTGTGAAGTGGGTTTTATGAGGCTGCCATCGTTCGGGGTACATCTCCAATTACCTCGCTGAGGTAATGTCGGCGTTTCTGTTTGACTGCAAGTAAAGCGCTAACATGTCAAACTTTTCTTCACTTGAATAGGGAATACCGGCCATTTTCAACAGGCTTTTACAATTTGTGTGTCACGTTTATGATTTTAATGACAGAAAAGCGTACTACTTACGAAAACTTTGAATTATTTAACGTCAAAGTCAGAGCCACCTTACATGGAAAAAATGAAACCCAATTTTACTGACAAATAAATCATGTCCTACTAATAATAATAAATAAGACCTAATTTTAGAAAGTGTGATATTTCGATGAAATTCTAATCTTTTATGCACTTGTGAGACATCACTAAACTGTAAATATTGCGCTCTTTCCAAAAATCGAAAAATCCAATATGGCGGCCATAAGAAAAATGAAAGTTGAGGTAGATTGTGGGATAATAAAGGACGATTGTGACATGTCATACACGTCTTCTTATTCGTCTTAAAAAATTGTCCGAATAATCTCACATTGTGACAGCTGTCAAATTAACCATTTCGGATTTACTGGCGAAAAACGAAATCCGCCATTTTCCGTTTTTCGCCGATATTTTCAAAACCAATTGACCGATCGTAAATCTGAAACCGGATATCGAATGCTCTAAGCTTCCTCTAAAACTTTCCCCATTTAACCGTTGCCGTAAGTATAACAGGAGCCAAGATCACTTTATAGAGAAGCGAATTTGGGACACTATATATATATATATATATATATATATATATATATATATATATATATATATATATATATATATATATATATATATATATATGTAATTCCTTGTTCAAAACAAAGGGTGGTTAGTTATATAAACGATGGGTCAAAAATCAACAATTAGGAAGATATCGTGGTACAAAGATGGTGGAATAATTATGTTTTTATTTTTATATTAAAAGTGATAGAATGATGAAATTCTATGAAAATATTACCTACTATTATGAAAGAAATACTTTCTACATATTTTTTCACTGTTCTAGAATAAGTGGAAGGGGTTGAAATAGACTACCCCTACCACTCTTGTTAACTAAATTTAAAGAAAAACTTACGCAATGACTTAAAAAAAATAAATTTGGAAAGTCTGGTTTATTTGGAAACTTTTTCATCTCTTGTATTTTTTCATAAAATGCCGATCTGAAATAATAAGAAATAAAATATAAATCATTACGTGTCGGGACAGGGAAACTTATTTTAGAAAAAGAATCTAGTTGGCTGCTGTAACTTATTAGGTCGTTTGAGATTGCTTTATTTAACATTAGGTACTCAGTAGCTTGAATACAATATTTGACGATTAAATCAATCAAAAATTGGTTATTTGATCTATTTAATTGTGCAGTAATAAGAGTTTTAATTAAATCAATAAGAACAATAATGCTTAATTTCACTAATGCAGAAATGGCAAATATGCATTTTATGTACGGGAGAGCAAATTGAAATTTCGTAGAAGCTTGTCGTCTTTATACGCAAGCGTATCGTAATCGTACATCTCCTCATTACAACACGTTTACCAGACTTCATGAATCTGGAAAAAGAAGTTTTGATGCCAGCCGACACCACGAAGTTTGAACACTATAATTAGAAGTTGCTGTCCGAAACATTATTGAAGCGCAACCTGAGACAAGTACCAAGAAAATTTCCGAGGAATTAAATACTGAGGTATCAACTGTATGGATGATGTTAAAAGAACAACAGTTATATCCGTACCATGTACAGAGGATTCAAACTCTCTTACTAAGAAATATCGAACCGAGAATGATTTTTTCCTAATGGATTCACCTAATGAATACCGATAATGCTTTTTTTTTTCGGCGGACCTAGTTTCTCAAGCAATTTAAAACTATCATAACTAGCATGCATGGACTGAAGATAATCCACATTCCTAACAGACTCTAGATATCAATATCAGTTTTCCGTTAACGTTTGGATGGGAATTATCGATGAACATTTAATTGGGCCACATTTTTTACCGTTAAGATTAACTGATAAGTCATATTTTCATTTTCTACAAGAAGAATTGCCTCCTCCATTAGAACATTTACTCCCGAAAATTAGAACATACATCTATTACATGCATGATGGTGCCCCAGCACATTCCAACTTAAATGTGCGAAGGTATTTAAATCTTACCTTCGAAAACCGCTGGATAGAAAGAGGCGGGCCTCATCTTTGGCCACCTCGATCCCCAGATTTAAATCCTTTGGATGTTTGTATCTGAGGATATCTGAAAGGATTAGCTTACACTACCCCAGTACAGGATATTGAAGACCTGAGAAATCGCATAATTACATCCTGTGATGTTATAAGAAATAATCGTGGCATATTCCAACGTATTATGGACTCACTGATACGTAGGATAAATGCATGTATTACATAAATAATATTTAATTAATTCACAGTTTATGCGCTAATAGAGGATAGATTAGTTTCAAAAACGTTTCTCAATAAATTATTTTTAAAATGTGATTGTTCAGAAGAAAATTTAACAAAATTAGTACAGAATAAAACTGTGTTTTACAGCAACCAACTAGATTCTATTTCTAAAATAAATTTCCCCATCCTGACACGTAATGATTTACAACTTATTTTTTTTTCAAATCGGTAAGTTTTATGAAAAAAACACAAGAGATGAAAAAGTTTTTAAATATACCAGACTATCCAAATTTCCAAGTCATTGCTTAAGTTTCTCTTTAAATTTAGTTAACCAGAATGGTAGCGGTAGTCTATTTCAACCCCTCCCACTTATTCTAAAAAAGTGAAAATTATGTAGAAAGTGTGTTTTCAAATTAGTAATATTTCCATAGACATGATGACTGATCTGGGCGAAACATTGTGAAATATCGTAATCTGATGTAAAGTCGATTAGCGATAGTGAAAAAACAGTCGTTTGCATAATCTTCTATACCTGCATACGTATGTAAGCTGGAAGGTAAAAGTTTACTAACACTTAAATTCTACCTTAGGAAGACACAGACACACACACATGCGCGCGCGCACACACCCGCCCGCACCCGAATGCGCACCCACCGCACTCACACGCACATTCACCCTCACACATACACATACATACGCCCATACTCATGCGAACATTCACGCGCACACGCACACACATGCACAGGCACACGTACACGCACACGCACATGTACACGCACATGCACACGCACACATGCGCACACACATGTACAAGGTAGTTTTTTTTTCGTTAATATTATAGGGTATAGGCTAACCGGTAAGAGATACTAAAAAACTAAGATACGTGTACCGTTCTCTTTTTTAGTGTTTAGTTTAATGGCGCAATAGGATCTACGCTAACTAAATTGGTTTCGAAGATACAGAGTGATTCTCAAAATCTGCCGGTTTTTATTATCTCTTATGACTCGGTTATTTATGGAGATAAAAAAAAGCTTTGAATACGAAAGTTTTATGACTTTTTACGTTGAATCCAGTGGCGTTCTTAAAAAAAATATAGATGTTTGATTTTTTGAGATATTATAAAAAGTAGCATTTTCTTGAATGGGACACCCTGTATCTGATAATTTCAAAAAATAGCATTTTTTCTTGAGATTGCAACAATACACAGGGTCCGCCAATAGTGCGTGGACGAAGCTTTATGAGTGTATACAATATCGTTTTCAAAACTATTTATTGCAGGATTGTGTGGGATCTTTCGGGTTACAATTAGAAAATATTTTCGCAAAAATTACTGCTCATATACAGGGTATTACAACACAAAGTTATATTTTTTAATTGGAACATACCGTATATTATTATAAATTTGGATTCCCTGGTTAATTTTAAGGGCACTTTATTCAATATATGAGGTATCTTAAACGCGCAATTTAGACGCTGCATTCCATTTTTTGAAAATTTAGAGGTTGAAAAGAAAAACTGTAACAACCGTATGGAGAAATGTGTAACACAAAAATTTTAATGGCTGATTAGTCATAGACTGTGCTACATAAAATCGTAAAAATAGTACTATAATAATATTATCTTATTTAATTTTCGAGATATCGTAATGCAAAGTATAAGATTTTCAATAATAGATAAATTGATTTTTTTAAATGGAAAGGTATACATTGTTTTACATTGTTAGATAGGACATTTAATTACATTTTTTTATGATATAACATTGTTGGTATTTATGTTTTGCCGTTTTTTGGTAATCCAGCTTTTTTACTGAATTTGCAAAGTTTAAGATTTTTAATCATAGATAACTTGATTTATTTAAATTGAAAGGTATACATTGTGTTACATTGATAGATAGGAAATTTAATTACAATTTTTTTGATATAACATTGTTGGTATTTACTTTTTGCCGTTTTTTGATAATCCAGCTTTTTTACTGAATTTATCGATTTTGGAAGAAAATAATATTAAATTAAATGTTCAAATTGTCGACCACGCTGATTTAGACAATACTGAATTCTTTTAATAAAAGAAGCTTCAACCCGATCTAACATATTAGGAGTAATTGTAGCAAAAACATTTCTAATTCGCAATTTCATATTCTCAGCAGTTGTTGGTTCTTCCTCATATACTTTATTCTTCACAAAGAAAAAAATCCAATGGAGTTATATCGGGAGATTTAGCTGGCCAAGGTATCGGTCCTTGTCTTCCTATCCAACTTTCGTGAAACGTCGAATTTAACCACTGGGTTACAATTCTGACATGATGAGGAGGTGCCCCGTCTTGTTGAAAAAACATACGTCTTCTTTGAGCCAAAGGTACATTCTCCAATAAATGATATAATTCGTTTTCTAGAAAATTATGATATTCTACCCCAGTGAGTGTGCCATTGAAAAAAAAAGGACCAACAATAGTTCCGCCGAATATACCTGCCCAAACATTCACTGACCATTCATTTTGAGAGACTAACCGAAATTGGTGTGGATTTTCATTTGAATAAAAATGAAAATTATGTCTGTTCACAATGAAATGTACATTCGTCGGTAAATAATATCCCCGATATAAAATTTTCGTTCGCATTTAACTGTTGTTGAACCCACTGGCAAAAATTAATTCGATTTTGAAAATCTTGTTCTTTCAGCTCTTGATGTAATTGTACATGATAGGGTGAAATTTATTTTTCTTTAACATTCGTCTCACGGAAGTTTGACTGATTTCTAAATTGTCACTTAATTTCGGAATACTAACGTGGGGTTTTCAACTGTGCTACAAGTACACGAAATTCATTTTCTTCATTTGTAACAACTTTAGCTCTTTCGTTTTTAGGATATCCAACACTTCCAGTACTTTCAAATCTTTCTAAAAGATTGCGAAACGGTTCTTCTCTTAGTTGTCTTCGATCAGGATAACGCTGCCCGTAGATTCGACGGGCCAATAAACAATTTTTGTTTGATTCTCCAAGCACAAATATCATGTCAACTAATTCATTTTGCAAAAAATTACTCATTATAATTCTTAAATAAACGTATTACGTATATGATGTTCGTAAAGTTAAGCGTCAAACATTCACACTGCAATAAAGTAATTAACTCAGTTACGTTTGAACATACACGCGAAATGACAAAACAGATACTATTGCTGAATTTTGTTTCTAATATTCTTTTGTTTTCACAGCTTGATGTGATTTAAACAATTATACATACATATGTAAACCTACGAAAATCGACAAATTCAGTAAAAAAGGTGGATTATCAAAAACGGCAAAAATAAATACCAACAATGTTATATCAAAAAATTGTAATTAAATTTCCTATCTATCAATGTAACACAATGTATACCTTTCCATTTAAATAAATCAAGTTATCTATGATTAAAACTCTTAAACTTTGCAAATTCAGTAAAAAAGCTGGATTATCAAAAACGGCAAAACATAAATACCAACAGTTATATCAAAAAAAATTAATTAAATTTCCTATCTAACAATGTAAAACAATGTATACCTTTCCATTTAAAAATCAATTTATCTATTGATAAAATCTTAAACTTTGCATTACGATATCTCGAAAATTAAAAAGATAATATTACTATTTTACGATTTTATGTAGCACAGTCTATGACTAATCAACCATTAAAATTTTAGTGTTCACATTTCTCAATACGATTGTTACAATTTTTTTTTCAACCTCTACATTTTCAAAAAAATTGAATGCAGCGCCTAAATTGCGCGTTTAAGGTACCTCATATAGTGAATAAAGTGCCCTTGAAATTAACCAGGGAATCCAAATTTATAGTAATATACGTTATGTTCCATTTAAAAAAATATAACTTTGTGTTGTAATACCCTGTATACGAGTAGTAATTTTTGCGAAAATATTTTCTAATTGTAACCCGAAAGATCCCACACCATCCTGCAATAAATAATTTTGAAAACGATATTGTATAAACTCATAAAGCTTCGTCCACGCACTATTGGCGGACCCTGTACACTTAATATTTTGCATTGTCCTAAATAGCTAAAATACTAAAAAAAACATTTTTGTTTAGTTTGCCATGGATTTAATCAATTCTTTATTTTATAAGAGGCATAATAAAATTGCAGATAATAACAATAATAAAACATTAATAAACTAAAACAACAACTACAAAAAGCAAGAAAAGATTTATAACAACTCAACAGCAATTATTTCAAATACTTATATATAACAATTAGCATAGGTGGTTAATCACAAAAGGTGCTCAAATTGTCTTCCATTCTGCTCGATGCATTTTTGGGCTGTCTGTAACTGAACGAGTGGCGTTATAGATTTGAATATTTGGCACTCTTCCAATGCAATTAATAAAATTTGCTCTGAGTTCTTCTATAGTATTACTTCGGGTTTTATAGACTTAATTTTTGATAGATCCCCAAAAATAAAAGTCGAGTGGCGTCAGGTCGGGGGAACGCGGAGACCATCTGTTTGGTCCATATGTACCAAGCCAATTTTCGCCAAAATTGACATTTAGTAAGTCCCTTACCATGTGGCTATTATGTGCTGGAGCACCGTCTTGTTGTAAATAAACATTATTTCTTGCAGCTAATGGCATGTTATCCAACTCCATTATTACACATTCTTCCAAAATTTGGATGTATCCTTGAGCATTCAAATTTTCATTAAAAATTCTGTAGTTAAGGACTACCACTAGCGCCGCCCATACATGGAACCCAAACGGTCCTTGTTGTATCCTGGCGACTGTCTGATGAGGATTTATGTCTGACCAATATCGATTATTATGTCGATTAAAAATTCCTTCGCTAGATATAAAAGCCTCGTCGGTCCATATTATATTTTGAAAAAAATTGGGATTCCGATTAATCTGCTGCGAATATCAATCACAAAATGTTAAACGCCGTTCTTCATCTCCAGGGTGTAAGTTATGAACCTTTCTTATTTTATATGGTTTATACTTATGCTTTCTTAACGTTTTTAAAACTTTAGATTTACTTGTGCCAATATCTTTCTCAATATTACGGCTAGATATCGTCGCATCAGCAGCAACACAAGCTAATGTATTTATTTCATCTCTTTCTCTATTTGCCTTATTGTAAATCTTACTTCTTGTAAATTGTGATATAATCTTTCAAATATTTGTTGTTCTGGCTGTCGTCGTTCCGGATAACGCTCAAAATATAAGTCTAGAGCTGCGTCTTTATTTTTATTACTCTCAATGTAGCACTCAAGCATATTTAATTTTTCATAATTTTGAAAATTATTCATTTTAATCACCTTGTTTAAAAAATATAATCGGAAACGAAATAAGAATACCAATACATAATTGTTACTGAATTTTATGATATGTAAACAAACAAAAACAATTGCTTAAAACATTCAATTAATGGCCAACTAAAAAAAAATGTTTTTTTAGTATTTTAGCTATTTAGGACAATGCAAAATATTAAGTGTTATATATTGTTGCAATCTCAAGAAAAATGCAATTTTTGAGATTATCAGATACAGGGTGTCCCATTTAGAAAATGCTACTTTTGATAATATCTCAAAAACCAAACATCTATATTTTTTTAAGAACGCCACTGGATTCAACGTAAAAAGTCATAAAACTTTCGTATCCAAAGCTTTTTCTTATCTCCATAAATAACCGAGTCATAAGAGATAATAAAAACCGGCAGATTTTGAGAATCACAATGTATCTTCGAAACCAATTTAATTAGCGTAGATCCGATTGCGCCATTAAACTAAACACTAAAAAAGAGAACGGGACACGTATCTTAGTTTTTTTGTATCTCTTACCGTTTAGCCTATACCCTATAATATTAACGAAAAAAAACCACCCTGTACCCACGCACACGCACACCCACACGCACCCACCCACCCATCCGTCAAGAAACTATTTTTGGGAGTATGAGCAGAATTGCGGGCCGAGGTGCTAGTGATACAAATAATTTCATGAAAATTAAAATTAAAAAATAGACCGAGATTAATGATTGGAGTATATTTTTATTATTGGTTACAAAACATTTTGTTCTAATATATGAATAATCAACTTACCGATGACAAATATGATTTTTGAGATATTGGAAGGAGCATACATATGGCTAAACAAAGATTTTTAAAACAGTCAGTGGTGTTAGTAGTGGAATCATTGAGAGTAAGCATCCTGCCACGCCCTCTATCCCGTTTAATACACTCAAAACCGACAAAAACTCTTCCAGATTTAGATATGCTTTAATTATTTTCTCTTAAATATCTACGTAATATTAACTAATAACACCTGTGTAAATTCAACAGTTTTGAAAGAGATACTCTTTTGCAACGATTTGTTAAAGGTATCATTATTTTAACAAATGTCGGTATATAAATCTGCAATATCTTTACCTTTTAAAACTTTTACTACTACGTCATATATCCCTAATATTCAAGAAATTAAATATAATAGGTCATTTCCTTATATTAATTACTGGAATAAGGCAAAGCAGCGTTACAAATGTCAACCTTTAAACCTATCAATAATATGAGATAATGGACTGTACAAAAGCGGATGTAAAGTAATACCGCAAGTAGTGATTCATACAAGTCCTGTCAAAGGCTTGGATCCTTAATTAAGTTTAATATAAACTTAGAATAAAAAGCAAGGCTAACAAGAGTTGGTACAAAGCAAAAAGTTCTTGAGACAGCTAACAAGTCAAGATATTATTGGGTAAAGTGGTAGTGGACTAAAGTGTACGAAAAAAGTCTATTTAAGTTAATGTAATACATTTGAATAGTACTTTATGTGGGAGTTGTAGAAATGAAGATAAAACAATTTATTTAATGAAAATTATATTAAAAAATGTACATACTAAACGTAAATTGTAATTAGATGTATTCATAAATAACACAATTTTCACCGATTTAAATTTGGTTTTAAAAGATCAATATATGAGTATGTTACAATCAGAAACTGTAATCTGAATATGTCTGAATAGGATATTAAGGCTATATTTTACATGTATTTTGAGACGTAGGTGCAAGAGTGAATTGGAACATATGAATTCTATCGAAATGCATTATAAGTCTGGAGGTCACATTTTTTGTCGCTGAACAAATAAAATAACTTATAATTCGAGTGTGAAATGTAATTAATTAATCGTTGAAAAAAGTTAAATTCGTTTTCTAATACGCATAACTGCTTCTCAGTCAATCATTCCAAAAGACTGATTACCAATACACTTAATTTCGTGTGAAAAGATGAACAAATGAACCGGAAGCCCTATAAATGTACTTTTTCATTAGGGATTCTAGAACTAAGGAGAAAATTTCATGTACTGTTACTGTGATGACGTAAAATGTACCAAACATTAAAATTGACTGAATAATACAAGTTTTAATTAAATTTGCATTACTTGAGAACGTTAAGTTAAAATTCTAATTAAAGCCCGCATATTATTGATCTCTGAAACGATATTAAAATCACAAACTGCAGCGTTTGGTTTTACTGGTGGTTATAAAACTGGCTTTATTGCTTTCTTCGAACTCATAAACTAAATGCATTTTACTGCACATCAAAAATTACTTATTAAATCATTTTTAGCATTAGGTCAAAAAACTACTAGTAATTCATATAATAAAAACAAATAAAAATAATTAGTGTGCGTGGAAACCTATAAATGCTAGGTAGGTAGCGTCCTCTACGTACGGTAAGATTTGTCTTAGTTAAGAAGTCAGCTACAGCTTTAAGCATTTCCCACCAGGTGGCGAGACATGAATAAAATTTATTTCAATAACTTTAATTAGTAAACTACTTACGTGTGGATGATGAAAAAATTCGTATTTTCTATAATCTTTTCTAAAAATGAAGCGTACATCTGCGTGTCTGGAGTAATTCTGTGCGTCTCTGTGTGCAGATAACACGTACTCGTGGTCTTCTAACAGTCGTTCTGAAAAAAATGCATTGTTAGAATTTAGTTACTGACTGGATTTTCTCCTCTTATTATATTTTACCTCATTTTCGGGTTATTATAATGTTTCGAAATGAAATAACGTCGTTTAAAGTAACAAAGTTGTCGCGTAATCCACAAATAATTTTTTTCAAGTATGTAAATGTAAATTATTTATAAGTTTTTGTTATCAACGAATAAGTTCAAAAATAAATATGTAAATGTAAACTTTCACCATTACTACTCATAATAAAATACTTATCTTTTTTGGGCTTTTTAATGGTGTATTTTAAATTATACAATTTAAACGTTTCGATAAAACTTACAGTTATCTTCGTCAGTAGTAATATCTATTAAAATGGTTAAAGATGTTGAAAACAATTTTGTCAAAGTTGAAAAATGAATTAACTAATCAAAAAATAAGGGGAATAATTTAAACACGTGTATTAAATTGATAAAGTATTTTATTTCCGGCATTTTCATAAGTGACCTACATCTTTTGCAGAAAAAATTAAAATATAAAAATATTCAATGGAAAATTTGGTGCAAAATAGAACAAATTTATTTTAATTTGCTCATTCAAGAAACTACTTATCATTAAGATCCCGCTTGGTTTTACAAACATTATAGATTAATCAGTTTTCAAAACGTTAGAACCTAGCGAGTTATTTGCATTAATAAATGTTCATACAACAATTTGAATTCGTGTAAAACGCCTTAAACAAATACACCCTACTAAGCTCATTTGTTTGTTGTTGTACACTAGCGAAGGTTTTTGCGAATAGTATAATTATTTTATTAAGCATAGAAGTGTCACGGTTTGTGACGAATCTATTCGTTTGAACAAGAACAAACGAGCCATGAAAAGTCACTTACAGCCCGGTTAAAATATACTATTTTTTCTCCAAATGCTTCTAAGATCGTTAAAATTCTTCCAACGTAAATTTAGTGAGTAGTTCAACCTTGTAGTTTTTTTTTAAATTGTGTAAAACGACCTTAATTTGCCCAACTGCACGAACAGTACTTTTTTTCTATTTCGTTGTTGTAATAAAACTAAAATCGCACGTTCATGATTACATTTCACTATGTTTCTGAAGTAAAAACAGTGCGGTAAGAAAAAGAAACGCATTCGTTTCACTCTATTGGTATACCTGTAGTTTACTTGCATTTGCAACGTCTAATCGCTACATACCTTAAAATTTATTCGCTCATAATAATTTATTTTTTAAAAAGAAGAAACATAAAAAACGCGTAATATTATTGTAAAGAACTATGAATTGAAGATTTTAGATGTGTCATATAAACAGAATCACTATTTCTCAGTAAATGTGCAATTGTAATACTCTTTAATTGTGACTGTACTATTTTCAGCGGCATTTACGGTTATATTAGCTAAATACTTTACTGATGTGGAGGTGCTTAAACAATCGACTGTGAATTTCCTAAACCCATTACTAAAACTCCTAACCGAAACGTCACAAGCCGTTAACCACCGCTATTGTAACCTTTCCGTGTTCTGAGACATAAAGCAAGCCTTTGTCAGAGATAGGAGTTGGCTCAGCCCACCCTCAAAGTTTTACCCCACAAGCAGGCGTATCCCAAAGTTCTGCCTTGGTCCCAATACCATACTTTATATTTGCACACGACATCCCCAGCGTGACAACTCCTGGAGTATCCCTGGCACAGTTTGCCGACGACACTGCTTTCTGGGCAGCTACGGAACTTCTCCAATTAGGCCAACTAATGGAGACTCTCCGTAAACCTGACCAAAACACAAGCCATTCTATTCTGACACCCCGCTTATACCTGCACCGGGCCTAAACATGGACAAATTCCTTTTGCTTGTTTCCCCTGGCCACAAAAGAGAAACGCGAGGGTTCTTTTAAATTTTTAATCATTTCAAAATCCTTTAATAAACATTCATATGGTTATCATGTCAATTTGAAATGGTTATCTTTTAATTTAATTTAGGTCGTTTCAATTTGTAAAGATATTGATTAAGTTAAATTTATCTTACTTGCTATCAGGTTTCTGTCTGCGTAAATGAACTCGATGTTTGTTTAAACAAATTCCTTCCTTATCTGCTTGCGCTGGCTAGCTTGTTTATTAAAAGAAATGATTATTGTTATCAATTACCAAAAATATATACAAATTGATTCCCTTAAATGTGTATGAAAATTGTAACTTTAGTAAAATTGCTTCGTTCTGTATTAAAGCTTTTTTTTCGTAATGGTTCATAATAAAAATAAATTAAACGTTATGCTCATTTAATTTAACTAACCACAAAAACCTCAAAATTATGATATTTCATATTTCTTATTATCTAACATGAACATATAATTTCTTTATCGGTAGTGAATGAAATTGGTTTCATTCAGTGTTGATTATTAAAATACAATTTAAGGAAAAATAAAACACATAAACGTTTATTTTATGACGTAAATTTATCAGGCTTACTTGTGCGTGCGTAATAGCCGAAGATTGGATTCTTTATTCACCAAATATCTTCTTTTAGACGTTTGTCGCTGATCAATACAATTCCAATTCTAGCCTATCGATTCGATTGATATTTTCTTGATATTTTTGTAGGATTTAATTAGTCAATGAGTCAGTTTCACTACAAACCGCCTGCAATTACAAACGGCAATGCTGCATCGCATACTGGTTATTGTCCTTTATATGCTGATTTATCACACTGTATCGATTATCGTATTTTATATTTGTCGTAATTATTTATTCATTCCGTATTTCACTACGGCCTAGAATGGAATGAAGTCGTCTAGCAGCTGGCACACAATTTTCTCTATCTTGATACAATTTTCTTCGATTAACATGTGTTGCTTTGTAGTGCACTGCTTCATGGACAAACAAATAAAAAATCGAAGCATTAATAGATAGCAAACACTATAAATAGCGCTCCGAACGAAAAAAGTAACAAAACGTCAGGTGACTGAAAACCACAATAAAAGGATAATAGTGTTTTTTCATGGCTCTTTCCCTCAATTCGGTTTTGATCAATCAGAGAACAGCATTCTTACGTGTGAACTTTTATTTTTTTTGTGTAAAAATATAAATCGCTTCGTCAAACAGGTACAATAATATTTTACTTTAAAAATTAAAAAAATCAATGCAACTAGCATATGTCAGTTTTTGACAGACAGTATCTCAAACTAGACTCTACATTTAAATTTTAAACCGTAAGAAGTCATAAATAAATCATATTCGATGTTACAGATAAATACCATTATAGATCTTTCTGCACACGTTTGAGATCAATAAATAGTTCGGTAAATAGTATTCTTAAAAATAACTCCTGAATAAAATTTGTTGCGATGAACTGGAAAAACCGATGCTAGGTGGTCGGTTAACAAATGCATTCGTGCATTCATGCTGTAGTTAGTATACATTTTTCCAATTTTTTTCAGAAAAATTTTATGTACTCCTTATTTTACCACTGGAAAATCCAAATATTGATCAAACTTCCTAGCTATGGATGTATGATATTATCCTTTGATTGATCAGCCAGTGTTAGGTTAATACGTTTACCTGACAGACACATACTTTTTCTCAGTGTTGCAAACTTATTTCTTAATATTTCAATATATATTTTTCTTATTCCTGAAATGATTATGACTTCAGTTCTGAACATAGTTCTATAATTCGTGTCATTATTAGTGTACGATAAACCATCTCACAAGGAATACACAAAAAAAGTGAATCGCATTTTTGCGTTTACGACTACATCCAACATATGTATAAAGAAACCTCTCATGATGAGGTCTGAAGATCGGTTTGGAATTTTTGATGCTTTGAGACCGCAAGAAGTCGAAAAAGTGGTTATTGAGTTGACGTGTTTATGTGCGTGGTTAGAATTTTTTGAACAAAATTGTGTTCGATTTGAATGAAATTATGCATATACACTTTTTATTGGTATCGTAGATAACTTGATACAGTGATTTTATTAAAATCGGTTCATAAATAATCAAGCTTAGGTATTTTTTAATTTGATATTTCAAAAACGATTAAATTATTCGACATATGATTTAGATTTTAGAATAATATTCAATTCATTCACGACTACAGAAAAGTTTCGATAGTTCGAAAGTTCGATATTTTTGTAAAATTTACCGTTTTCGGTATATTGTCTCGGCTTTTCATTGGCGTACGGTTCACTATTTTAAAGGGTAACGTAATAATAAATTGATTTAACATTTTTTTTATTATACAGAGTGATTAAAAATGTTTGTGAAAAATTCTAATAGATGTTTCCTTGTCGAACATTAAGAGAGTCTTTCATCTAAAAATGTTTTCTTTGAGCCCTATCCGTTGAGTTAAGCGCAGTCCGGTTATGTGAACTTGGTCTCGTTTAGAAGAGCTTTCCATGTCTCTTTCTTTACCTTATGGCTATATACCTATTATTAATGCCGCTAGAGGGTGCTATCTCAAAAACTGACATTTTGCGAAATTTTTCGAAAAATTTAAATACAATCATATATACTTTTTAATATGGTTAGATACAATAAACAGAACCTAAAAAAACCGTAATTACATATCTCATTTTAAACTGGAAATATTAGAAAAATATGAATAAAACATGGATGTACAGCATTTAGTGACCCAAAATTTCCATGGATATTAATATCGACTTTTTTATAAAGTTATAAAGATTGGTATATTGCAAACTCGTTGGAGAAACTAACATTCAATTGCAAAATTATTACCTATTTTAATCAAATTCACCATATTAAAAGAATACATTATTAATGTCCGTGTTAATCCAGTGAGGGGATTTTTCGATTATCAAGTAAGCTTTGGAAGCGAAACTAATGTCAAAAATTTTACAATTACAATATCAAAATATTAATTTTCCGAGTTGGCAGCGTTAATGTAGAATATTTATTAAAAATGCCTTTGTCACTTCAAAAAGCTGTCAATATTATTGGTATTTATTTTGAATATCAGCAAAATGTGACTATCGCTGCAAGGTTGTATATATTGTGGTATCCTCAGGTGACAATACGGTAGTAAAATTTTTGACTGTTTAGCAACTCGATTTGGTACCACGGGAAGTGTCCTCTGCCCTATATACCGTAGATGGGGTACCCAAAGAACTAAGGAAAAAGTGATAGATGTTTTAGCGTATGTGAAGTAAACTCTCAGCTAAGTGATATCAAGAGACTTCGAGTTACTCGGACTACAGTGCATTAAATATTGAAAGAACACAGAAGATGAATAATTATCCTTACTAATATATGAAGCTAATCTTTTATTTTCTGTCTTTGAAACATACCCACGCGTTAAGTAAACTGTGTCTTAGGTTACATCCGTATCATATTGAGCTCCCCCTTGCTTTAACCGCCGCAAACTACGATAGATGGTTAGACTATTGTTATTGATTGATAAATTTATCCCAAGTTCTGTGGACGGATAAACTAATATTCCATTGTGAGGGACAAAATATGCATCACAGGCCCGAAAAAACCCCACTGGATGCAGGAGGTGCAGCATCATGAAAAGTGGAGCGTGAACGTTTGGTGTGACATTCTAGGTACACAAATATTTTATATTTAATGAGTCTCTTAGAGGGCAAACATATTTAAATTTTTTATACAATCAGTAATCAGTTTACAAACGTTCTGTTTGATACTAGAACAGTAATGTTTTTTCAACATGATGGTTGTTCGTCGCATTGCTTGAACAGACATTTCCTGATAGGTGAATTGGAAGAGGAAACTTATTTCTTTGGCGTGCAAGGTTACTTTTCATATTAAAAACGGTAAAATATTACTATTTGCAGTACTAATTAAATTTTTAAAAGGTTTTTTGTAGGTCACTTGATTTAACTTGTATGGATTTCTACCCATGGGGCAGATTACATAAAACACCTTGTTTAATTTTTTTGAGAAAATCATATTTGTATGTTTTGATTGCACTATTACGCCACCTAGCGGTCATTACAGAGACTTGAAAATATTTTCTCTTTGTCACTTGTATTAAAAATATTTTTTTCTAAAGCTAAGAGATAATTAGTTTCTGAAATATCACCGGCTACCTCTCTTAACGGGACACAGGTTATTTACAGCTTTAATCGATCAACTTCAATTATTGGAAGAAACGATGTAAGAAGCCTGACTTTTAACTGACATCATCGATTAAAGCATTATTCTGTAAAATTTTAACGTGTTAACTTTAACGGGTACAACCGAAGCTAGTGTTTCACAGCAAAAGCAACGTTATGGAAAAATGAGGTGATGATTAAGTAAAATACTTTTTTATTTAAGCGTATTAAAATGTGTGAATTACGTTACTGAATACACAAAGTACTTTAAGTTTGTCTTGAAGTTTGTAAAATTGTATATATACAAGCAACAAATGACACAAATTGGTGATCTTTTAATATTTATTGAAAACTACAAAATTCATATTTCTTATTTGCCCCAATGATTGTAGTGAAATGAAAGCAATAATAAAAAGATAGTTTTATTAAAACTAAACATTAATGAAACAAAAGAAAGAAAACTAATAGTCTTTAATATTTATATAAATTTATTTCATACTACGGTTAAAGGTAAGAGAATTTCAAACTTTAGGCATACATTAGTGAACAAATTAAATAGTAAAATATAAACGATAGCTATTTAAATTTAAGCTTATCTTAAAGTTGTAAAATTGTATGTAAGCAAATCAAATTGTCGGAAAGTCGTAAACAAACACAGGAAATGATTAATTTCTAACTTTTATTAAAATTTACTTAACACTATAGTTAATGATCAGAGAGCTTTACCGATCTATTTCAAATTTTAAGTATACATAAATGAGCCAATTGCATAGTAAACATAATGTAAGCGATAGATATTTACATTTAACGTAATCTTGAAGTTTGTAAAATTGTAGGTATGCAAGCTAAAATCACAAAATTGGCAACCTTTTAATATTTATTGAAAACCACCTATATTTCATATTTTTTTATTCTCCTATGATCATACTAAAATGAAAGTAAGTCATAATAAAAAGTAAAGGTTTTATTAACATTGATAACAGTAATTACACAAAAGAAAAGAAATTAATCACCTTTAATATTTACTTAATACTATCGCTAAACGTAAGAGAACATCAAATTTAAATTATTAAAAAGTGAATTAACGTAAAATATAAACATTCAAATTTAATTTTATCTTAAAAACTGTTAAATTGTATGCATTCAAATTAAAAAAGTGTACACAAAAAAGATGGAAATCATATTTCTGACATTTATTGAAACTTACTTAATAATGTGGTTATGATAAGATAGTTTTGCCGCCATTAAATTAGCAAATTAAAAATAACATAAATGCCGGGTATTTAATTTTAATTTTATTAAATTCCTCAGATTGTATGTATGCAAATTACAATCGCCGAAAATTGAAAAGGATTTAAAAAGTCGGTTCTTATGTTTACTACAATTTCAATAGTCAACAAGTTATAATACAATGTTTTGTTAAAACTGGTAACACAGGTAGAATAAAGAAACGAAATTAATAGTCTCTGGCATTTATTGAAATCTTGATATTTTACTTGATTATAAACGTATTTTCTTGATAAACATCAAATTTTGGGAGTCCACAAATAAGCTAATTAAATAGTAATAGTCAAAACAGCCTTAGGTAATAAAATATAATTTTTTTTATACTTTGAATCGTAAGGAAAGTTGTCATATTTAATAAAATAACGCATTTATTTCCTCCCGTCTAAACTTTTGTCACTAAGGATGTAACGTACAAATTTTAAACAATGTTTCAAGCGAAACATATTATTTCCAGTAATAAATGAATACAATGGGTAGTAAAAGGGTAGACCTGAAATAAACAGCTGGTTGACCTTGCAACGCACGTGGTTTTAAGTATATGGTGCGACAACGTAAATGGTGTTACTAAGACCATTTTCTTATACGTTCCGATGGAAGCGCCGTCTTTAGATCTACAGTGTCAACTAAAACCGCGATTTTATAGGTATACGTTCGTTGTAGCACCCTCACTAAATTTTATATTTAAATACATGTAGTATGGTAGTATCCAAATACGACTCAAAACCAAATGGCACCAAAAAAAGGTGCCACAACGTATATACTGGTGCATAACGAACAGGTGGGTGGGTGCGTGCGTGCGTGTGGGTGGGTACGTGCGTGTGGGTGGGTGTGCGTGCGTGCGTGCGTGGGTGGATGGATGGGTGTAGGGGGCGTGCTATTTTTAAGGAGTTTTTGTTTCGAAATTGTCTTCGTAAAATGATCTATGTTTAGCAAATACGTGAGGGTGACAACTTAACTTGAATGATCGGTTTATCCGGTTCACTAAATTGAAGGTAGGCTATGTGAAACAAATGAAAAGAGTTCACGTTGTCTGAAGCTGATTTTGACGTTTTAACTAATTTTAGTGCTTTGGTGCTGTTTCTGAGGAAATAAGAAAAGTAATCGTTCACTTGCATTTAAAAGGACAAAATGCTTCCCAAATGGCTGAAAGTATTAATAAATCAATGAAAGCATCCTTAATCCCTAGACCACTAAAATCCACAATACGTAAAACAGAATCAACAAAAGAAGGAATGTTAACAGGGAATCAAACAGTGGAATCAGTGAAGGAAGGCAGTAAAAGCAGAGAACGAAGTGCAAGCAGTGAAAGCAGTGAGTGAAAGCAATATGGTACATAAGCAGCAGCACACACAACAGGAAGTTAGTTCAGTTCTAGTAACCCGAAGCAGGAGCAGACAGTTACCAACCTGAGGATGGCAAATGAGATGTTGCCGAAACGTCGTTTTGCAACAAAAGGTCTTTTGGAGACCAGAAGATCTACCCGAGAAACCAGCAGTACACACACACACACACACACACACAAATAATTATATATATATATATATATATATATATATATATATATATATATATATATAGCAATTAATAAATCACTTAAGACATTACATCTTTCTTCGTGGAATTACACTTTTTTTAAATAGCAAACAGTAGAAACGTTTTAAACACCTGGATATAAAGCACATTTTATTGTAAATGTAAGTCTAATTAGGTCGTTCGAATAACACACTGAATGTTAAAAGAAAGTCTCAAAAAACCAATATATGGGTTGTGATTTTTACAAATAACATTATTAGGCCATTTGAAATCGAAGGAAATTTAAATTCACAAACTTATTTAGAATTATTAGTAACAAAAGTTGGCCCTGCATTAGAAGAAGTTGCAAAAGTAATTCAGGAGATCTGGTGTCAACAGGTCAGCTGTCCTGCACATTTTGGTTTAGATGTTAAGAAATGTTTTAAATGATTCGTTTCCAAATCGTTAGGTAGTGGTGGCGCCATAAATTGGCCTGTCAGATCTCTTGATTTAGCCCTTTGTGGGGCCACCTTCAAAGCTAAATTTATAAAAGGCACCACCCAGATATCAATTCTTTGAGGGAGGCAATAGAAGATGAGTGCTGGTTAATTAGCGAAAGACAAGTGGCTAGCGTTAGAAGGGGTTTTTTTATAATAGATTGCGATATTGTTTGTTTCAAAAGGGGGTTTTTTGTTTGAATATTTATTGTAATTTTATTTTTCTTCGTCTTTCTTTAGATTTTTTACAATAAAATTTTTAAAACTCTAATTTTATAATTTAGTATTTTAAACTACATAATTGGGTCTTTTGTCTTAATTAGATTCAATTTTTTGATTAGTAGTTCTTCACTTTAAAGTTAATAAAATGGACGACAATATTAATCAACGTTAAATACTGTTTAAAATTTGTGAAAATGTAAACTTTCACCATTATCACACATAATAAAATACTTATCTTTTTTGGGTTTTTTAATGGTGTATTTTAAATTATACAATCTAAACGTTTCTATAACACTTTTACCTTTGTCAGTAGTAATATCTGTTAAAATTGTTAAAGATGTTGTAAACAATTTTCTAATGAAGATAACTGCAAGTTACCATATTTAAAAAAAGCCAATTACTTATTTAGCGTTTTAAACTAAATATTTCATCTTTTAGTCTTGTAATTAGTGCCTTTGGATGTGCAATCACTCTATATTTTAATTGATACCATTAGCTTTTCTGTCGGTTGAATTTGCGAGCAAGAATCTGCAAAAACGTCCATTCCAAAGTTAAATCCCCATGTTTGGGTTTAAGACCGGACACCCGGTATATTATTGGTTAAGGAACTTGTGTTGAACTTGCCTAGTTACGGTTACTAGTAACGTTCTGTTTTTACACGTTTTCTAAATATCTTAGAGATAAGGTTATATTCTTGTGCATCCAAACCACTGAATTATTTTGTCTAAATATTTATCAATCTGTTTACTGCTAACACAATGTTACGTAATATAAGATGTAAATATTAAGTTGCTATGGGTTTGAAAAGGTTGAAATAACAGTAAACAGGATGGAGGGTGCAGGTTATTTACATGAAATTCAAACAGGCCTTCAATATTAAGTTTATAAATTTACTTTTCCTAGTTGCGTTTATCACAATTAACAAGTTAGTTTATTTTGAACCTAAACGGGTTTTATAATGTTTTATTTTATGGAACATTTGTTTTTAATATGTTATGATTGGTGGATACTTACTTACTAGTGCCAATGGCAATGTTGTTAATATGGTAACCACCCAAAAAAATTTCCTAAATCGTTTACAATTTTAATTGTAATTTTTTTTTTAATTGCAATACCGCTACACGGTTCGTTTTCTAAATGTGGGCTCGTGCGATAACATGTGTCATATGGAACTTGTTTTCTAATATGCCATTAAACTACTGTACTTATGTCGCAGGAATTAGTACATTATATTACTTGGAGTAGAACCATGATACTAAGACTTTTCGTGGAGTAGAATGCACTCACTTTGTGTTCAATCAAGATTGCTGCCGTGCAATTGCATGAAACACAATACAATATTCTACTCTGAGTAATATATACAAAGCGTCTCAGAGTAGGTGTAACAAATTGCGGCAGCAAATAGTACTAGTGAAAATAAGAAGAAAAGTTCCTGTAGGCACGGTCCTAACCTTCATTTCAGAATACAGGGTGTTTAGTTGAGAAAAAATTTACTTTTTTTGCGATAATTCAATGACGGACAATGCGACTCAGAAAAGTGACATTGCATGATGAAAGCTAAATTTTGATTGATCTCAAAATATTCCAGTGGCGTAGTTTCTAGGATGATCTACGTCACCGACTCGCCTTGAATGCCACTTCCATTTTTTTTAATTTCTGGGTTAACTGATTTTTGAAGTTTTTCTTAAAAAATATATCGATTTTGATAAAAACGGCAACCTTTTAATTGCATTTGCAAAAATCAGTCACAATAGTTTCTATAGAAGGATATCAAAGCTTCAAAATAACACTTTGCTGTCATGTGGCAAATAACTATAGTTGGTGCTGTACCGTAATTAGGTACTAACATTTGCCATTATTGAACAATGCCAATTTTCTACTTTGTGTATTCAGTAATAATTCACAATTTTAATACGCTTAAATAAAAAAGTTTTGTAAGTTACAAACAGTAAATTTATTTCATTAAAATATGTCTACAGTGTCAGTGATAATAATTAGGGTAGTTTGAATAAATGAGAATGAGTAGATGGCGCTGTACTGCAATGCAAATTAATTAAAAATTTTAATTCAATTACATAATTTGAATATTTAATTATAATGGTTTTTAACACAGTCATTACCGTTTTTTAAAATTCCAAGGTGGAATATTTTGGAAATGAACGGATATTTAAATTTCATTCTAATGATAAATTACATTATGAATCTCAGCGAGTTCCGTGTTTAAAACATAAAATTAATAAACTAATTAATTCAATAAATAACATTGAGAATATTCAAAGAAAAGAATAAAACATTCAGTGTTTATATCCAGGTGTTTAAACGTTTCTACTGTTTGCTATTTAAAAAAGTGTAATTCCACGAAAAAGATGTAATGTCTTAAGCGATTTTGAATTGCTATATATATATATATATATATATATATATATATATATATATATATATATATATATATATTTTTAAAAACCATTATAATTAAATATTCAAATTATGTAATTGAATTTAAATTTTTAATTAATTTGTCAGTACAGCGCCATTATATTCTCATTTATTCAAACTGTAATTATTATCACTGACACTGTAGACATAAATGAAATATATTTACCTTGTAGTAACACAAAACTTTTATTTAAGCGTATTAAAATGTGTGAATTACGTTACTGAATACAAATGAAAATTGGCATTGTTCAATAATGGCAAATTTGGTACCTAATTCGGTACAGCCCATCACTATAGTTATTTGCCACAGGTGACAAAGTGTTATTTGAAGCTTTAGTTATATCCTTCTATAGAAACTATTGTGACTGATTTTTGTAAAGTGCATATTGAAAAGGTTGCCGTTTTATCAAAATCGATGTATATTTTCAAGAAAAACTACAAAAATCAATTAACGAAATTTAAAAAAATTAAGTGGCATTCAAGCGCGAGTCGGTGACTATAGATCATCCTAGAAACTACGCCACTGAATATTTTTGAGATAATCAAAATTTAGCTTTCATCATGCAATGTCACTTTTCTGAGTCGCATTGTCCGTCATTGAATTATGCAAAAAAAGTAATATTTTTTCAACTAAAACACCCTGTATCTCTGAAATAACAATTAACCGTGCCTACAGGAACTTTTCTTCTTATTTTCACTAGTACTTTTTGCCTTTGTTAACCCTCTGAGACGCTTTTTATATTACGCAGAGTAGAATTTGTTTTATTTTCCATGCAGCAATCTTGATTGAACACAAAGTGATGCGTTCTTCCACGAAAAGTCTTAGTTTGGTTCTACTCCTTATAATGTACTAATTTATAAATGTTTTGGATATTAAAAACAAGTTCCATATGACACATTTAGAAAACATTTAGAAACTAATCGTTGGCGGTGCATACAAATCAAATAAAAAAAATTGTAATGATTTGGAAATTTTTTTCAGTGGTTACCATTTAACAACATTTTTTTAAGTAAGTATCCACCAATCATAAATATTAAAAAAAATGTTCCATAAAATAAAACATTATAAAAGTTTGAAAATAAACTACTTGGTAAGTGTTATAAACGCAAATAGAAAAAATTTTATAAAAATATTGAAGGCCTGTTTATTTCATTAAATAACCTGTTATTTCTGTTTACTGTTAGCTTTCAACCTTTTAACTCCATAGCAACAATATTCGCGTACATGTTATATTTATAACATTGTGTTATACAATTCAAATAATGATAATATAATATTTAAAAATAATTCGTGGTTTGGTGGAATATAATTATCTCTGATATTTGAAAACGTGTAAAAACAGAACGTTACTAATAACTGAAAAGTTCCCTTTTAACCAAAATATACCTGTTCTTAAACCCAAACATGATTTAATTTCGTTTTCAATTCCTGCTCAAATTCAACCGACAGAAAATAATGGTATCAATTAAAATATAAGTGATTACCCAAAGGCACTAATTACAAGACTAAAGATGAAATATTTAGTTTAAAACACTAAATAAGTAATTCGTTTTTAAATATGGTATGCTTTGATTTCTAATTTGTTTCAAATTGTCAAATAATTTTTAAACAGTGAAATTTATCTTTTATTTTTTTAATTGTATTTTAAATTATACAATCTAAACGTTAACACTTACAGTTATCTTTGTCAGAAAATTGTTTACAACATCTTTAACAATTTTAACAAATATTACTACTGACGAAGATAAAAGTGTTATCTAAACGTTTAGATCGTATAATTTAAATACTAAAAAAAAAATAAATTTTTTTGATAATTGGGTTCTTTTCATAAACTTAAACAGTATTTCCTGTTAAACCCATTTTTTAACTTTAAATAATAACTCTGGAATGAAAAAAATTTTCAAAAAAGTTAAATGGTATGAATCAAAATTGAATCTAATTAAGACAAAAGAAATTATGGTTTAAATAAAATTATAAAATTAGAGTTTTAAAATTTATTTAAAAATCTAAAAAACAAAAGAAAAATAAAATTACAAAAATATTCAAACAAAAATTTTTGAAACAAACAATAAATCTATTATAAAATCTAACGTTAACTTGTCTTTCGCTAATTAACCAGCACTTTTATTGCATCCCTCATAAATTGATATCTGGGTGCCTTTTTAAATTTTGCTTTAAGGTGGCCCCACAACTAAATTAAGATCTGACAAGCCAATTTAATTTACCTAACAGTTGAAACGAATCATTTAAAACATTTCTAACATCTAAAGCAAAATGTGGGGCAACCTGTTGAAACCAGATCTCCTGAATTTCTTTTTAACTTCTTCTAATGCAAAACTTTGGTTACTAATCATTCTAAATAAGTTTGTAATTTAAATTTCCTTCGACCAAACGGACCAATAATGTTATTTTAAAATCACCCAAATATTGATTTTTGAGATACTTCGCTTAATATTCCTCCAAATTTTCTTGGTTCCAATAGGATTTGAACATTTGGTTCGATTGATGTAAAAGTACAGTTGTTTAAAACAAAGTATAGACAAAAAATCCAAGCGTGCTCTAGTAATTCTTGAATACATCTGCTTGTCAAAATCGAAAATCATGATGACACTTTTAAAGACATATGTGCTTTAAATCCCATATCCATGTTTTAGATAAACCTACTTCAAAAATTTGTCTTAAACTAATTATGGGTCCAAGTTTGTCAAAACGTTCTTCAGTGCGATCAACATTCTATTTGTTCATTTCCTGCGACATAATTATTTTTAATTTTAGGGATAAAAATTTAATAGATTCTCATTCAACAAAATATTTAGATCTTTCAAATTTCTGCACATAATGGTGAATTACTTAAAACAGTTTTACTTTTTGGTCTTTGATTTTAAATTATTATTATTATTATTATTATTATTACCATGAAAATTCTTTCTTCATTGCAGTAGTTATCCATTTTAAGGTTAATAACATGGATGACAATATTAAACAACGCTAAATACTTTTTAAAATTATTTGACACATTTGAAACAAATTGGAAATCAAGGCATATCATATTCAAAAAAACCAGTTACTTATTTATTGTTTTAAACTAAATAATTCATCTTTTAGTCTTGTAACTAGTACCTTTGGATGTGCAATCACTTTACCTTTTGATTGATACCATTAGCTTTTCTGTCGGTCGAGCAGGAATCTGCAAAACGTTTATTAAAGTTAAATTATGTTCGGGTTTGAGAACGGAACCACCATATTAAGTTTCTATTGAATAATTAGAACACTTGTAGCTGAGTTGGTAGACACTAGTTTAGTAAATGGGAGGACATGGGTTTGAATTTCCTTCGAAAATTTTTCTGTACATAAAAATGTTCACTCCTTATTATTAAATCATGAATTTAATTCATAAATTTTACATTATACTAAACATTAACAGTTGTTAAATAACTATGAATGAGTAATAAATACAGGATTAATATAGCGTCCTTCGTTCAAGCTAATTCACTATTTAGTGCTCCTTCCCGTTGTTTTATATTCTGAAAGACTTTTATAACATTTGCAGAACATATACCCGACACAAGTTTCCAAGATGGGATAGATTATAGTCGGAAAGTTGTGCATTTCTACACCAATCCTGTTCTATAAACTAGTAGAACAGGATAACAGGTAAAATTGTGGGTTTGCTCAACTGCTCACGGTTTTTTAAGGTGTTACCTAATGTTGCACAAATAACTTGCCATAAATAAATCACAATGGGCCGATTGATATAAAACCAAAATGGCGCTATAATATTTAAAATTACACAATCATTGAAATGCCTGACTACGAAAGTTCACAGCTCGTTTAAATACCCAAATAACTAGTTTACCTTTGGACATAAATCACAGCGGTCCTTCGACCTGCAAATCTTCGCCCAGGCTACAAAGTATTGCACGTTTAACCTAAATAACTACTGGCAAATTTTGAATTATAATGAAATTATAATAAAGAAAATAAAACACTTTAATTCAATTTTCACAACCCAAATTTATCATCAATTTAAAATATACTCCGCAATTACTTTTCAAAACAAACAAAAAAATTGACGTTAATTCGATTATCTCATCTTAATAACAAAACAAACTTAAATTGCGCGTAATAATGGGCCGTATAAAAATGACATTCACCTCAGAGATATCGAAACAATTGGTTTCACAAATTAAAATTCGTTTACTTAAAATGCAGTGATACAGCTAGTTTCAAAGTCTGCCTTTACTAAATTATAAATATTACTCGTATGCCAAGACCATAAATGGTTATAACAAATAGTCTGCGTTCCATTTTTAACCAATCGTCACATAAAATTCGGTACAAAATGGTCAATAAACAAATAAAACTCTTATAAATTTGGATTATAACACAGATGAATACGCTTGCCTTAAACTTTAAATGGAAAGATATTAAAAATTGATCCTACAGGGCAGCATTCAACCATTAAATACATTAAAATTGTCAACACAGCAACAATATGAACTATTACCTCAAATTTGATCCCTTTCATCAATTGGCTCCTTTAATTTGTTTTGTTATACAGCCACCTGGTAAAAAGGATAAACCCTGCAGCGCTTGGCAATCCCAGTATGACGCACCTCGAAGGAAAACTACGTCGATTCAATGTCTGAATCGCGGATGATTAATATCGAGATCTAATGACCTAGTTCTAAATGACACTTATTACTTTCTTTAACAACACAAGAAGCTTAAATGTAACCGAGTTTTCGTTACCGACGAGCTATGAACTTAACGTCTAAATTAGGAACGGACGTTTGGTTTCTTTCACAAAGCGATAACCACTCCATAGAAGAAGGAAGCACGAAATTAACGATCAATTTCTTCTTGGATCGTCAACAAACAAGGTGTAACGATAAATCAATCACGTGTTGGTTGAACGACACAATAGAATCCTTCAAAGGGTTGATTAAATTTTAAAATTTCTTTCAACACGGATTTAAGGTAACGCCATTCCACTAATTCACCAGTTGGTAACGGTAATCGCCTCTTTAACTCTCTTATAACTTTACCGATTTAACTCTTATTTTTCTCTTAATTAACCAATCATAACAAGGATTACTTAAAATTTTTAATACAAAACGAACTAAACTCGAAAGCCGGCGGCATTGCAATACAAAAAACACTTGCAACAAGGGGTGGTATCAGTAATCGATATCCTGTAAGTTTATGATTTCATTAACGCTACCCAACGCCTAGTATCTATAAGCGAAACTCTTTGTTTAAGACCCAAAATTTTATCGAAAACTTGCCAACCTGCCTAAAACATTTTAAAAACTACGATATATCTTTCTATACATTTCAATACAAAGTAACAATTTTAAATAATAATTTTCCAAGGGCAATTTCAACGACAATGCTTATTGTAATTGACAAAATTTACAAATGAACAACTATTATTTACAAAAGCTACTCAACAAACTTAGTAAAAAGGGTTTCCTGCCTCTCGGTAATAATAAACAAAATCTTAATTCATAAACAAACCAAAACTTATATTTCGTTTTCAGAAGAAAGATTCTAAATGCCACTACCATTTGTAAGAATTTGGAATACTTACTAAATACGTAAAAGGCAAAAAAAACATTACAATCTAAAAGCTACCAAAAAAAAAATTATGCGTTATCATTGCTTGAAATTATACTACATTTCAGAAATCCGGTACTAATAAATAATTCATGTGCATTTTTTTAAAAACTCGTTTTATAATTAATAACACTTTAATGTCTAGTGTCTCTAGCATTTCCTTAAGGAAAGGTCGAATAAATTTTGATATACATTAAAACAACGAAAAAATATATTTTTGATTTAACCAATTAACAATTCATTCCTGGAAAATTAATAATGCGTTAGTGCAACATTCTCCGTAAATACATGATTGAATACTTTATGTTGGTTAATACAAATAAAAAACCCTGCTTTTGGTTTTCCACGATGAAAACAATTTAATTCCTTTTATTTAGTAAAATTAATTCCAAACTGAAAATTTGTTTCAAATAAAAAAGTAACATATTTCCCCAATGAATTCTTCAAATTAAATTGAGTTTATTATAAATTTTGTAACATTCCATTAATCTACTTTAACTCAAATCGATTACAATTTGGTCTCAACGTTCATAATCCGATCTTGACAGTCTAACGATACAACATTAAATTTACAAATCTTGAATCTCTTTAATAACTTTATAATGAAATATCGTTTTCTTTAATTAATAATGATTAATTACATATTTGGCTGGATGTTTAAAGTTGTAAAATAAATTATAAACAACTTGATAAAACGTTTTAACAGTAAACGTGCATCTTAATGTTGGAGAAAAGTTGTTAAAGGATCTAAGCGCTTTCTTAAATTCTTTTCTTTAAATAATAAGTAAGAAAAGCATAAAGAAAAAATTATCTAAAAAAACCACGTTTCGTTAATTGCCAGCTTCTTCAGATAATTTCAATAAAAATGAGAAGAAAACACTTCCTTGGTGTGACAAGCGAAAATTAAATAAATGAAGACAAAATAACTTTTACATTTGTTACTGAAATTACAGTGGCCCCGTAATAAGACAAGCCGGCGCATAAAGAACTACGGCGGTTGATTATAATAAAATACTAAAGTGGCGTGTCACATTTGTATGTTTAATTTATGTATATTGGAAGAATGCGTATGAAGATGAATAATTAATATTTCCATTTGACGCGTTTTTTAACATTTGGTTTTCATGTTTGCATAATAATCTATCCCTGAAAGTATGAGGCATCTCTCCCATTTGTTGGTAATTTTGAATGTATTTTTTAAAGCTAATAAAAATTAAATAATGAAAGCATTAGGTACCCATTAGAAAATTGTCTTAAAGACGATTAGAGGGGAAAAACATACTTATCTAAATAATAAATTTATAAGCAGTATTACTTCCAGTATAGCTTTTAATTATAATAAATTGCGTATTTACATAAAATATGGTTCTTTGAATTGCTTTTAATATACCATTAAAATATACATTAACAAGATCATAAAGTCGTCTTTCGCGCATAGGCGGGCTCGTCTTCTTACACGCTGGCCACTGTATATGGTTACGATTACTTACTGCAGAGGATAAACTCCATAATCTGCCGACTACTCTGGCTGAAATATGTCTTTTCGGATACATCCAGACAGGTTAGTCTACAATTACTGTCATTTCACCTGCCGACTGTCATGGCACTAACTATTCTAGCTAATTATACAAGGTGTTCGAAAATTGTACAGTCATATTACAGTGGGTCATAAAATTTGTAACGAGTGCCCATACTTGTCTATCTATGACTCCTTTAAAGTGCCGCAGAACGATTGTGACTGGGAAGTTTTGACCCAGCACAATCTAGAAAGTATAACCCACCAGCTAGAAAATACTTACAATTATGGTATATATAATTTATATTTTGTACTATATATATACAGGGTTTTCCACGGTAGGCGTTCGTTAGAAGTTTATGTGGTTAGAAACAATTTAGAAATCTGAATTTTTGGACTTAAGGGTTATTTAAGATTCTCTTTCATTCTAAAATATTTTCAAGCTCATGTTACTTCCGGTTATATCGGAAGTCGCCACTAACTTCCTTATTTTAAATGGAACACCCTGTATATTATTTTATTTTGGATTCTTGACAAAATTTTAGGATACGTCTTATAAGGGTTTCCTATACCTTTTTTCAATTGTTTCTTAGATAACTTGATTTTTCAAAAAATTTGAAAGATGTAACCCTATTTTCAACACTGCTTGTCTTACTTATTTTTGACTGATGGAAAGTGCTTTTCGAGTAGACAGAAGCATAAGAACTATACTTTTGAAATACTCATTGACAATTGATTTATTGCATACATGGTGTTCAAAATTTGATGAACTATTAAACAATTTTCAAAGTTGAAAAACTTTGTTAATTCAAATGTGACACCCTGTATATTATTGGATGAATAGATGCAGCATTTAGTTATGCATCGTTTGGCTATAACATTACCTATACCTATTATCGACAATTTTCTTGTTAATTAATATTTTCTACTTTAATGTGATTTTTGACAGAAACTGGAATGTTTTTCAAAAATAAAATGAACTTAATTCAAACTACACAAATTCTATTTTATTAAAACAATGAAATAAAACAAGAAGATAACAAAACTGAGAGCATAATAACAACTGAAAAGCATAAAACAATTATTTGAACATAACTAGAAGAAAAGTGATAAAAAAGATAAAATGAATCATTATAAATGTTTCATTGTAAATACAGTGATGCATCGTTTTTAGAAATGGCTTGAGATTTAACATAATTATTGGCGAAAAACGAAAAGTTTACAAATCAACGTACGCGTTGTAATTTATACATAAGTGCCCTGTTTCTTTTAAGGTTTTTTATGTACCACACACATCATCTCCTATAATAATGTATCGATCAATTTACAAAAAAAGTCACAAATAAAAAAGCTCCAGGAAATAATAAATAAGATCTATTTAATGTATTGCTCAAAAAGATCACCGTTAACTTGCATACAATAATGCAGCCTGTTTTCAAATTCTGTTCGAACATTACTCAAGACACACTGTTATTAATTGACATTCTTCTACAATTCTCTGACGTAGCACTTCTAATGTTTGAGGCTACGTGGCGTATACTCGTGATTTAAATAAAAAAGTCCAAAGGGATAGATAGTTTCTGAAATTTGGTATCTAGAGGTTTTATGTGATGAGAAATCCAAATTTGATCATAGTTTTGATATATCTTCCAGAGAGCGCCACCAGCAGTCTTTTTTTGTGTATAAATTACAACGCGTACGTTGGTTTGTAAACTTTTCGTTTTTCGCCAATAAGTCTGTCAAATCTCAACCGATTTCTAAAAACGATGCATCACTGTATTCGCAATGAAAAGGGCTTTAAAATGATGTGTCACAAGTTGGATTTGAAATTTTAAAGTTAGGGTTGCTTGGGGCGGGGGCGGGTGGACATATCGAGTTGGCTTGACTGTACAAAAAGCTGCCCCCAAGAACAAAAATCGACGGGTCTCGGCGAATTTAAAAATATTTTTCGGTTTTCTGATTGTAGGGGGAGTCAATTTTTCGTCGGGAAATCCTGTATAAGAACAAGAAATTAACTATTCAGTAACTAAAAATTCGTTTATTTAATAAACATACAGAAAGAAGAAATTTTAAGTTACTCAAATTATTGTTTAATTCAATAAGACACAAATTATTGCAAGCTGTAGATTCCTACCACAAATATTAATTCAGAAAACGAGACATCAAAAATAGATTTCCGAAATATTAATTGTACAGAAAGATAAATACAAATCAAATGGAATTTACATTAAATTTCTTTATAAATAATTGTAACTGACGTTGAAATACCAAACCCCGTTACAAGATTAGCGCTACAAGAGTCACTGAAACATATTTTGTCAATGTAAATCGACAGAGCAAATAAGTAAACAATGGTTAACAGTTATTATACAGAGTTAGTATAGAGTATGGAAGCCCCTGAGTATCTCCCCAACGGTTTATTATTTTTAAATAAAATTAGGCATCGCCTTCTAAAAAGATTCAAGGAATCCAAAAAAATCAGATTTATGTATCATTTGGTTACACCGGAAATAAATATCAATTTCATTTT
>JARFJB010000702.1:0-26193 GCA_036346205.1 Vesta saturnalis | reverse complement strand
TCTACTAATCGATTTGTTCTAGAAATTTAAATGTTTTCTTGATAATTGGGTTTTATTAATCAAACGTCTTTATACTTACTGGTTTGTCAAATTTCACTTTTCTTTATGATAAATCACATATGGTTGCGTATTCGCTGCGCATGCTCACATATATTTTAAAAGAATTTGTTATGTACAGGGTCTAACAGAGATATCTATGCGAAATAAAGATTATAATCCAATTTATTTAATCAATTAAGATTTTTTAAATTAAATAGGACATTACCTTAATGTATCTTGGTCATGTTAACTATGGTTATTGTAGTCAAACAAATAATTTAATTCAATTTCATGATAGTTTGTTTTATAATATTAAAGGCAGGTTCCTTCTAAATTTTCAATGATCCCTATCCCTGTTAGATGAGTCTCATTGTTCTACCGATATTAATTCTAGCCGTAAAAATTATTACTAGCCGTAAGATGAAATATATTATCAAAATATTACATCATTAAACATTATACTATCAAAAATTTATATATTAAAATCCTGTTAATCATCTCATCTCATTATTCTAATTATTTTAAATTATATATCTCAAAAATTATGGCTTCCAAAACGTGGGGCGATTTTAGAAAATTTAGAGGTAACGATAATTCAAAAGCTTAATAAAATTTACAGGATTGAAAATTTTAATATTGTGGTGCGTAGTGTTAAAAAAAAATAAAAATAAATTAAAGTTTAAATTTAAAAATTTGCTTATGGAAGAAGAGGATATTAGAGTAACCAGAACAGGAAAAGTATATGGTCCTAAGGCAAGTAAAGTTACAGTACAAGAAAAAGAAATGTCTGATATAGAAGAAATGCAGGCTGAAACTAGTACGAATAAGGAAAATAAAGCAGACATGGAGATGCTTATGACCATGCTCCAACAGATGCAACAGAGCAGAATAGAGGACATGAAAGAAATTAAACAAAGTAGAATGGAGGACATGAAAGAAATTAAACAAAGCAGAATGGAGGACATGAAAGAAATTAAACAAAACAGCATTAAATTGGAACAAACCATGATAGAAAACAACATTAAAATGGAACAAACCAGAAAAGAGGATATGAAAGAAATTATAGAGAATAGTCTTAAGCTGGAACAAAGTAGAAAAGAATATATGAGTAAATTGGAAGAGAAAATGGAGAAATTAAGTGAGAGGATAGAAAAACAGCTAGGGCAATGGAAAGCTGAAAAGGTGCAATTAAGCGAAAAATTGATCAAGTGCAGAAAAACGCTAGCGAAGAAATGAAGAGTTATGTACATAGTACCAATAACCAAATGTGGAAAGATGTACAAAAATTGCAAGAACAAGAAAGTATAAAATGGGATAATCTTAATGTCAGCATGTTTAATGAGAACCAAGAAATAAGGGAAGAAGTGAACAACAATAAAGAACGCATAAAAGAAATAAAAGATGCTATGCAAGAGAAATTTGGGGAATACGACACAGAATTGAATGGATTAAAAGGTAGAGAACCGGTACGAAGCTGTACGGGAAATTTAGAAAACACGGCATGGGGACAAGAGTTACCGTTCAAATATGAGGGTAAGAGACAAGAGTCACCCATGTTATTCTTAAACAACATCGAAGAGTACTTTGAAGAAATTAAATATGTTGGGAATAGAATGAAGTTAGTAAAGAGGATGATGAAAGGTAATGCAGAATTATGGTTCAATATGATACAAGAACAATGTGGAGATTATCAAAATTTTAGGAATTTATTCATACAACAGTATTGGAGTGAAATCCAACAGGATATGATAAAAGAGGAATTCACCAGAGCCAAATATAACCGAAATTTAGGAACGAGTAGAGAAATTTACATTATGAGGAAGTATCAAATTGCTCGTTACTTTACTCCAGTTATTGGTGAGGCAGCGATGGTGAGATATTTAAGCCAGCAACTTGAACATAATTTAGCTGAGAGTATCATCATTCAAAACATAACCAACATAAATGATATGTTGCAATTTCTGAGAAGATACGAGGCATTCGAACACAATCAAACGACAATAAATAGAGTAAGATGGAGTGACGAACATCAGAATGCAGATGGCAACAGGAATCAGAGAACACAATTTCCTCAACAACAGAATCGATGGGGAAAATAATGCAAATAGAGACAGATTTGAACACAATTACAGAAGATTTAATAACGGCAATAATTACAATAGAAATAATGGCAATAATCAAAATGATCAAGGAAGAGAGTAGAAGAGATGCGCCACGACATGAAAGGAGAAGGACATATGAAGAAATTGTAGACAATCAGAATGGTAGGGCGCAAAATAACCACATACAGGTGGAGAATCCAGCTAGTGAAGAAAGAAGTCAAGGATCATCCAGCGAAGACAACAATAATCAAAATTTTAAATAAGAGCTTCCCGTTGATAACGTCGTCACCAAGTATCAACATCCGAAAGAGTTCATTAACATCGATGAAAATTTAGAAAAGAATCAACACAACTACTACAATTAGCTTTCGTCAATGTGGAAGTGCAGAATTTTAACGTCAAAGCATTAGTGGATGCGGGTCGGAAATTTCTTTAATTAAAGAAGAATTTGTGAAATTAAATGAAAAACGTTTTGATAAAGAAATTATTAGGGTTAAGAAATTAGAAGTTTATGCAGCAACAAATAGAAAGATCAGTGCAATTAACAAAATGTTAAGTACAAATGTAAAAATTGGAAAACAAATTTATCCTACTCAGTGTTATATTACGCCGAACTTAAACATGGATATGATTATAGGTATAGACTTAATACAAAATATAAGGATGAAAATTGATGCCGAGAATCGCACAATTATAATAGGGAATGAAGTATTGAATTGGACGGAGAATAAGTTTAATATTAATGAAAGAAGTGTCCAATATTTAAAGATAGACAAAATCATAAGCCATGAACAGATTGGGGAACAATATTTAACAAACTTACCACAAATTATAGGAATAATTAGAAAGAACTTAACATTAATTGATGAGAAGCCTGGTTTAGCTAAGCGTTACGAACATAAAATAGAAATTGAAGACCTTACACCTTTTAATAATAAAATATATCCGATACCGTATTCCAGAAGAGAGCAAGTTAAGAAAGAAGTAGCGAACATGTTGAGCGAAGGGATCATTGAAAGATCTAAAACGAGCTACATCAATCCTATAGTAGTAGTAAAAAAGAAAGATGATGGATTAAGATTATGTTTAGATGCAAGGAAGCTCAATTCTAGAACCAAACCGCAATACGAAGTTCCACAAAATATTGATATTTTATTGAGCAAAGTTTGGAATAAATGTATATTTTCGAAATTAGATTTAAGAAATTCATTCTGGCTAATTCCTTTAGAGAAAACATGTAGGCAATTCACAGGATTTAGTATCGAAGGTGAGATATTTCAATGTAGGGTAGTTCCATTTGGACTGAGTTCATCGTCAGCAGCACTTGTAAGAGCTATGCAACAAATTTTAAATAAATATGAAGAATTCTGCATGCATTACATTGATGACATTCTTATATACAGCAAAAACGTCGAGGAACATGTACAACATTTGAAAATCATAATGACAGCTTTAGCCGAGAATGGATTAAAATTAAACATAGAAAATGTCAGTTTCTCAAAGATCAAGTTCTGTGTTTAGGGTATGAAATTGAAAAAGTGGTATTAAAGTAAACAAAGAACGGTTAGAAGAAATAAGGAATTATCCAAAACCGAGGAATGTAAGAAATATGAGAGCATTTCTAGGGGTTTTAATTACTACAGGAAGTTCATATATAGATATGCAGAAATGTCTTTACCTTTAGTTGAGTTGTTAAGGAAAAATGTAAAATGGAAATGGGATGAAAAGAAGGAAGAAGCTTTTATAAACATCAAGGAAAATTTATACAGAAATTTAATTTTGCAACACCCTAATTTTCAAGGAACCTTTTAAATTGAAGACAGATGCTTCATATTGTGCAATAGCTGCGGAATTAAGTCAGATACAGGGGAAGAAGAAGTACCTATTTGTTTTCTCTAGAATTCTAAAACCGTACGAACAAAAATATACCATCCCAGAAAAGGAACTTTTAGCCATTGTGTGCTGTCAACAAATTAAAATTTTATCTTCTGGGAAATAAGTTTACAATTGAGACGGATAATTCAGTAGCTTCATTTTTAAAACCACCAATTTTAATAATAATAGGATGTATCATTGGACTTTATTACTCCAAGAATATGATTTTGAAATTAGACATCGACCAGGTAAGGAAAATATTATAGCCGACGCATTAAGTAGGAAGGATGTGAGCAAGCCGGACGTGCACAAAGTTCTTTGTGCAGCAGAACAATTAAAAGCAATTTATACAAAGGAGAGGATATTAGAATCACAAGCTATGAGCAATTTAACAAGCTTAAGAAGAAAAATATTAAATGCAAAAGGGGGGAATTATAAGAATTTTAAAATTGTGGAAGAAGTCATTATTAAGAAGATTTATGACAAGAAATTAACTGTTGTCGATGAAGTTTTAGCTATTATTGAAGATATTCATGTGAATTATGGACACTTAGGAATAAGAAAAGTTTGGATGATGTTTCGAGAAAATTATTATGGAAGAAAGATTTAGTATTGATCAAGAAATTTATAAATAATTGTGAACTGTGCATATTGGCAAAGGAGAAGAATTATACTAATAAAAATGTAGTAAAAGTATTAAAGTCAAGGAACCCTTAGAGTTGGTGGCCATTGACTACATAGAATTTAGTGCCAGGACAGAACGCTTATAAGAATATATTGGTTGTAGTTAACATCTTCTCAAAATTTATCAAATTATATCCAAGCGTACAACAAGTCAATCCATAATCCTGATGGAAAATTTATAGAAGAATGTGGAAAACCTAAGGCAATTCTAGCAGACAACGCCACGTATTTTAAAAGCAACAAATTCATCAAGCAATTTGAGGATAAAATATAAAATGTATTTCTGCTCAATAAGGCATCCACAAGCAAACCCAGCAAAAGGTACATAAAAGAGGTCATAAAATTTCTTAGGATTTTAACACACCAAAAACATAATGCATGGGTGAAATATTTAAGCCTGATAGAAAAATATGTTAATGAGGTACCTAACATAAGGACGGAACTTTCACCGATTACCCTCATGAAAGGTATTATTCCAGAAAGACCTTGGGGACAGAAACAAGAAGAGATTGAAGTCCAAGAATTAATAGCAGAAGCAAGAAAAGGTTATGGAAGATATGGGACAAATATGAGAAGAAACAGAATGAGAAGATTAAGAAGAAAGTAAAATTTAAAGAAGGAGATTTAGTTATAATTAAAAGGTTACATGTAGCAGATCGGTCTAATAAGATTTGTGCTAAGTTACAATTGCCTTATGAAGGGCCCTATAAAATAAATAAAATTATAATAACACAACATATGAACTAATAAACGTAGAAGATAATAGTGTGCGGAAAATTTCACATTTCCATGATATATCCGTATCAGTATAAGATTTAGGGGTACAATCAAAGTATTAGAAGTTTGCCTCATATTAGAATTCGGAAATTCTAAAACTTCAGATTGGGGAATTTTGAGATGAGTCTAATTACGTGCAAGTAGCTATGTAATTTCCATAGTGAAGTTTTACTTTAGTTTGTACGAAAATGGTACATTTCCTTAAATAATTGTAGAATAAGATGATTAATAAACATTGAGGTGTTTGAGAAATTTAAGATATTTTCTTAATGTTGTGTTAATAATGGTAATTTTAGTAATAGACAACACAGTACATAAAAGTATAGGGGATGTTTGTTTTCGTTTTTCAGTTAATTCAATTTTCTTTTAGTTTTATAAGTTTATATTAAACAATATTCCTTAACGACATGTAATACAGGTTGTGGTTGACAAAAATAATGTTACAATTAGAGATAGGCTGGTATCAATGTCGCAATTTACATGTGCGCAGCCGAGATTTGTGAGAACATTCGTATTTGTGCGTTAAACTCATAATAGTGCAAAACTTATGAAAACAGAACAAGCACATTAGTGGGTGACTATATAACATGAATCATGCAGTAGATCTGGAATTATTGTGTTTAATTCAACAGTTCGTCACATTAAACTAGTGTATGACAACATTCCGACACTAGTCGTAGGAGAACTTATCAACCTACAAAAGTGATTAAATAAACTAATTTGTAACTTAAACAATAATTTTAAACACGTACATTAACAGTTATAGTGCTTAAAATGTGAAATTTAACATTAATTTGATAGAGACAATATGAGGTTATGTCATATCCTCGAACATACAATTTTTGTGAAAAGTAATTTTAATTGGGACAATTCCTATAAAATAAATTAGTAGAGGCAAAAAATAGGTAGCCTCAATTTTATGTTGTAATTCCTTATATTTATGTCCAATTTTGTTAATTTTAGTTTGTAAGAATTTTGATAGATTTAAGAATATTTTCCTTTCAAATTGGCCGCAGGCATGTTTGAGATGTATATTAGGTGCAGTAGCTTCCCTATTCCTGTGGAGGTAATTTTCAAGCCTGTAAATTGCATAGAATTAGTTTAAATTCAATAAATAAGGGTAAAAATCAACGTTATTAAGTGTCCGATTTAGATCATGTTTGGTCTTAAAATTTAGAGAAAATTATGGAGATTTTGGAAATGTTTTTAGATTTAAGAAATGTTAAACAGGAAGAAAGTTATAAGGTTTTAAAGAATTTTCGTAATTTAAGAATTGTTTTAACCAATAGGAATTAAGCAAATATTTCTCGTAACTAATGAAACATTCGAAAAATTTGGTTGTCGAGTAAAAAGATATAAATACAAGCGTTTTCAGCTTCTCTTGATCTCTTGATTTTCAACTTTTGCAACAACTTGCCAGAGTAAGCTGTTGCGAAATGTTTTTGAAAATATAATTTTAAACAAAATTAAATCACATCGGGAATATAATAAAGTGCGGTTTAGTTTCGGAAGTGATCATGAAACAAGTGATAGTCTTTTGTTCGTAAAATAATTTTAAATAAGGTTAGTTTACCTTTTCGAACTATAATTCGGAAGTTTCGTTGAGTTATAAAAATATTTCTGACGTTTCGACTTTGTTTATTTAAATGTGAATCGTATATGTTGATGTGCATACTAAATTGTGGTGTCCATAAGTTATTTTCATTATACACCTTGTTTATTAAAAAGTGTTTAATTTACGACAACCATCCATATTCCTGCTCATTCAAAATTTACTTTTGAATGTAATTTATTAAAGAAGCAATAAACCTAAAACAAAGATTCGTCAACATTCTAATATTAATAGTGAAACTTACCGAAGTGAATAAGCTGATTATCTTAAAGAAAACTTTGGATGTTCGAGAGGCAGAATTACGGAAGCCCGGTAGGGCAATCATATTTCGTCCCACCACACTTACTACCTCACAACACGGAATACCTAGTTAACGCGTCACAACTAAGAAATTGAGTTACTGCGTCACAACTCGGATTTCTCAGAGTTAATACGTCATAACTCGGATTTTTCCGAGGTACACAATTTTGATTGTCATACCTAGTTTAGGTTAAATTAGTTTTGTTTTATTTTTAACCAATGGATGCTTTAATTATAAAATATTTTGAACAAGGATACAGTAACAAAGAAATTATATCATTTCTTTTGCTGAGTGATGGGATACAATTAAGTTTAAGACATCTTAAAAATCTAGCAAGATTGGGTTTGAAACGCCGACGTGTAAGAGAACCTGCAACAGAAGATATAATTCGCTATTCTTGCAGAAATTGGCACAAGTGGTAGATGTCTAGGATATAAAACTTTATGGAGACGACTTCAAAGTACGTACAAATTAAAAGTTAAACGGGAAACTGTTTTAAATATACTTCGAGCAGCAGATCCCGATGGTGTTACTGCAAGACGAAAAGACGTTTTTTGCGCAGGCGGTATGTAGTTCCAGGGCCAAACTTTTATGGCATATGGATGGATACGACAAATTAAAACCATATGGGTTCCCCATTCATGGGGCTATAGATGGCTACTCTAGATGTATCTTATGGCTAAATGTAGGTACTACAAATAATAACCCGAAAGTAATCGCTGGCTATTATATTAATGCAGTTGAAAAGCTGAAGGTAGTTCCAACACTATTAAGGACTGATCTGGGAACTGAAAATATAACAACCTGTCTTCTCCAAACATACTTAAGATATTCCCATAATGATACTCTTTCGCGTGAAAATAGTTATATTCAAGGCAAAAGCACATCAAATCAACGAATTGAATGTTGGTGGTCACAAATGCGCCGTTCAGGGGTAAACTGGTGGATTACTTATTTCAAAGACCTTAGAGATCAAGGAGTTTTAATGATGGTGATCCGCTTCATATTGAATGTTTGAGATTTTGTTTTGGGCCATTACTGCAATGTGAATTACAAACTATTATGGAAGAATGGAACCGACATAAAATTAGAAAACAAAAAAATTCGGAGGTACCTGCCGGAAAACCGAATGTATTATTTTTACTTCCAGAAACAGTTAATACCAAAAATTATGGTAAGCCTGTAGACATTGATGACCTAAAAACGTGTAAAGACCTATATACTCTTCAGTCTCAAATATTTAATCCACTGTTTGGTGACTTGGCACAATTAGTCTTGCCTGGAATTGAATTTCCAAAGACACCAAAGGATGCATTGGCTCTGTATAAAGATCTTATACAATTATTCGGGAGTATGATAAAATGTAAAATTTCAAAAAATGTATATTTTAAATAAATCTAAAACTAGCTGAAGCATTGTATTACCTGCCATTGATAGTTAGTGAGTTTAAAAAATAAGAAATATAAATCATACCCTCCAAGAGAGTTTTAACAAAGGAAAGCCATTTTAATGTATTAAAACTATCCAAAGAGTTATAAAAGAAATAGCAAAATATTTACTTAATTTTCACCTCTTATAGGTAACCTTTGGGGTGAGGTAAGTATACCCAGTCAGCAAGGTGACATAGATATTACTTTTATATTGAAGGTGAATTGTATAACGGATATAGAAAATTGGAGGTCTATAAAAAATATTGTGATTCAAAACTATTTTATTATACATACTGCTACATAAAATAAAAGAACTTCCAAACAAAAACAAAGTTTTGATTAAAATAACTAAAACATTAACAAAACAGAACACGAAGGTTATTAATAGTTAAACATAAAAAAATAACTGAAAACATCGTTAAATCTTAACCTGACGAAAATTCTAACGTTTAGTTAAATTATAGAACAATAACCAAATAATAAGTCAAACATCTTATTTAAGCAATAAAAAACAAATTTGAAAACAGTTGTAATCAAGCTTAAGGAGTCAATCACAACCTGAAAAATAGGTACTTAGTTACATGTTACTCCAGCATTCCTTTAATTATTGTTAACAAAAATCAACAGATGGTCTATTGTTAGGTTCATATGATAAACAATTTTAATTATTTCTTGAAGGGCAATAGGTACCTTTGTCAAATCTGGTAATTCTAAATTTAGAAGTTTATTTTTCAAGACTGTTTCTTCGTCTGTATCATCTTGATCATTGACTACGTGCCACACGTCATCTTCGGAAAATAATTCTATTATAGTACACGCTACAGACCAAATGTCACATTTAATTGTTGCAGTTTGTTTATTGAAAAATAACTCTGGAGCCATATATATAGGTGTACCTTTAGCAAATGAACCCATAGTTTTGGTTACTCTGCCAAACTGTGACTGTTACGAATTTCTGCATTTAAACTTGCAACTGTGACATGTTTTTCTGTAAATAAATTAGTATGTCAAACGTGTGTAAATGATTGTGATTGTGTTGTACATACATATTGTATGACGTATTCCTTACGCCCATTTTGAATGTTTAAAGTGGATCATCAGATTTTTTTCTAGCATGTTCGTTTTTTACCCGGACTTGTTAAAACTGTTATAACTCTATCGTGTGACGTCATCCCATTTTTATTTCTCCTATGTTCTTGGTTAGACTTTATATTATTATTATCCTTTCTTTTTTTATGCTTATGGCAACGTTGATATATAATTTTATATATATATATATATATATATATATATATGTGCCAATGAAGATTATGTAAAATCAATCACGTTTTACACAAGAATAAATATTGTTATACCTTATATTTAATAATATTGTTATATTCTATTATCTCCAAGAGGTTATATGGGCCCAGGTGTTACGTTTTACAGTTAAACACTTTTGGTATTTTTTATTATAAATATGGCAGAATCAACAAGTTCATTTTCTATAACTAAATTAAAAGGTAGAGATAATTATACAGAGTGGAAATTTCAAATGATCAATTATTTAAAACATGAAGATTTATGGAAGTGTATTTGGTGGGTATCCTGCTGATGATACTACAACTGCATCAATAAAAACACGAAAGGAAGAAAAGCTCTTTCAAAATTAATTTATTGGTAGAAAAGTCAGTTATCCCTCATGTTATGAAATGTAAAACAGCTAAAGAATCTTGGGAAGCATTAGAATCTGCGTTCCAAGATAAAGGTTTAAATAGAAGATTAAGTCTTTTACGTAAACTTTGCTCTATTAAATTAACAAAGTTTAAATCCATGGAAGAATATATTAATGAAACAATGAGTATTGCAGAAAATTTATCAGAATGTGGAAAACCTGTCGACAACGATTTTCTGGGAGCAATTATGCTACAAGGGTTAACTGAAGATTACGATCCCATGATAATGGCCTTAGAATCATCTGGACAAAAAGTAACTTGTGATCTTGTAAAAACTAAATTATTACAGGACACAAAATATAATAATTATTCAGGACCTAATCAATCAAATGCTCTTTTTTCACAAAACAGCAATAATTTTATGAATTCTAATAAATTCCATTCTCATACTAACCAATATAATTTTAACCCACATCAGTCATACAGGAGGGGACAAAATAATTACCGGGGTTCATTCAACAACCGTGGATCAGCAAGTAACAGAGGATATATAAATAATAACACAAGATTTGGATCTGGGTATCAAAATTCTTATTCGTCTGCACCCCCACAGACCTCTCAAGGTAAATACCAGTCTTATAATTATAATCATAAAAACGCAAATCAATTAAGTAATAATAACAGAAATACAAATCAGAATAATGATTTAAAAAAGAGAGCCCTTCTTACGGCAGCAGCATTGGAAACAACCACTCACCTGGAACGGAATAGCTGGGTAGTGGACTCAGGGCCAACACATATGAGTCTTGATAAAAATCTTATGATTAATTTTAAAAATGATAATCAAGATATTATCATGGCGGATGGCAGAATGGTTGAAAGTCAAGGTACAGGTGATGTACCAATCTCATCAAAATATGTTGAAAAGCTATCAAATGTTATGTATGTACCTAATCTTTCTTATAATTTAGTTTCTGTAAATAAGATAACAGAACAACAATTATTGACTTTATTTGATGAAAAAAAATGTTATGTTTATGAAAAGGACCAAGTAGAGATTAACGGTGAGCCTGTGATTATAGCGACAAAAAACAATGGACTATATTATTTAGATTTGGAAAACAAAAATGTTGACTTTACAACAGATAATGAAAATGTTTGTCTTTCAGCTGAAACAAAATAATAGATCAGATATGTTGGCATCGTCGACTTGGACATTTAAACAGAGTGAGTATGTCTTTGCTTAAAACAAATTAGCAAATGGCATTAACTATGAGGATCAATTTCAAGATTGTATTTCATGTTTAAAAGGAAAATGGTACAAACTCCGTTCACCAGTTCCAGCAGAAAAGTAAAAATAAATTGGAGTTGTTGCATATGGATCTCTGTGGACCATTGCAAGTACCTTCATATTCTGGTAAGCGTTTTTCTTAACCATTATCGATGATTTTTCAAGAAAAGTTTTTATTAAATTTATCGAAAAGAAAAGTGATGTTTGAGAAATTTAAAGATTTTAAAATTTATGTTGAAAATCAAACAAACTTAAAAATAAAAGAGTTCGTACAGATAATGGGGGAGTTCCTTTGTTCACAGCTGAAAAATCTTTTAGAGATTCTGGGATTAAGCATGAACTTACTATACCGTATACGCCAAGTCAAAATGGTGTTGCGGAAAGATACAATCGTACTATCTCAGAAAAAATGAGGTGTATGATGGCTGATGATGATTGCGATGAAAGAATGTGGGCTGAAGCAGCAAATACAGCGGTATATTTAATTAACAGATCTCCCAGTAAAAGATACCAAACAAAACACCAGAAGAACTCTGGACCGAGAAAAGGTTAATTTAGATCATTTACGAGTTTTTGGTTGTCCAGCATATGTTAGAATACCTAAAGAAAATAGAAGGAAACTAGATCATACAAGCAAGTTATGTATTTTTGTTGGATACTGCGAAGAAAGTAAAGGGTATAGACTTCTAGATTATGAAGACCCTTCTATACTGATAAGAGCTCGAGATGTAATATTTTTAGAAAATAAATGTTTTAAAAACCTGGGTGAAGAAAAACAATCTGAGAACCAAATTCTTTCAAATATTTTGGTAGAAAAGAAACAAGAAGTTCAAAAAAAATCTGAGGATGAGTTGTCAGAAGAAGATGATGATTGCAATATTTCTGAAGCAGAAGAAGAACATTCGGATCGTCGATATCCAAAGCGGAAAAGAGTTACTAATAGAAATTTAGAAGATTTTGTACTGTACACAGCAGTGACTGAAGAAAATGTGCGGTGTCCAGTGTCAGTTAGTGAGGCATTACGTAGTGAAAAGTGGAAAAATGCAATGAATGCCGAATATAATGCTCTAATAAAAAATGAAGTTTGGTGTTTAGTTGATAAGCCGGTTGATAAAAATATTGTTCAGTGCAAATGGGTATTTACTGAAAAAGATGTAAGTAACTCAAAAACTTGTAAAGCTAGACTAGTAGCAAAAGGTTTCTCTCAAATCCCTGGTATAGATTATGAGGAAACTTATTCTCCTGTTATTAAGTATTCCACAATCAGACTTCTGTTGGCCATGGCCGTAGATATGGGTCTCACTGTGGACCATTTAGATGTTCCCACAGCTTTTCTAAATGGAGAGCTGGTGGAACAAATATATATGGCACAACCGGAAGGCTTTATATTGCCAGAAAATAAAAATAAAGTTTGTTTATTGAAGAAGGCTATTTATGGTTTAAAACAGTCGTCGAAGGTGTGGAATGACAAGGTCAAATATGTATTAAATGGTTTAGGGTATAAAAGTTCAGATTATGAATGTTGTCTATTTTATAAGAAGAGTAGTAACGGTCTTATTACATTAATAGGTGTATTTGTAGATGATTTCATATTGTTATCTAACGATAAAATTGAACATGATCGTATTAAAGATGAACTACATCAAAAATTTAAGATAAAAAATTTAGGACAAGTCAAAAAATTTTTAGGATTGAATATAACACAATCTGAAAACAAAATTTCAATTAATCAAAGGGGTTATATTATAAACCTAATCAATAAATTTAAAATGAATGATGCTAAAAATGCTTTGACTCCCATTGAAGCAAATTTAAAACTAGTAAAAATGGGTAAGATTGAAAATGTTCTTCCTTATCAGGAATTAATAGGTTCTCTATTGTTTTGGCAATTAATACAAGACCAGATATAATGTACGCGGTAAATTTTCTAAGTCAATATAATAATTGTTATGGAAAGAACATTTCAAACATGTTAAACGAATTTTACGTTACCTCAAAGGTACTCTTGATATAAATTTAACTTACTCAAAAACAGAAAATAATTGCTTGCGCGCCTTTGTCGATGCCGATTGGGCGAACGACATTAACGATAGAAAATCTTATTCAGGATTTGTTTTTAAATTTAGTGGTGGGCCTATTACTTGGGAGGCTAAGAAGCAAAAATCAATTAGTCTTTCAACTACTGAGGCTGAGTACAATAGTTTGTCGGAGTGTGCTAAGGAAAGTGTTTCTCAAAAATTTATTATCTGAAATTTTTGTTCCTATCAATACTGTATGGTTATACAATGATAATCAAAGTGCTCAAAAGTTGGCATACAATTCGTCTTTTCACAATAGAACAAAGCACATAGATATTAGAGTTCACTATTTAAAGAATTAGTAAAAATGGAGAAATAAGTTTAAAGTATATTCCCACTGATGAGATGGTGGCAGATATATTTACAAAAACACAGTCCAAACACAACTTATGTATGAAAAACTGTTTAATATGTAATTCATTATAATAAGTAACTAAACATATAAATTTGTAATAATTTTTTTTTGAAATGAGGTCACACGTTAAGGGAGGATGTTGTAACTCTATCGTGTGACGTCATCCCATTTATTTCTCGTATGTTCTTGGTTAGACTTTATATTATTATTATCCTTTCTTTTTTTTTTATGCTTATGGCAACGTTGATATATAATTTTATATATTTTGAGATGAGTCTAATTACGTGCAAGTAGTTATGTAATTTCCATAGTGAAGTTTTACTTTAGTTTGTACGAAAATGGCACATTTCCTTAAATAATTGTAGAATAAGATGATTAATAAACATTGAGGTGTTTGAGAAATTTAAGATATTTTCTTAATGTTGTGTTAATAATGGTAATTTTAGTAATAGACAACACAGTACATAAAAGTATAGGGGATGTTTGTTTTCGTTTATGAGTTAATTCAATTTTCTTTTAGTTTTATAAGTTTATATTAAACAATATTCCCTAACGACATGCAATACAGGTTGTGGTTCACAAAAATAATGTTACAATTAGAGATAGGCTGGTATCAATGTCGCAATTTACATGTGCGCAGCCGAGATTTGTGAGAACATTCGTATTTGTGCGTTAAACTCATAATAGTGCAAAACTTATGAAAAACAGAACAAGCACATTAGTGGGTGACTATATAACATGAATCATGCAGTAGATCTGGAATTATTGTGTTTAATTCAACAGTTCGTCACATTAAACTAGTGTATAACAACATTCCGACACTAGTCGTAGGAGAACTTATCAACCTACAAAAGTGATTAAATAAACTAATTTGTAACTTAAACAATAATTTTAAACACGTACATTAACAGTTATTGTGCTTAAAATGTGAAATTTAACATTAATTTGATAGAGACAATATGAGGTTATGTCATATCCTCGAACATACAATTTTTGTGAAAAGTAATTTTAATTGGGACAATTCCTATAAAATAAATTAGTAGAGGCAAAAATAGTAAGGTAGCCTCACTTTTATGTTGTAATTCCTTATATTTATGTCCAATTTTGTTAATTTTAGTTTGTAATTTTGATAGATTTAAGAATTTTTTCCTTTCAAATTGGCCGCAGGCATGTTTGAGATGTATATTAGGGTGCAGTAGCTTCCCCTATTCCTGTGGAGGTAATTTTCAAGCCTGTAAATTGCATAGAATTAGTTTAAAATTCAATAAATAAGGGTAAAATCAACGTAGTTATTAAGTGTCCGATTTAGATCATGTTTGGTTTCAAAATTTAGAGAAAATTATGGAGATTTTGGAAATGTTTTTAGATTTAAGAAATGTTAAACAGGAAGAAAGTTATAAGGTTTTAAAGAATTTTCGTAATTTAAGAATTGTTTTAACCAATAGGAATTAAGCAAATATTTCTCGTAACTAATGAAACATTCGAAAAATTTGGTTGTCGAGTAAAAAGATATAAATACAAGCGTTTTCAGCTTCTCTTGATCTCTTGATTTTCAACTTTTGCAACAACTTGCCAGAGTAAGCTGTTGCGAAATGTTTTTGAAAATATAATTTTAAACAAAATTAAATCACATCGGAATATAATAAAGTGCGGTTTAGTTTCGAAGTGATCATGAAACAAGTGATAGTCTTTTGTTCGTAAAATAATTTTAAATAAGGTTAGTTTACCTTTTTGAACCATAATTCGGAAATTTCGTTGAGTTATAAAAATATTTCTGACGTTTCGACTTTGTTTATTTAAATGTGAATCGTATATGTTGATGTGCATACTAAATTGTGGTGTCCATAAGTTATTTTCATTATACACCTTGTTTATTAAAAAGTGTTTAATTTACGACAACCATCCATATTCCATGCTCATTCAAAATTTACTTTTGAATGTAATTTATTAAAGAAGCAATAAACCTAAAACAAAGATTCGTCAACATTCTAATATTAATAGTGAAACTTACCGAAGTGAATAAGCTGATTATCTTAAAGAAAACTTTGGATGTTCGAGAGGCAGAATAGCAGGTTGCAGCAGTTGGTGTTTACAATCGTCTTGTGCAGCAGTTACCCACGAAGAAGGACAAATATGTAAGTACTTTGTTGACATTGATACTATATTGTTATGTTCACAATTTATATCCTTTGTAATAACAATGATGTGCAACAACATGTATGCATGTTCAAAGGGAATGTTATTTGTTCTAGAAATTTAAATGTTTTCTTGATAATTGGGTTTTATTAATCAAACGTCTTTATACTTACTGGTTTGTCAAATTTCACTTTTCTTTATGATAAATCACATATGGTTGCGTATTCGCTGCGCATGCTCACATATATTTTAAAAGAATTTGTTATGTACAGGGTCTAACAGAGATATCTATGCGAAATAAAGATTATAATCCAATTTATTTAATCAATTAAGATTTTTTAAATTAAATAGGACATTACCTTAATGTATCTTGGTCATGTTAACTATGGTTATTGTAGTCAAACAAATAATTTAATTCAATTTCATGATAGTTTGTTTTATAATATTAAAGGCAGGTTCCTTCTAAATTTTCAATGATCCCTATCCCTGTTAGATGAGTCTCATTGTTCTACCGATATTAATTCTAGCCGTAAAAATTATTACTAGCCGTAAGATGAAATATATTATCAAAATATTACATCATTAAACATTATACTATCAAAAATTTATATATTAAAATCCTGTTAATCATCTCATCTCATTATTCTAATTATTTTAAATTATATATCTCAAAAATTATGGCTTCCAAAACGTGGGGCGATTTTAGAAAATTTAGAGGTAACGATAATTCAAAAGCTTAATAAAAATTTACAGGATTGAGAATTTTAATATTGTGGTGCGTAGTGTTAATAAAAAAAAAATAAATAAATAATATTAAAGTTTAAATTTAAAAAATTTGCTTATGGAAGAAGAGGATATTAGAGTAACCAGGACAGGAAAAGTATATGGTCCTAAGGCAAGTAAAGTTACAGTACAAGAAAAAGAAATGTCTGATATAGAAGAAATGCAGGGTGAAACTAGTACGAAGAAGGAAAATAAAGCAGACATGGAGATGCTTATGACCATGCTCCAACAGATGCAACAGAGCAGAATAGAGGACATGAAAGAAATTAAACAAAGCAGAATGGAGGACATGAGAGAAATTAAACAAAGTAGAATGGAGGACATGAAAGAAATTAAACAAAACAGCATTAAATTGGAACAAACCATGATAGAAAACAACATTAAAATGGAACAAACCAGAAAAGAGGATATGAAAGAAATTATAGAGAATAGTCTTAAGCTGGAACAAAGTAGAAAAGAATATATGAGTAAATTGGAAGAGAAAATGGAGAAATTAAGTGAGAGGATAGAAAAACAGCTAGGGCAATGGAAAGCTGAAAAGGTGCAATTAAGCGAAAAAATTGATCAAGTGCAGAAAAACGCTAGCGAAGAAATGAAGAGTTATGTACATAGTACCAATAACCAAATGTGGAAAGATGTACAAAAATTGCAAGAACAAGAAAGTATAAAATGGGATAATCTTAATGTCAGCATGTTTAATGAGAACCAAGAAATAAGGGAAGAAGTGAACAACAATAAAGAACGCATAAAAGAAATAAAAGATGCTATGCAAGAGAAATTTGGGGAATACGACACAGAATTGAATGGATTAAAAGGTAGAGAACGAAGCTGTACGGGAAATTTAGAAAACACGGCATGGGGGCAAGAGTTACCGTTCAAATATGAGGGTAAGAGACAAGAGTCACCCATGTTATTCTTAAATAACATCGAAGAGTACTTTGAAGAAATTAAATATGTTGGGAATAGAATGAAGTTAGTAAAGAGGATGATGAAAGGTAATGCAGAATTATGGTTCAATATGATACAAGAACAATGTGGAGATTATCAAAATTTTAGGAATTTATTCATACAACAGTATTGGAGTGAAATCCAACAGGATATGATAAAAGAGGAATTCACCAGAGCCAAATATAACCGAAATTTAGGAACGAGTAGAGAAATTTATATTATGAGGAAGTATCAAATTGCTCGTTACTTTACTCCAGTTATTGGTGAGGCAGCGATGGTGAGATATTTAAGCCAGCAACTTGAACATAATTTAGCTGAGAGTATCATCATTCAAAACATAACCAACATAAATGATATGTTGCAATTTCTGAGAAGGTACGAGGCATTCGAACACAATCAAACGACCAGAAATAGAGTAAGATGGAGTGACGAACATCAAAATACAGATGGCAACAGGAATCAGAGAACACAATTTCCTCAACAACAGAATCGAGGAGGAAATAATGCAAATAGAGACAGATTTGAATACAATTACAGAAGATTTAATAACGGCAATAATTACAATAGAAATAATGGCAATAATCAAAATGATCAAGGAAGAGAGTAGAAGAGATGCGCCACGACATGAAAGGAGAAGGACATATGAAGAAATTGTAGACAATCAGAATGGTAGGGCGCAAAATAACCACATACAGGTGGAGAATCCAGCTAGTGAAGAAAGAAGTCAAGGATCATCCAGCGAAGACAACAATAATCAAAATTTTAAATAAGAGCTTCCCGTTGATAACGTCGTCACCAAGTATCAACATCCGAAAGAGTTCATTAACATCGATGAAAATTTAGAAAAGAATCAACACAACTACTACAATTAGCTTTCGTCAATGTGGAAGTGCAGAATTTTAACGTCAAAGCATTAGTGGATGCGGGTCGGAAATTTCTTTAATTAAAGAAGAATTTGTGAAATTAAATGAAAAACGTTTTGATAAAGAAATTATTAAGGTTAAGAAATTAGAAGTTTATGCAGCGACAAATAGAAAGATCAGTGCAATTAACAAAATGTTAAGTACAAATGTAAAAATTGGAAAACAAATTTATCCTACTCAGTGGTATATTACGCCGAACTTAAACATGGATATGATTATAGGTATAGACTTAATACAAAATGTAAGGATGAAAATTGATGCCGAGAATCGCACAATTATAATAGGGAATGAAGTATTGAATTGGACGGAGAATAAGTTTAATATTAATGAAAGAAGTGTCCAATATTTAAAGATAGACAAAATTATAAGCCATGAACAGATTGGGGAACAATATTTAACAAACTTACCACAAATTATAGGAATAATTAGAAAGAACTTAACATTAATTGATGAGAAGCCTGGTTTAGCTAAGCGTTACGAACATAAAATAGAAATTGAAGACCTTACACCTTTTAATAATAAAATATATCCGATACCGTATTCCAGAAGAGAGCAAGTTAAGAAAGAAGTAGCGAACATGTTGAGCGAAGGGATCATTGAAAGATCTAAAACGAGCTACATCAATCCTATAGTAGTAGTAAAAAAGAAAGACGATGGATTAAGATTATGTTTAGATGCAAGGAAGCTCAATTCTAGAACAAAACCGCAATACGAAGTTCCACAAAATATTGATATTTTATTAAGCAAAGTTTGGAATAAATGTATATTTTCGAAATTAGATTTAAGAAATTCATTCTGGCTAATTCCTTTAGAGAAAACATGTAGGCAATTCACAGGATTTAGTATCGAAGGTGAGATATTTCAATTTAGAGTAGTTCCATTTGGACTGAGTTCATCGTCAGCAGCACTTGTAAGGGCTATGCAACAAATTTTAAATAAATATGAAGAATTCTGCATGCATTACATTGATGACATTCTTATATACAGCAAAAACGTCGAGGAACATGTACAACATTTGAAAATCATAATGACAGCTTTAGCCGAGAATGGATTAAAATTAAACATAGAAAATGTCAGTTTCTCAAAGATCAAGTTCTGTGTTTAGGGTATGAAATTGAAAAAGTGGTATTAAAGTAAACAAAGAACGGTTAGAAGAAATAAGGAATTATCCAAAACCGAGGAATGTAAGAAATATGAGAGCATTTCTAGGGGTTTTAATTACTACAGGAAGTTCATATATAGATATGCAGAAATGTCTTTACCTTTAGTTGAGTTGTTAAGGAAAAATGTAAAATGGAAATGGGATGAAAAGAAGGAAGAAGCTTTTATAAACATCAAGGAAAATTTATACAGAAATTTAATTTTGCAACACCCTAATTTTCAAGGAACCTTTTAAATTGAAGACAGATGCTTCATATTGTGCAATAGCTGCGGAATTAAGTCAGATACAGGGGAAGAAGAAGTACCTATTTGTTTTCTCTAGAATTCTAAAACCGTACGAACAAAAATATACCATCCCAGAAAAGGAACTTTTAGCCATTGTGTGCTGTCAACAAATTAAAATTTTATCTTCTGGGAAATAAGTTTACAATTGAGACGGATAATTCAGTAGCTTCATTTTTAAAACCACCAATTTTAATAATAATAGGATGTATCATTGGACTTTATTACTCCAAGAATATGATTTTGAAATTAGACATCGACCAGGTAAGGAAAATATTATAGCCGACGCATTAAGTAGGAAGGATGTGAGCAAGCCGGACGTGCACAAAGTTCTTTGTGCAGCAGAACAATTAAAAGCAATTTATACAAAGGAGAGGATATTAGAATCACAAGCTATGAGCAATTTAACAAGCTTAAGAAGAAAAATATTAAATGCAAAGGGGGGAATTATAAGAATTTTAAAATTGTGGAAGAAGTCATTATTAAGAAGATTTATGACAAGAAATTAACTGTTGTTGATGAAGTTTTAGCTAGAGAAATTATTGAAGATATTCATGTGAATTATGGACACTTAGGAATAAGAAAAGTTTGGATGATGTTTCGAGAAAATTATTATGGAAGAAAGATTTAGTATTGATCAAGAAATTTATAAATAATTGTGAACTGTGCATATTGGCAAAGGAGAAGAATTATACTAATAAAAATGTAGTAAAAGTATTAAAGTCAAGGAACCCTTAGAGTTGGTGGCCATTGACTACATAGAATTTAGTGCCAGGACAGAACGCTTATAAGAATATATTGGTTGTAGTTAACATCTTCTCAAAATTTATCAAATTATATCCAAGCGTACAACAAGTCAATCCATAATCCTGATGGAAAATTTATAGAAGAATGTGGAAAACCTAAGGCAATTCTAGCAGACAACGCCACGTATTTTAAAAGCAACAAATTCATCAAGCAATTTGAGGATAAAATATAAAATGTATTTCTGCTCAATAAGGCATCCACAAGCAAACCCAGCAAAAGGTACATAAAAGAGGTCATAAAATTTCTTAGGATTTTAACACACCAAAAACATAATGCATGGGTGAAATATTTAAGCCTGATAGAAAAATATGTTAATGAGGTACCTAACATAAGGACGGAACTTTCACCGATTACCCTCATGAAAGGTATTATTCCAGAAAGACCTTGGGGACAGAAACAAGAAGAGATTGAAGTCCAAGAATTAATAGCAGAAGCAAGAAAAGGTTATGGAAGATATGGGACAAATATGAGAAGAAACAGAATGAGAAGATTAAGAAGAAAGTAAAATTTAAAGAAGGAGATTTAGTTATAATTAAAAGGTTACATGTAGCAGATCGGTCTAATAAGATTTGTGCTAAGTTACAATTGCCTTATGAAGGGCCCTATAAAATAAATAAAATTATAATAACACAACATATGAACTAATAAACGTAGAAGATAATAGTGTGCGGAAAATTTCACATTTCCATGATATATCCGTATCAGTATAAGATTTAGGGGTACAATCAAAGTATTAGAAGTTTGCCTCATATTAGAATTCGGAAATTCTAAAACTTCAGATTGGGGAATTTTGAGATGAATCTAATTACTCATGTAGCTATGTAATTTCCATAGTAAAGTTTTATTTTAGTTTAGTACGAAAATGGTACATTTCCTTATATAATTGTAGAATAAGATGATTAATAAACATTGAGGTGTTTGAGAAATTTAAGATATTTTCTTAATGTTGTGTTAATAATGGTAATTTTAGTAATAGACAACACAGTACATAAAAGTATAGGGGATGTTTGTTTACGTTTTTGAATTAATTCAATTTTCGTTTAGTTTTATAAGTTTATATTAAACAATATTCCCTAACGACATGCAATACAGGTTGTGGTTGACAAAAATAATGTTACAATTAGAGATAGGCTGGTATCAATGTCGCAATTTACATGTGCGCAGCCGAGATTTGTGAGAACATTCGTATTTGTGCGTTAAACTCATAATAGTGCAAAACTTATGAAAACAGAACAAGCACATTAGTGGGTGACTATATAACATGAATCATGCAGTAGATCTGGAATTATTGTGTTTAATTCAACAGTTCGTCACATTAAACTAGTGTATGACAACATTCCGACACTAGTCGTAGGAGAACTTATCAACCTACAAAAGTGATTAAATAAACTAATTTGTAACTTAAACAATAATTTTAAACACGTACATTAACAGTTATAGTGCTTAAAATGTGAAATTTAACATTAATTTGATAGAGACAATATGAGGTTATGTCATATCCTCGAACATACAATTTTTGTGAAAAGTAATTTTAATTGGGACAATTCCTATAAAATAAATTAGTAGAGGCAAAAAATAGGTAGCCTCAATTTTATGTTGTAATTCCTTATATTTATGTCCAATTTTGTTAATTTTAGTTTGTAAGAATTTTGATAGATTTAAGAATATTTTCCTTTCAAATTGGCCGCAGGCATGTTTGAGATGTATATTAGGTGCAGTAGCTTCCCTATTCCTGTGGAGGTAATTTTCAAGCCTGTAAATTGCATAGAATTAGTTTAAATTCAATAAATAAGGGTAAAAATCAACGTTATTAAGTGTCCGATTTAGATCATGTTTGGTCTTAAAATGTAGAGAAAATTATGGAGATTTTGGAAATGTTTTTAGATTTAAGAAATGTTAAACAGGAAGAAAGTTATAAGGTTTTAAAGAATTTTCGTAATTTAAGAATTGTTTTAACCAATAGGAATTAAGCAAATATTTCTCGTAACTAATGAAACATTCGAAAAATTTGGTTGTCGAGTAAAAAGATATAAATACAAGCGTTTTCAGCTTCTCTTGATCTCTTGATTTTCAACTTTTGCAACAACTTGCCAGAGTAAGCTGTTGCGAAATGTTTTTGAAAATATAATTTTAAACAAAATTAAATCACATCGGGAATATAATAAAGTGCGGTTTAGTTTCGGAAGTGATCATGAAACAAGTGATAGTCTTTTGTTCGTAAAATAATTTTAAATAAGGTTAGTTTACCTTTTCGAACCATAATTCGGAAGTTTCGTTGAGTTATAAAAATATTTCTGACGTTTCGACTTTGTTTATTTAAATGTGAATCGTATATGTTGATGTACATACTAAATTGTGGTGTCCATAAGTTATTTTCATTATACACCTTGTTTATTAAAAAGTGTTTAATTTACGACAACCATCCATATTCCTGCTCATTCAAAATTTACTTTTGAATGTAATTTATTAAAGAAGCAATAAACCTAAAACAAAGATTCGTCAACATTCTAATATTAATAGTGAAACTTACCGAAGTGAATAAGCTGATTATCTTAAAGAAAACTTTGGATGTTCGAGAGGCAGAATTACGGAAGCCCGGTAGGGCAATCATATTTCGTCCCACCACACTTACTACCTCACAACACGGAATACCTAGTTAACGCGTCACAACTAAGAAATTGAGTTACTGCGTCACAACTCGGATTTCTCAGAGTTAATACGTCATAACTCGGATTTTTCCGAGGTACACAATTTTGATTGTCATACCTAGTTTAGGTTAAATTAGTTTTGTTTTATTTTTAACCAATGGATGCTTTAATTATAAAATATTTTGAACAAGGATACAGTAACAAAGAAATTATATCATTTCTTTTGCTGAGTGATGGGATACAATTAAGTTTAAGACATCTTAAAAATCTAGCAAGATTGGGTTTGAAACGCCGACGTGTAAGAGAACCTGCAACAGAAGATATAATTCGCTATTCTTGCAGAAATTGGCACAAGTGGTAGATGTCTAGGATATAAAACTTTATGGAGACGACTTCAAAGTACGTACAAATTAAAAGTTAAACGGGAAACTGTTTTAAATATACTTCGAGCAGCAGATCCCGATGGTGTTACTGCAAGACGAAAAGACGTTTTTTGCGCAGGCGGTATGTAGTTCCAGGGCCAAACTTTTATGGCATATGGATGGATACGACAAATTAAAACCATATGGGTTCCCCATTCATGGGGCTATAGATGGCTACTCTAGATGTATCTTATGGCTAAATGTAGGTACTACAAATAATAACCCGAAAGTAATCGCTGGCTATTATATTAATGCAGTTGAAAAGCTGAAGGTAGTTCCAACACTATTAAGGACTGATCTGGGAACTGAAAATATAACAACCTGTCTTCTCCAAACATACTTAAGATATTCCCATAATGATACTCTTTCGCGTGAAAATAGTTATATTCAAGGCAAAAGCACATCAAATCAACGAATTGAATGTTGGTGGTCACAAATGCGCCGTTCAGGGGTAAACTGGTGGATTACTTATTTCAAAGACCTTAGAGATCAAGGAGTTTTAATGATGGTGATCCGCTTCATATTGAATGTTTGAGATTTTGTTTTGGGCCATTACTGCAATGTGAATTACAAACTATTATGGAAGAATGGAACCGACATAAAATTAGAAAACAAAAAAATTCGGAGGTACCTGCCGGAAAACCGAATGTATTATTTTTACTTCCAGAAACAGTTAATACCAAAAATTATGGTAAGCCTGTAGACATTGATGACCTAAAAACGTGTAAAGACCTATATACTCTTCAGTCTCAAATATTTAATCCACTGTTTGGTGACTTGGCACAATTAGTCTTGCCTGGAATTGAATTTCCAAAGACACCAAAGGATGCATTGGCTCTGTATAAAGATCTTATACAATTATTCGGGAGTATGATAAAATGTAAAATTTCAAAAAATGTATATTTTAAATAAATCTAAAACTAGCTGAAGCATTGTATTACCTGCCATTGATAGTTAGTGAGTTTAAAAAATAAGAAATATAAATCATACCCTCCAAGAGAGTTTTAACAAAGGAAAGCCATTTTAATGTATTAAAACTATCCAAAGAGTTATAAAAGAAATAGCAAAATATTTACTTAATTTTCACCTCTTATAGGTAACCTTTGGGGTGAGGTAAGTATACCCAGTCAGCAAGGTGACATAGATATTACTTTTATATTGAAGGTGAATTGTATAACGGATATAGAAAATTGGAGGTCTATAAAAAATATTGTGATTCAAAACTATTTTATTATACATACTGCTACATAAAATAAAAGAACTTCCAAACAAAAACAAAGTTTTGATTAAAATAACTAAAACATTAACAAAACAGAACACGAAGGTTATTAATAGTTAAACATAAAAAAATAACTGAAAACATCGTTAAATCTTAACCTGACGAAAATTCTAACGTTTAGTTAAATTATAGAACAATAACCAAATAATAAGTCAAACATCTTATTTAAGCAATAAAAAACAAATTTGAAAACAGTTGTAATCAAGCTTAAGGAGTCAATCACAACCTGAAAAATAGGTACTTAGTTACATGTTACTCCAGCATTCCTTTAATTATTGTTAACAAAAATCAACAGATGGTCTATTGTTAGGTTCATATGATAAACAATTTTAATTATTTCTTGAAGGGCAATAGGTACCTTTGTCAAATCTGGTAATTCTAAATTTAGAAGTTTATTTTTCAAGACTGTTTCTTCGTCTGTATCATCTTGATCATTGACTACGTGCCACACGTCATCTTCGGAAAATAATTCTATTATAGTACACGCTACAGACCAAATGTCACATTTAATTGTTGCAGTTTGTTTATTGAAAAATAACTCTGGAGCCATATATATAGGTGTACCTTTAGCAAATGAACCCATAGTTTTGGTTACTCTGCCAAAC
>JARFJB010000701.1:0-106815 GCA_036346205.1 Vesta saturnalis | reverse complement strand
AATTTCATATCTAGATCATTAGAGTCTAGTTAGCTAGTTTGAGTTATTTGGTATTATTTATTCATTAGTTTAAAACCCAACTTTCCAATACTCCTATCAAAAACTAATCAGTACGCCATATTACCTCTCTGCTTTACTAGAAACAGTTTATATAAAGACATTAGAATCTAATTAGCCAGTTTGAGTTACTTGCTATTTATCCATTAGCGTAAAATCCAACATTCTTATAGCTACCCCCTCAAAAACTAATTAATACCCGGCTATATTACCTCGTATCTCTGCTGTACGTGGTTCAGTTTCCTATTTAATTTACATAGGTAAAGTTGTGGTATCATTTGGTATTCTTTAGTGATAAAACTTTTAATTAAAATCATGGCATCCAAATGCAGACGTAGCTGTGCGAATCATCCAGACGTTTTTTGCTATGTATGTGGCGAGTACACTTTTCAAGAAAGTAGAAAACCTATTTCAGAGTTTGTGAACAGAAGTTATCTGGCCTATTTTGGCGTTCACTTGGGAGACCAGGATAAATCTTGGGCGCCACATTTCGTATGTAAAACATGCGTTGAACATTTGCGTCAGTGGACAATCGGAAAGGAAAGTACCTAAAGTTTGGAGTACCAATGGTTTGGAGGGAATCAAGAAACCATCACGATGACTGCTATTTTTGTCTCGTAAATATCAAAGGCATCAATCGGAACAATAGACAGAAATGGAATTATCCTGATCTAGACTCAGCTAAGAGGCCTGTACCGCATAGTGATGAAATACCCATTCCATCATTCAGCAGTCTTTGATGAAGTGCAATGTATAGAATCTGAAAACGACAGTGATTTTGAAGCGAATTTAGGAAGTCCCCAACGTTTCAGTCAACAAGAACTGAACGATCTCATTAGAGACCTGAACCTTTCAAAGGAGTCTTCTGAATTACTCGCCTTCAGATTAAATGAGAAGAATCTACTTCAGTCAGATACCAATATTACATTTTATCGTGAAAAAGATCAGGAGCTGCTGCCCTTTTACTCTGAGGAAAATAACCTGGTATTCTGTAACGATGTAAGAGGACTCTTACAAAAAATGGGTTTGTCAGAATACATACCAAACGAATGGCGCCTTTTTATTGACAGTTCAAGACGTAGTTGGAAATGTGTGCTTTTACATGATGGTAATAAATATGGCTCAATACCCATTGGTCATTCTACCAGCATGAAGGAGGAATATGAGGCAATATCACTAGTCCTGAAAAAAATTAAGTATGAAGAACATCAGTGGATGATTTGTGTCGACCTAAAAATGATAAACTTCCTCCTTGGACAGCAAAGTGGATATACAAAATATCCTTGTTTTTTATGTCTTGCGGACAGCAGAGCCAAGGATCAGCACTGGGTTAACCGAAATTGGCCTTTAAGAAATGTTATGATTCAAGGAAGGCAAAACGTAAACAACAAACCTTTGGTTGCGAGAGAGAAAATCATATTTCCACCCTTGCATATCAAGTTGGGGCTTATGAAGCAATTTGTGAAGGCTTTAAATCGAGATGGATTTTGTTTTGGCTACTTGATACACAAATTTCCTGGGATTAGCACGGAAAAACTGAAAGCCGGAATATTCGATGGCCCTCAGATAAGGCAGCTTATTAAAGATCCACAATTTACGGCACCATGAATGAGATTGAATCTAACGCTTGGTGTTCATTTGTTCAAGTAGTACATAATTTTCTTGGAAATCACAAGGCAAAGAATTTTATAGAATTAGTGGAAAATATGCTTTCGAACTTTAATACTCTCGGTTGTAACATGAGCATAAAAGTTCACTACCTCCACAGCCACTTAGATCGGTTTCCAGAAAACCTAGGGGATGTGAGTGAAGAACAGGGGGAAAGATTCCATCAGGACATTAAAACTATGGAAGATCGATATCAAGGAAGATGGGGTAGCCCCATGATGGCCGACTACTGTTGGAGTCTTCAGCGAGACTGTCCTGGTAAACACCATGCTAAAAAGTCCTATAAAAGAAAATTTTTAAGTGATATGTAAATATATATTTATTTATTTCATGAAACAAATACCTTACTTTGGATTGTTTGTTTTTTTAACCGGCAGTTCAAGAATATAATAGTAATAATGTAAAATGTATAAGAGTTAAAAAATAAGATTTCTTTCTAAAAAAAAAGGTCATTATAGCATATCTCAAAAACTAGATCTGATAGAAAAAATCTGACGGCAGTTTTGGATTCTGCACCCAAACATTACATAAAAACAGTTACAAAGACCCCTGCACCAAAATATGTGTTGGGCTGTGTAATCAGTGGTTGACTGTCACAGTCTACCGCTAATGATGATAGCTTAGCTATTCAAACGCGTTCGGTGTTTTTCAATTTTGTGTGATACGTGGGTGTATTTTGTTTGTTACAGGTGCTGGCACAGATCCAGTGTTCCAGATTTTTGAAGATGATTTTAGTTTTTATTGCTGAGTATAACAAATACTATTATTACCATCCCATTGGGTTAAACACAATTTCATGGTTACTCATATTTTAAAACATATAGAATTTGTTTACATAAAACTATAGGAAATAATTTTGACTACTGCCTATAATCATTGAGTAAAAAATCATAAAGAGATGCAACGTAACGTAAAATTTTGTGCTATATGGCTATCTCACTTCTCGCGTTTCTTTGCACCCCACTATCAACAAACTAAACCACTGTGTAGTGGTGACACCATCGTCCGTAAACAGAATTTGCGTGTGATACGAAATTTTATCGCTGAATGAAAAACATTTATACAAACATCGCAAGAAACCGATGACGTTACCTCTTTTATATTAGAAATGATTCGAGGATTAATTTTATGAACGATTTTAAGTATATAAATAATTTACATGTTCCTGTTAATTATAACTTGTTTATTGGTTTTAACGTCAATAAAACTTTGTAATTGCATATACAAAATTGAAATTAAAGTATTTAAAATAAAAAAAATGCTTTGATCAGCATTTCATAACAAAATTTACTTTAAATTACGTATACGGGTAATTCAGAATAAAGATCACATTAATTTTATGAACGATTTTAAGTATATAAATATTTATATGTTTCCTGTTATTAATTATATATTTGTTTATTGGTTTTCACCTCAATAAAACTTTGTAATCGCATATGGAAAAATAGAAATTAAAGTGTTTAAAATAAAAAAAATGCTTTGATAAACAAGTTTCACGTCATTCAAAAATTTGCTTTAATTTTCGTATACAGGGCATTCCCTCTTTTAATTATATACTTCTTTGTTGGTTTTCACGTCAATAGAACGTTGTAATTTCATATAGAAATTACAGTATTTAAAACAAAAAAGTGCTTTCATAAACATTTCATTAAACAATTTACTTTAATTTACGTATACAGGTAATTCATAATAAAGGTCACATTAATTTTATCAACGATTTTAAGTATATAAATATTTATGTTTCCTTATATCAATTATATACTTGTTATTGGTTTTCACGTCAATTAAACCTTGTAATAGTATAATCAAAGTATTTAAAATTTAAAATAATGCTTTAATAAAACTTCATAAAAAATTACTTTAATTTACGGGTATTTCAGAATAAAGATCACATTAAAAGTCATTATTAATTTTATTACATACATATAAAAGTTTAACTCGAGTAGAATTTGAACCTACGACATTCACTTTACTAGGGTGACTCACTAACAACTGAGCCATGGTAGCCAGCAAAGGGCAGGAGAAAGAAAATTAAATTTTAATAAACAAAAATTAAATCTAAAATATACATATTTTTCTGTTCTGCATATTTTTTTGTTATCTGTTTTATATATTTTGTTTGTTGTTGTGGTCGTTTGGTTGCTTTTATGAACATTTAAAATTAATTAATAAGCTCTAATAAATAAAATTATTCGTGTCCTTTGTCACTAAAATATATTTCATCAGCAAAAACAAAGCTGTTTGAAAAACTGACATAGTGCTAAATATATATTAATATCGTTTTCGATCTATGCATTTAATGAATTGGTGCACACCAGAATTGGATAAAAACGAGTGTTCTATTTACTCTCAGGATACGTCAATTTTAGTGTTCGATTCAACCACTTAACAGTCGGACATTTTGAGAAAAATGGTAAAAAATTGTCACTTTTTTTGTCTTGTGCTCTTGTCTTACGCAGTGTCCTATTAATAGTGTAACGAAACGCCACTGGTTTTCTTCGAGAAAAATCGAGATACAAGTAGAATATACGAATCCGGCGATGCGAATAGTTCATGGCAATTTCTTAGGCTCAAAAGTATATAAAATTGCCTATCTCGGCGAGAATGACAGTACAGTACAGTTTCATAGTGCAGGCATAACGAAGTTGCATACGGCGAATAAACAGAAGATTTAAAAAGCGGAATAGTTAAAAGTGTTGAGAATAGTGAATATTTGTGTTTGTTTTTTATACTGTTATTGGTTTTAAATTAAAGTTGGTGTGATAGTTATCAGTGTTAAATTTATTGCCTGAGATAACAAGAGGGAAATTATCCTGTAACAATAGTATTTACCAAAAACAGAATAAAGACATGTTAAATCATAGAAAAGTTACTATGGATATTAAGAAATTGGTTACACAAAATGGTAAAGTGTAACATAATTTCAGTACGAAAATTAAATTTTAATTAAACACTTTAGAGTCGATTCCATTTAGAAATGGTCAAAAATTTGAAAATTGTTGCTCGACAGCACTCATTTAATAAAACAAAACTACCATGTAATGATAGCTTATAATGTAAATATGTGATATCCGATGTTAATTTTGTTCAAAATTATTTGTATCGCAACGTTTGAGACAAAAATTCAATTGCAGCCTTTACAAAATTGCCAATTGCTTTAACTACTTTGCTTGTATCTTTGTGAAAGCAATTTTATTAGCTTTGGCAAAAGATTCTGTGCATTATTAATATAATTTATATATTTTGTCTATTATTTATGATGTCCGACTTTTTGCCTTCTAATTATAACAAAAATTAGCAATAATGCACCGATGATTTTGACAGCTGATATCTCAAATGGGACTAAATATAAAAACTTGAAATTTTCACATATTAAAGATCAAAAGCACTTTATACGTGCTATTAATTTCATTTTGTGTTTTTAATCTAGAGAAAAATATTAACATCGGATATCCACATTATAAGCTATCATTACATGGTAGTGTTGTTTTATACTAATTTTTTACTAGGGACTAAGAACAAGAATGATATTAGGTTATTATTTTTAGGTCAAAAATCTCTAAAACGGAAAAAGTTCATGATGACAGTAGTGGAAGTGGAAGCAATGATTGTGATGAAGATGAAAATAAAATGGTCGGAACATCAAAATCGGAATCTATTTTTGAAGGAGGCTCAAGTAGTTCTTCAAATCTACATGAAGCTGTCTCTGGAACTGGGACCTCTAAACAAACTGAAGAACGCGATGGCTACCATGAAAATGACATTGGTCGTTATGTTAGTTGTCCAATAACTTGCCTTCTGAAAAAGAAGGAATTGTTGACAAACCCTTGGGTTCCATCATCCAATTACGATTTTGTCATTCTGATGCCATTCACTTGAAAAGAATTTAACCATCGCTGGTTAGATCAATATACTCCATGGTTGGTGTACTCAAGTCGTTTGAAAGGTGCTCTATGTTTGTCATTGTGTTTTATTTCCGCCAAGAATTGCTACAGTTAAAGGAGTTTTGGGGTCATTTATGGTAAGGCCTTACATGAAGTTTAAGGATATACATGAAGATTGTAGAAAGCACGTTGGCAGCCATTACCACAAATCTTCAACAGCTGCTGCAAAAGCATTTCTTGAAAAATGCTCCTGTTGATGTCCAGTTGCAAATAGGGCACCATAAGACGATTGAAGAAAATAAACAAATATTGTCAGCAATTATTTCATGCATAATATTTTGTGGAATTCATGATTTGCCACTAGAGGAAAACAAGGAAATGAGGGAGTTTTCTTTGACCTTTTAAATTTGAGGATTGACTCTGGTGATGAGAAGCTAAAGAGCCACTTGGATAAATGTCAAAAAACGCAGTCTGTACCTCACCAACAATTCAAAATGAGATCATACAATTATGCGGTGAAGTTATCAAAGAAAAATAATCGAAGACTGTAAACGGGCAAAAGCTTATGCTGTAATGGCTGATGAAACAGTAAATATCGCTGGAAAAGAGCAGCTTTCTGAACAAGACAGCACTGTTAATATTAATGTTCTTCCATGACTTAAATGGAAAGATTTCAGTACCATGCAAGTAAAATCTCAGGAGTACAATGGGTGATGAAGACTCACTGGGATTGTGTTTGATGAGTGTGCATCGAAAATTTTGAAGGAAAATCAGGACCATAGTGAAGAAAGTTTTGATAAATTTAGTTTAAACCAAGAAAAAATTTTATTAGTTTAATTTAAGTATAATTAAAATCTCAAAGTTTTGTTTTCATTTGCCTTCTTTTATCCTAAAATTTTACATTTTGAACGACCATGGACCATGGTTTGTTATAAATCCTGGCTAGTTGAACTGAGCTATCGAGATACTAGTCCCAATCGATGTAAATTTTGACTTTATGTATTTAGAACTCATGTCAAGGAAAACCATAAAAATATTAAAATATCGCTCCTCAGATCTAATAATGTTCTTATACACTGCGTATTAGCTTATCGGCTCTGCTAATTGCAACTTTCCTTCTGTGTGTTGTGAAGATTTATAATTAGCAGTTTCAAGCGAATATTATGATGAATAATCATTTTATTCCATTATGTAATCGTTGGTTCTGGCTCAAGTTCTTGGCAATAAGCTTTTAGATGTTCTTTTAGACCAGATAAGTGTTTCTGTATCAAATGCGACATTAAATAATATATAAATATCTTTAACAGATCCGTAAATCTTTGATGGGCCTTTTCAGAATTTTATGGATTTTCACACCATAATCCTTATGAATAAAAATATTTCGCTTTCGTTAATAATGTCTGCGTGTAATATTCAACATAAGTATTTCACAAAATTGACATTTATACTGTTTTAAAAGTTTATAAGCTAAATATCCGACATAAACATTAGAGCAAATTTCAAGCGTGCTTTTGGAGAGCATCAATATTTTCTTTATTCTCCAACACATACACTTGGTATTTTGTGCTAAATTGTGATCTTTCAGACACTTCACCTTAATACAAAATGCTCATTTCAGAGAGCTCATATTCCTCACTCGTTCTTCCTTGATCGTCTAAATCTATATTCACTATATTGAAGTATTATTATTTTCATTATTCAAGTATAATAGATAATGATTTTAAAAAAGCTGTTAATACAAAATGTTTTTAAGATAATGATTTTAAAATGACATATTAATTTGAAATCTTTAATTTCATTTTGTTTTTTTGTTTATCACTTTTACATTTTCGAATTATTAAGTTTCCTGAAACTTCGGTACATCATCATTTCATAATAATGTTAAAGAATATTTGTTATAATTACAAACATTAATTTTATTAAATACGGTTTATAATCTTTCCGTTATATTTTTGATAATTCTTTATTTATACTTTTCAAAATTAATAAAAATTTTCTAATAATAACAAAGATTTATAATATGAAACACAAGTTTCTTTAAAAGCTTTGCTGATCCTGATTTTGAAAAGTCCTTAGTTTATTATAAATATATAATTAGAATCTACTAAATCACATTCTGTCAATAAATATTTTTGCAAATTTCGCTATCAACTTTTTTAAATTTTATACAAAAGCTGTACATAAGCCTGTGTCGTGCTTTCTAAAGTTACAGGTTTTATTTCTTCTTCTATTACTTCTTCAAGTATATCATCTTCTTGAAATTCTTCATTTTCTTGTACTATTATGTCGTTCATATTTTTATCAACATTCAAAGCAGTTTTTTGCGGTGTAAATGTCAATGGCATTTTCCTCATTGCTTAAAACGTCTAAAATCGGCCATAAGTCTGTGTCATTGCCATTATCCACAGCAATTTGCAGTCGAATATTAGCGTAATGTTGAAGGGCAATTCGAAATTGACGCACAGTGGGCATTGGGTTATAACAGCCTCTTGTCCGCATTACAGAAAAAAAGTTTTCAAGCGGATCTTGATTCAAGAATGTAGTTAATAAGTATTTAATGTTGGTAATTGGTTTTTAAATCGAACCACAACATTAAAATTGATTTTATAGAAAGTTGAAATCCTTGAATAAAATATATGTTTGTTCGTAGTCTTCCATTTTCAAAAACTTTAAACTTAAAATTAAGGCCATCCTTTAAAATGTTTTGCGCTTATTATTAAAAACAGACAATGGTCGTCGGTTTCTTCTACTATCACCCAAATATCGACTGTTTAAAGCGTCAAATATTTCATCTATTTTCTGAACAAACTAGCGGTATTAGATGCGTTGAAGTAAGCTAATTTAGTGTCAACAAAGATTTTACAGTTTTTGCTACCAGTGAGAGAAAATTTGTGCTGCATAAACTCGCATTTTCTGGAATCAATTGGGACGTATATGTTTTATCTGTTATTTTTAATAAACTTCGAGTTGTAAGCTAGCTCATTGTACATCGCCCGCTAATTCGTTTAGAGACAAGTAAAATCTGCAAAATAATTAAAACAAATCATTGTTGCTATTATATTGCAAAGAAAATGCGAAAAGGACAAGCATTTAAGTTTTTCAAATTCAAAAAATGAAGACATTTAATGAGTGGAAACAAATTGGAAATATAAATGTGTACCTAACGGATAATTCAGAGTTAGGTAATAAAGTCCTGTGTGAAAAGCATTTTATTTCCGATAATATAATCATTCAACAAAGCGGAAAATTTTACGAAGAATGCCGTGCCTATAAATTTTATCAAGAGTTTATTACTAGTTTGCTTATTCATTTATTTATTTTCAAAGTTAAATGTTATCTATTGAGGTTTGCATTAAAATTGAAATAAAACTACATGGTAATTGTATAAATGCCCGTGATTTACAGTATATATGCCATTTATACTTAAATATACCTAAGTTTGAACATTCAATAGACCCTACGGTTCCGAAAGAAGCGCAATTGAAAATATAATTTTTGGTAATTAGAATATTACAGATTGCGCGCTATTGCTGATGTAAGACCTCAAGATAAAGGCAAACAGATGCATTTATTAATAATTATATATTCTAGGTCATGAGACATTTGGCTGGTACTATTAATGTTTTTTGTCATATATGCTATATTTTACCTTTTCTCTGTAAAAATAATTGTAAATTTATGAGTAACAATATAAATTTTTACTATTTTCTAAATTTTAGCAGACAGTCAACCAACAATAAAGACATTCAAAAGACTTTTTCTGACATGGATGGTAAGCTATTAATTATCATAATAAACCGTAAATGTATAAATGCATTTTTAAACAATCCCGACATTACAAATGATTCACTATGTTCCAAAGAAAAGATCTCGTCAGATGGACACAATATCTGGTTTGTTTAAATTTTCTGTTATTTTAATATTAAAGTTACTATTATTTTTTAATTTTTTAATAGATGAAATTTCTCTCAAGAAGAGGTACATTTAATACAAAAGAAGATGTTGCAAAAGTTTGAAGATCTTGGCCATCTTGGACGAAAGCATGCCTGCTAATACAGCGTTAATGTTTTATATACGTGGCCTAATAGAAAATTGGAGACTTCCCTTTGTTACGTTACCTCTGAATATTAAAAAATAATATTAACTTTAATATTAAAATAACAGAAAATTTAAACAAACCAGATATTGTGTCCATCTGACGAGATCTTTTCTCTTTGGAACATAGTGAATCATTTGTAATGTCGATTGTTTCTAAAAATGCATTTATACATTTACGGTTTATTATGATAATTAATAAACCATCCATGTCAGAAAAAGTCTTTTGCGAATGTTTGTTGGCTTGACTGTCTGCTAAAATTTAGAAAATAGTAAAGAAATTTATGTTGTTACTCATAAATTTACAATTATTTTTACAGAGAAAAGGTAAAATATAGCATATATGACAAAAAAACCTAATATAGTACCGCCAGGGAGAGGTGTCTCATGGCGGACCGAGAATGGGATATAATTATTACTGTGAAATGCATCTGTTTGCCTTTATCTTGAGGTCTACATCAGCAATAGCGCGCGAATTGTCGCTAATATTCGCCCCCAATAAATTGCCAAAAATTATATTTCCTAATTGCGCTTCTTTCGGCCCAACCGTAGGGTCTATTGAATGTTCAAACTTAGGTATATTTAAGTATAAATGGCATATATACTCGTAAATCACGGGCATTTATACAAAATTACCATGTAGTTTTATTTCAATTTTAAGTTCAAACCTCAATAGATAACATTTAACTTTGAAAATAAATAAATGAATAAGCAAACTAGTAATAAACTTACCTTGATAAAATTTTATAGGCACGGCATTCTTTCGTAAAATTTTCCGCTTTTATTGAATGATTATATTATCGGAAATAAAATGCTTTTCACACAGGACCTAACTCTGAATTATCCGTTAGGTACACATTTATATTTCCTCAATTTTGCTTCCACTCACTTAAAATGTCTTCATTTTTTGTCGGAAATTTGAAAAAACTTAAATGCTTGTCCTTTTTCGCATTTTCTTTGCAATATAAATAGCAACAATGATTTGTTTTAAGGCGCGTTATTGCTGCACTCATTTTTACTTGCTCCTCTCTAAACGAAATAGCGGGCGATGTACCAATGCGTATACGCATACAACGTTATAAGCGAAGCTTCACATGTAACGTTCTAGACGTGACTGAGAGCAAATGCAGCGACTTGCGACCTCAGCGCTCCTATCCGCCAGAGCAAATTTTATGCACAAAACGCCTTGCCCTTTCGCGAGTCTCTATAAGTTTTCAGTCAACGCTATAATTTAAAATAGTTTTATGGTGATCTATAAATTAAAAGAAACTAAATTAAATTGCACATAAATAGCAAAATGTAGTAATATATCCTATGTGTTATCATTTTTAATTTGAAACTATGTCAAGAAATGGTATGATTTATTATCTTCAAGTACTCAAAAGGTACACCAATTTTTTAATAGATTCTGAATTTTGCGCTCAAATACAGGATTGTGGAAATGTCTGGAACCGATCAATTATCTCTGCTATTACTAGATATAAAAATTGAAAATTTGATAATAGTCACTGGCCAAAAAATAATATTTTACACTTACCAAACCAGTACTGCATTTCTGGATTTCTTTCATATTATATATATCTTATAATTTTAAATGTGTCGCTATTTTACAATGGCTGTCCCAACTTTTATGTGGTACAATGCAGTTTTTCTATCAATATTCAGGACATAGCAAAACTGAAAATGGACTTCAATGTGAACACTCACTTTAATTTTAATTTTTTAAAGAGTTTTATATATTGCTTATTTTTCTATCTTGAAATGTAAAATATTTAAAAATATAAAGTTTTTACCATTTCCGGGACAACCGGACACGTATGGTTCCAGTTATTTTCAAAACAATATCAGTTTCCTTATTATTAAAGGTGTAATTTAACTTAACTTCTATCTACTCCGATTGTGGTTTATCATTGATCCAGATTAGATCAACTTAGAAGAATGTAATTTTAGAGTATACAATCTTATATTGAAAGTGATACTGCAAAGAATACATTATTACGTTTAGAAGGGCGATATGTTCTTGACCCAGGAGAATGGTATACCCGTTTAACTCATTGGGTTATGGAAAATTACCTTGAAGATGATTTGCAGTCGCGAATTTCTAGTTTATTGGAGAAAGAAAATTCAAATTCCAGAAAACTAAAGTTAGTAATAATTGTGTTTTAATTTAGGGTATATTAATATACAATGAATGTTACAGTAATTTACAAGGCCTACAACTTCTGTATAAAGTAGGAACATGGGATCAAGACCTTACTACTGTAAGAAAGGTAACAATAGAACGTCTCAATCAAATTTATGAATACTTTCCTCAACATAAAAATAAACTAGAAATAAATGAAAAACTAATTTATGATGCAATGGAATGTCATTTACGTCCAGAAAAGAAAAATAAAGTTAAAAAATGTGCTATGTGCAATGTAAGTGTTCAAATGAGAAAGTATGAGTCTGTATTGTTTGATATGGAAAAAAATTCTGAAATAGATATATCAAACAAAGGTACATGGAAACCAACACCTCAAGAGTTGGTATTAAAAGGTAACAACATTACATTTTTAAAATATGATTTAAAATAGGTTTTTATTTTTTAGCATTGTATAATTTAGGAAAGCACAAAGGTGTTGATGAAGGTTGCTTAAAAGATGGAGAATTATATTTTCGAATTTTAGAATTAAAAAAGAAGGAATTTAAAGTAAGTTAGGTCTTAAAGTATTATTAATTGTGATTTATCTTTCTTAGCAAATGCGTAAATTTTGGACACACTTAGATCAACAAACTTGCGCTCATGATGAAATTAATATGTGTAAAATTCGGTTAAGTTTGAGGACTGGACGAGAACAAGAAAATAAAGATTCTGTTTCTAGAGCAGATCGCATTTTAAAGCAACTCTCATTGGTTTTGGAAAACAAATTACAGTACATAAACTTTGTTGAAGAACATGAGGTTAGTTTATATTAATACTTGTATTTACTTATTTTCAATCTATTTAGTGAGATTTTTATTCAATCAATCCCTATGTGTACAATACATTGAACATTAATTTTTTAGTTACATTACCAAGTATCGGTTTTGAAAAATGAAGAACGCATGAATATGGTTTCTTTAGAGAGGAATTTAGGCATTCACAGCTACTTAGATACGTTGAGGCGTCAACAGTACGCTGGGCAAAGCCCTGATCCATGTCCAATATGTCAAAACCCATTACAAGAGCATTGGAGCATCTTACCATGTGGACATTGTTATTGTTTAGAATGTATCCAAATTCTTTTCGAAAAGGTAAACTACAGTATGATGATTATTAGCATACAAGCAGGAATGACCTCAGACTTTCATTTACCGTGCTTCTAAAATTCACTTACAAACCTTCATTTTTGAGACAAAATAATAGAATTTAATTAACGCATATTTAAATGTGCCCAATACGTCGGCTTCATTTGTTGAAACATGTTTTTGCTTTAAATATTTCAATATTTGGATTTGCAGTGTCGAAGGAGTTTCGCAAAAAACATTACATTTAGTGTCGCATAAAAATTCTAGAAACAATTGGGATACCTAACATGAAATGTATAAGAAAACAAAGTAAAACCTAAATTTAACTGAGTTTTATTAACACTATTAAAAAATGATTGAACTCATTTGTAATAACTGCTTGTGGTGCTATTTTGATATAAGGTTCAATTAATTTTGTGAATATTATATCGAAAGCCTGTATAGCTTGGTATTCCAGTGTAGTAACGAATCTATAACATACACATTTTAACATATAGCCAAAAGAGCCTTATCTTGAATGTAATTCTTTAATTTGACAAGTTTGATGATAACTAACCTAAATATCGCACGAACTTTTCAATATTATGTCGGATAATTATTTACTTCATTCACGTATTTTTCTGGTGAATTGTATCAATACAATCCTCTTGTATAAGTTAGCACAGAATTATTTTCAACGCCTACGGTTTTTGAGGAAATTGTCAGAAAACAATCACACCCCATAAGAGCGTGTGTTAAAGCTGTCCAACATCAGGCGTGTGTGACGTCGTTTGAAAATGCCTAATTTTTTGTGTACCCCCAAAGAAAAAAATCCAGCGGGGTTATATCGGGAGAACGGACTGGCCATGGTGTTGCAGAATCGTTGCTTAAAACTTTTTCGGCAAACCTGTTTGAAATGTAATCAACCATTCGTGAATTGTGTGCATGTGCACCATCCTGCTGAAACCAACAATCACATACTTCGGCTAAGGGTAAATCATCAAGAGCGTCTTCCAAAGTAGTTTCTAGTAAATTTAAGTAACGTTGCGATGTTAAATTTTGATTGTAAAAAAAGTCCTATTATCCTTTTTCCTAAAATCCCAACCCACATATTGAAGGCAGAACGGTGTTGATGTCGTGATTCTTTGTATAATTTTGGATTTTCTTGAGGCCAATGATGAACTTTTTGTATTACATATCCCATTATTGAAAACCGTACTTTCATCAGACCATAATATATGAAAAGGAAAATTATTGTTTTGATGGCATTTTCTTGTATACCACTCAATAAACTCCGTCTTTCTGCGTCACCTGGTCTAAGTCCTTGGCAAATTCTGTATTTGTACAGATAAAATTTTCTCTTTAGAATAAAGTGTGCTGTGGATTTGGATATGGCCACATTATTCTGAATTTGCCGAGTTGATATTTCGGTATTTCCAGTAACGGATAACAACGCATTGTTTACATATTCCTCATAACTCGTTTTTTTTTCGAGATAGTGCCGTATTCTTTAAGGTTTGTTACTAACTTGCTGAATGATCTTTTATTTGGCTGCTTCCTGTCAGGATACTTGTTCAAATACATGCGCTCCGCTGTAATGGAATTTTGATAGCTTAAGATGTAACATGATATTATGTCAAACTTTTCTCCGTTTCAAAATCCTGCTTCCATATTTTATTAATAAATGCTAACTAGGATTAGTACGGAATACTAATAAATAAAGTAATATCAAGTGGAGACAAAAAGTTAATTCTATTTAACAAATCATAGTGTTTCTATTTAAAAAAATTCTCGATAACGTCACATCTGATAAGGTAGTGGGGGTAAATATATATATATATATATATATATATATATATATATATATATATATATATATATATATATATATGTGTATTTTCTGGTGAATATCAATACAATCCTCTTCTATAAGTTAGCACAGAATTATTTTCAACGCCTTCGGTTTTGAAAATTGTCAAAACAATCACACATAAGAGCGTGTGTTAAAGCTGTCCAACATCAGGCGTGTGTGACGTCGTTTGAAAATGCCTAATTTTTGTGTACAAAGAAAAATCCAGATTATATCGAGAGAACGGCTGGCCATGGTGTTAGAATCGTTGCTTATATATATATATATATATATATATATATATATATATATATATATATATATATATATATATATATATATATACACATAAACTTTACACATCACCAAATTCCGAATTCCTAAACATTCACAAACCACAATTTTTCATACGTCATTATAAATATCCACATTAAAATGTCCGATTATAACCAGTGAAAATCTGTAGATTTTAGCTCATCACACTTCGACTCAGATTTATGTTTGGGGTGGACCTGAAGTTTTAATAAGTTTGTCTGCAAAAGTACGACTTGAAACAGGAGTTTTTAATGGTTTAATAATGGAATCCATCCACAAACAAAAAGAGTGCAGTGAAATAAACGTATACAGTGAACAATACAACTGAATCATTTCGTTCTGTGCGTGTGGCTAGAAAAATTGTCTAAAGGGCAAAAGTTGTAGGTAAACCGTGATTGGCTATGAGTATATAAAAAGGGCATTTTTTCTATTCCAACGATATACCACTTAATATAGTTAATTTTTCGATGATTATCTTATGGCATTTGTTCTTTTCATCTTCGAACTGTTCACTTATGTAAACAATTGATACATGCGAATTGCGTTTATTACTAAAATTTCAAGGTAGTTATTACATTTTTTTTTATTTTGAATGCAGAAACACCATTATTTTGGTGTGAAACATTACAATGTTGATGTTACAGTATTTTAAATTAGAATTTCAGAAAAACTAACAAACGATAAGAAACAATAAAGAAAATTAGAATATAAATAAATTAATACCAAAACAACGTAATTAAAGTAAAATAAAAGTGCTTAAGACTAAAGGTTTCAAAAGGTCGCCATTATGATTAAACCTTTTTAAAATCAAATTTATTGCTTTTCTTACAGAATGTGCATCAATATTGTTAGTAGAAGACGGACACCTCGCCTTTCACTTTTTGTGAAGTCATTTGACCTTGGGATTTCCGATGACGTGATTCGACCCTGTCAGCCACGTGGGGGCGTATTTTTGACACTCGGATACGTTCGGATATGCTCAGATAAAGATCGTGTACGTTCGGATATGCTCGGTTAAAGATCGGGCACATTCGAATATGCCCGAATCGGATCGGATACGTTCGGTTATGCTCGGATAAAGATCGGGTACGTTCGGATATGTTCGGATATGTTCGTTAAAGATCGGGCACATTCGTATATGCTCGTATCGGATCGGATACGCTCGGCTATGCTCGGATAAGATCGAGCACATTCGGTCGGTCTTGAAAAAGTTTACACGTATTTTATTCACGTCTATTAATTAATTATGCTAACAAAAATGTTATTAAAATTATTACATTCCTTTAAGACCTATTTTATTTACAGCATGCTTATATTACTTTGAGAAAAATACCTCCCAACATTATACATAATTAAACGTGTAATTTGATCTTGTTTTAGCCATAAGCATGGCCTTGAAGTTGGCCATGAGGTTAGCCTTGTGAATTTCAAAAACAACTTAATTTGACCTTTGACCCTGTAAAATCCTATAAAAGCGTGCGCTTAGTTTAGCTAATTTAGTTCTCGTTTGAAGAGCATTACGTTATCATCGTTATGGAATCTTTATCCGCTAACCAGATTTTGGGCTTGTTTCACGGCGGGTTATTATTAACCGATGAGTTGTTGATAAAGGCGTACAATATTATTAATTATGAAATTGTGTTTGAGAATAATAATATCGATTCGCTGTAAGAGTACGATAATTTTGTGGAAGCCCTGCGGGGAGCTGGTGGAGTGTAAGTATATGCTTGTTTTAATTATTTTTTTAAGCCCTGTTCAGGTAAACATGGAGGATGTTTTTGACGATGATGAGATGATGGGGACTACAGCTGCGGAGGATTCGATAACGGTATGTCGTTTAATTTTCAGTTGTTTCGCTTACTGAATGTTGCATTACAGGCGTAAGTTCAATGGGGTTCAGGTTCCCAGCAACAGGCTGGACCATCCTCTACCTAAATGAATTATATAAATATAATAGAAAAGTCAGACAGTAAATTCATAAAAAAATTCAACACTACGTGTAAATCGCTGAGATCTAATTTTAATGACGAGACATGCAAGGATAATCCCTTAACATGGTTACAGGTAAAATACACCATTTTCTAACAATCTTATTTATCTAATACATATCTTTCTGTAGCGTGCATTTGAGGAGTTATATGCATACACTATCAAGGATGTAGCCCCGTCAGACCGTGTAGGGATCACGTTAAGGAACCCAAATTTCCCGGACAAACCAATTGGTCTGTCATTTAGAAGAGTAGATCAGTTGTCGGTGAAAGTGATAATGTTTTTTCTCGAGCGAATTGTTAGTTTTAAATGTGGATAGAGTGTCGGCACCTGTTGGCTATGGGCGCAAAAATCTGACTGGGTTAAAATTTTAAGATTTTTGTAAAGCAAAAAGACAAGGTATTATTGTTGTACCGACAACAATCAACGATAATAATTGTTTAGCGCGAGCATTAGTCTTAGCTATAGCATTTAGAAATAACGATACAATGCGAAGTAGCATGGAAACGGGATCTCCATTACTTCAATCACGAACCATGCAACTCTGCCAAAACAGCGGTGTAGATCTTAGTTACGAGCATATTCAGGCATTTCAAAACCATTTAGCTTCATATACCATTGTAGTTCATATCTCGCTTAGGTGATTCGGTTTATTTTAGGGAACCGGGTAGGGTAGTTTTAAATTTAATATGAGAAGACGAACATTATAACGTCATCACCAGCCTAACTTCAGCATTTACCTGCGGTTATTACTGTGCACAATGCAGAAAACGGTATAATGACAAAAAAGATCATATGAAATGTATGTACCAGTGCCCTGCGTGTCATCAGAAACCACCATGTTCTATTGAATCTCCAAAAATTGTATGCAATGATTGCAGGAGAGATTTTTATGGGCAGGAATGCCTTAGAAACCATAAGGACAGTGAACTATGCGAAAAATTGCGTAGATGTTTAAAGTGTCTTAAAACAACTGAAGTGAAGGGTAAACATAGGTGCGGATACAGCTATTGTTCCACGTGCCAGAGTCAAAAGCCTATAGGACATCTCTGTTACATGACCGTTAACAAGACTCGACGTGACAGGAGTAATGGTAAACCATCTATGTTTATCTTTTACGATTTGGAGTGCATGCAAGAGAGGTGTGTGAGGGGATGAATGATAAATTTCTGCATGAGCCCAATCTATGTGTGTCCGTGAATGTTTGTTCCACTTGTATTCAGCTCGTCGACAATTTGGATGAGCGATGCTCGATGTGTAGCAAAAGAGTGCACATTTTCAGGGAAGATCCTGTTGAATCGTTTCTAGAGTATGTTGCCGAGAGAGCTCGAAAATTTAAAGTTACATGCTTTGCGCATAACATGAAGGGGTACGATGGATGTTTTGTGCTTAGATGTATGTTGGCTAAGAATAATCAATGGAGACCTAAAGTCATCACCAACGGGCTAAAATTAATTTCAATTCAGTGCGACGATATTAGGTTTATTGGTTCCCTTAATTTCATCCCGTCACCGCTCTCGGCATTTCCGAAAACTTTGAATTTCCCAGAGGCCAAGGGTTACTTTCCCTTTCTCTTCGACACATCCGAGAATTAGAATTACGAGGGTCATTTACCACCGCTTGAATATTATTGTGCAGATCAAATGTCGGTGAATGATCGACAAAAACTTTTAGATTGGCACGTGACCCAGAGTAATTATGTTTTCAAGATGAGTGAAGAGATTGAGAAATATTGCCTGATGGATGTTAAGATCCTCGTGAAAGGTTGTATTAGTTTCTGGTCCACCTTCACGACCCAAAATAAAGTCGATCCGTTTGAGGAGGCTACTACAATTGCTAGCACTTGCAATAAAGTGTTTCGTAGGCTTTTCCTCAAAGAGAACACAATCGGGCTCATTCCTAAAGGGGGTTATAGACGCGCCGACAACCAATCAAAAGTCGCAATACAATGGTTACGCTGGGTTGAACATTCTCAGCAAGTGACCATACAGCACGCAGGGAAAGCTCGCGAGTTTAGAACTCCTGAAGGCATTAAGGTAGACGGGTATTGCGCTGAATCAAACACGGTTTACGAATTTCTGGCTGTTACTGGCACGGATGCGAGGAATGTTTCCCTAACCAAGCCAATATTGATCCTAAGCTTGATGCAAATATTTCCATGCTTGCCCGGAACGAGAACACGGCGGTGCGGTCGCTGTTTCTACGCGAGAGCGGGTATAATCTAGTGTAGATGCGTGAATGCGATTTTAAAAAACAAATACCTGCTAACGACGAATTGAGAGCGTTTATTCAGAATCTAGGTGACCAAGATGACGCACTAATGCTAGCAACCTTTATCATGAATGTGACGGCGTTAACGAAAAATTATGTATTATGACGTATGCTCGTTATACCCTATGTAAATAAATATTGTAAATATCCTGTAGGTCATCCGAAAATTCATGTAGGTTTAGATTGTAAGAGCATTTCATTGGACACGGTGGAGGCTTTAATTAAATGCAGAGTACTGCCGCCCTCTAATCTCTACCACCCTGTTTTACCCTTAAAAATGCATGGCAAGTTGATGTTTTTGTTATGTAGGACTTGCGGTGCAGAGTTAAATCAAGGGGATGTGAGCATAATGAGACCGAGCGCAGTTTCGTTGGGACGTTTGTAGCTGACGAGCTGCGTAAAGCTATCTCTAAAAACTATAAAGTTTTAAATGTTTTTGAAGTTTGGGAGTATGAGTTAACCACATATGACTAGGCGACTAAACAGGGTGGATTATTTAGCGGGTACATCGATAATTTCTTAAAACTCAAGCAGGAATGTTCAGTATGGCCTAGCCATTGCACGTCAGAAGCCACGAAATTGAGTTACGTAACGAAGTATTATGAGAAGGAGGGGATTGAACTAGACGCGAATAATATTAAGAAAAACCCCGGTTTAAGGTACTAATGCTGAATTCTTTTTGGGGTAAGTTTGGTCAACGCGATAATTTAACCCAGTAGAGTATTGTATCTGAGCCAAAGGACTTTTTCAAACTGTTTACCGATCCATTGGTTCAGATACAATCCATAATACCTATTAATGATAATGTAGTAATGGTAAACTGGGATAGACCTGAGGGTGAAGGTGATTCACAAAAAACTATGAATGTGTCCATAGCCGCTTACACGACTGCTCATGCACATTTAGAATATATAGTTACCTAGAGAAACTAGACCGCCGCGTTCTGTATTATGATACAGACAGTGTCATATTTGTGGCGAAACCCGACGACTGGAATCCAACATGCGGAGATTTCCTTGGCCAGCTGGAAGCGTACGGTGAAGGAAGTTACATAGTTAGTGCAGGACCGAAAAACTACAATTATAATGTGTTTTCAACCAGTGAACAGACAATTAAATCAGTGTGTAAAGTGAAGGGTATTACCTTAAACTATAAAAAGTCACGCGTTATAAACTTTGAAGCGATGAAAGATATGGTGCTTAGCAATAGTAAAGACTCTCTTTTTGTATATAATGATAGAAAAATAGTTAGAGACAGATGCTACAATGTGTTAAGTAGGCCTGAATCTAAACAATATAGAATAAGTTACTCTAAACGGCGTAGAATAGAAAACTTTGATACTCTTCCATTTGGATGTAAGGAATAAATAATAAAACAGATAAACAGAAAGAACTATTTTTTATTTTATATATGTTAACTGACTTAGGATCAAGTCCAAATCCTCCATCTCGTAATCAGATTTCTGATAGGACCGTGGTCCGAGTGGGGCCGTAAGGAGTGACTAGTATAGAGGTCTCCTCTCCCGATGCTGCGGTGTCCATCGGACCTGTCGGTACTACCATCTCCGTAGAAGATGGTGGTAGCGACGGCTGTTGGCGTGTCTCCTCTTCTCTGATGACTGATACTACGGGTGACACATCCTCGAAATAGATTAGAGGTGGAATAGCGATGGTCTGCAACGACGTTGATGGTCGTGGTGGCACATCCTCGAAATAGTATACCTTTACATTTATCTCTACTTCCGTCAACACTCCCTGATACAACCTGTGATGTCGATGGTTGTCGTGACAGTCGGGGTACTTCTTTTTTTTATCGTCGTCGCTAACTATGATAATCTCGTCGTTAAGTCGGTTCGTTTTCCGCATCTTGGTAGACCATGTGGTGGTTGTAGCGTTGGTGCCGACTGTAGAGGGTGATGGTGTCGGCGTTCTTGTGCTGCTGCACCCTTCTTTTGTGGCCTGAAAGTCGCTGCATCCCCCTCTCACGAGTAGTGGTAGTGCTGGTGTTGGTGTTAATGCTAACCCTAGGAGTGATGGTATCGGCGTTATCGCGCTGTACTCTTCTTTCACCATCAAAAAGGCGACGCACAGCCATTTCATGTCGCTCGAAGGCAACATCACTCTCGATGAACAATCTCTGTTGGCGCTCCAATCGGTCCCGTAGCACTCCCCGGAGGTTTCTGAATACATCGAGGACTCCCATTTCATATTCATTATCAAACTCAAGTCATTTTTGTAAAACCCTCCATTTTCACGAGATGTAGTTGGTGTAGTAATTTTAATACTATAAAATAGAAAATCGAAGCGTAGTGTATATATACATAAAAAAGTCATTATCATTATCAAAGTCATAGAAAAGAAAATCAAGTTATTTTTTTTAAAACATTCATTTTTAGAAATCCTTGTACTAGGCTAACGATTAGAAACTGCATACTATTCGACAGTAATTACCCCACAGCTAATCAATTGGCCTTTAGCGTAGAGGTGACTATAATTTAGAAATTTCTTCGTTCATGAGGAATTACCTTATCATTATCATTGCAATGTAGCGTCACATTCTTGTCTCCAATGTTTATTAAATCTTTCAGCTACAGATATTTTTTACAACAGATTATTTGTCATATTTGTCTTGCTTCTTGAAGAAAGAGGCTTATCGTTTTCCTCTTAAAAAATATTCATGAACGTTTCCAGATGCACCTATCTTCATTTTAAGAAACTCACACCCAAACCCTAGCGCTAAAAACCAAGCCGGTATAGTATGTAACTGCATCCACTATTGTGCTTACTTAAATTCTCGCATATCGCAAAAAGAACCGCTTGCCACAGTGCCTAAAGGTTACTCACAATGTACCAGTCTTGAGTAAATACGCATGGTTTCTGTAGCAAACTCTAATATATGCCTTAGGGTAGCTTAAAATTTCAAACAAGCCAATTTCTTTACTGCGTCTTGCAAATAAGGATTTTATTAGCAACACCATTATGTCATCACTTGGGTATCTTATTAGATTTAATACAAAACAAAAGCCATTGGAAGTCAAACGTAGCTTGTTTTATTTGCTCTAGATAGTTATCTATTCGGACGCAAGGTATTTTGTCTATCGCCCCAAAACAGCCCTCGCTGATAAAAGACCTTTTTGATGGAGGTATTTCTGATAAGACAGATAGATCTAGTGTGTAATGTAGATGTAAAATTTAGCTTAAATCTGAAATAAAATAGCACGAGTGATAATTAAACCAAAATATATTTAAATATTTCTCGAAATACCATTTGTACGTGAATCGTATATGGGATTTTTTGTTTTATATTGATTATGCAGCTTTTACTAAACTGAAAAAATACAGTGGTATATTCTAATCGTCTTTTCAAAACAATCCCTAATAAAATATTAAAAACCTATTGGCCAGAGCTTTGCTATATGTCTGTTAACAAATTATATCTTAATTAGTTAATACTTGTTTTTTGAATGTAGATTTTATAAATGCAATATAAACGAGCGTTATAAAAATATTTTCTAAATATCACCTGTATGTGACAAGGACTGCTTTAAACAACCTTGCAAAAGGTGATTAGAAACTTTTAATAGTAAGTTGACCTTTTTCAATAGTTGATAGACCCCTTAATATGAAGTGTTAATAACTTTATATGCGCAGGACTATTAATAAATAAACGCAACAATACAATAGTGTTATAAGCTAATGGAGATCGTCTTAATCGTGTGTCATCGTTATAAAAAATCGAGTATATAGGTAGAAGGTCGTCTTAATCGAGCGGTGTCGTTATAAATTCGTGTATAAGTAGAAGGTTACAACCAGCAATTAAAAAGAAAGTGTAATAACATTTTAAGCTAATTATGCACCCGCTTTTATAATAATAAAACCCTATCACGTGAAATTACATTGTAAACAAAAACATTTATCTATATCAGAATCACATTTCGTACTAGACAAAAATTAATTAATAATTCGCTTATTCGCATAAATTCAACCTTAAAATTGCATATAACGTGGTATATGTGACAGGAACATTGAAAACATGTGATAAATCAAACTGACCCTAATAATATTTTTTTCTACAACCGAGCGAAAAGTACAAATTTGCGCTTCCAAAAGAAAGCGCAAAGTTACACTTTTCCGAGTAGCAAGCTTTTTTTTACTTTGTCGCTCGCCAAGCGACAAAGTAACTAAAACGCTCGCTTAGTTACCATGTAAACCTTAATAAAGAAACGTCTAGTGTTTCTGCGATTTTTGACAAAAGTATGAGTTAAGGGGTATTTGACAGCGCGTGATGTTAAGATCGTTTTCCTACAATGAATATCTGGTGTGGAACACCCACTACCTTCCAACCGACAAAATGGAAATTAAAGAAATGTAATAATTTTAATAACGATTTTTTAGAATAGTTATGCTACCTCTTTTATAATAAGTTCATTACGAAAATAAGCAACATTGTGAAAATAAAGCAGTTTTTAACAAACATTATTAAAAAAACACAGGTGTAACGCAAAGTGATGCTCACGTTTTGAAATCTTAACTGTGCCATTGCCGCTCTCGCGAGATAGCCGCGCTCCGCTACGCGCCGCACGTCAATCTTCTCGCTCAGGGCGGCAATGTATCACTTTGCGCTCTTAATGCACAAATAGCTATAATACCTTATCATGAAAAACATTTGGCATTATCTATTAACCCTTATTTATTAGAATATTTTTACGATAGAGTGTAATTATGCACTCTCTTTATAATAAACCTATTACAAAAAATCACACTGTAAAGCAATGATTGATCACTCCTGACAGAATGATATTTTAAAACCTCAAATTAATTCATTAATTAATACATGTTACCCAGAGAAATTGATAAAATTCAAAATGCACAGAGCATAATCGACATGTTTTAAGTTAAACAGATCTTATTAGATATTAATAACAATAAACATTTCATAGGAATCTAAACAGCTCATGGAAATATAAAGAGTACCTGTGCTAAAAAAGGATCAAATTACACGTTTAATTATGTATAATGTTGCGAGGTATTTTTCTCAAAGTAAAATTAGCATGCTGTAAATAAAATAGGTCTTAAAGGAATGTAATAATTTTAATAACATTTTTCTTAGCATAATTAATTAATAGACGTGAATAAAATACGTGTCAACTTTTCCAAGACCGACCGCATCTATAAAAATATCAATAACCTTGATATATGCAAAAAATTCCAAGACCAACCGACCGTCAGTTTTATAACCAGGGTCAGCTTATCCAAGCAGATAATTACTCCTCCAATCAGAGCATAGGCTCAAGAAAACAGAATAGTCCATAATTACCAAAAATAGCAGTCACCCTGATCCAACCCAAAGATCAGCTCCAAGTCCAAGCCCAACTCCAACACCAAAATCCTAGTTCAATCTCAAGACCTAAAATACACCCCTCATTCCGATCTTACACAGTCTTACAGGATCCTGCCTGATCTTATCCAAGCATAACCGAATGTGCTCGATCTTTATCCGAGCATAGCCGAGCGTATCCGATCCGATACGAGCATATCCGAATGTGCCCCATCTTTTACCATTTCCCATAAATAAAAATCTAAAACAGACAGGTCAGGAGATTGAGGTAGCCTGCAACAAGTGCGTTTCTTCCTACCCACGAGTTCGGAAATGTTTCATTTAAATGATGTTGAAACCATGGGAGCATACCATGTGTCTGTAAGGGTAATTCATCTAACATATTTTCACAATCGTTACGCAGAAACTGAAGGTAACGATCACCAGATACTGTCCCATATAAAATGTACAGACCAAGAATTGTTGAATCAATGACGCCACACCAAACATTAAACCGAAACTTAACTTGGGATATGTTTACTCAATATGATGAGGATTTTCTTGCATCCGTGTATGTTCATTAGTCTATTAAACATGCCGCAGTTTGTAAATCGTGTTTCATCAGGCCACAAAATTTTAAATGTAAACTGTGAGTCAGCTTCACACGTTTGTAAATCGAGTGCAATATTGTATACGCCTATCGTAGACATCAGGATGTAGTGTTTGAGCAACTGATAATTTGTAGGGTTGAAACTGTTTGAAATCGATAGATTTTGCATTACACGTCTTTATACGTTTACTATGCTTCTTCATTAATACCTCTTGGAATATTGTTTGGGTTACGGAATGAACCATACTCTCCCAAAATTATCATACAGTTTCCTAAATGTAGGGAGAACTTGTGATGCTCAAAATACCGTTCGAAGTGCCATTGTGCCGGTTGTACTGCATTTTTATGCCACAATATGTAACACTCTTATCATATCACGCTGCTATTTATTAGAAAAACTCGTGTTAATAATTTATCAAACTTCAGTCAACTTGAATTAGAACTAAATTGAGTTGTATCTGTCAATAATTGTCGTTCGCAACTATCAACTGTTTCCATACCACACTCCCTTCACAGATAAAAAGAACATGCTATAATTTAGTTGTTTATAAAATAACTATATCGAGTGATATACTGTTGGACTCTTTAAAAAGGACCTTTTGATAAATTCATGGCCAACTGCGGTTTCCATTAGACAAAAACGCAAGTTTGTGTCAGATTGTGTTGTAGATGTGTGTTGTAGATTAAATAAAAAATTCAGTTAGCACATAATTATAGACATTTCGTTAGAAAATCAATAAACTCGGTTTTAAAAAGGTGTAACCTTTGCATTAATCGTAATGGGGGACCTTTGGACATCTTTAGTCTTAGGTACTTTTTTACTTTAATTACGTTGTTTTTGTATTACGTTTTTTATACCCTAATTCTCTTTCTTATGTCGTATCGTTTGCATCCTATGTTTGTTAGCTTCTCAGAGATTCTTTAAATTAATGTAATACAAACCTTGTAACGTTTCACACCAAAACAATTGTGTTTTTGAATTCGAAATTGATGAAAGAAAATGAATAACTACTTTGAAACTTTTATTACAAATGCGATGCGCATGTAACAATTGCTTCTATAGCACATTAAGTGAACAGTTCGAAAATGAAAAGAAAATATACCTTAACTTAATTGTCTGTAAAAATAGCTATATTGTATTTATTATATATACGGGGTGGTTCAAATACCATGGGTCACTGTTGCTATCCTTATAACTTATCCGGGGTATCTCATCTCGTTGCCGTTACGAAGAGCGCTTACCCAAAAGGGCGAAAACCGTGTGCGAGGACCATCCCCCACAGGTTAGTTGCGGTTTGCGCTTTATCTAATGCCGCTGCCACCTTCACGAAATCTAAGCCTCCTCGGAAGCACAGAATGGCGTCGAACCCTAAAACGAGTTGAGCGGGGGTTTTCTAACCGCCTTCTCGCCATCTCTCTACTACTTGCATCGCTTTGGCGTAAATCACGCCGATTTGATGCTGAGAGTGCCGCTGTCAGCAATGTCCTTTTCGGTCACAGTAAAGGTGGTGCGTTGGTATTCTTTCGCTGCGACAGACGTGGGCATCCCCTGAAGTTGGCCAGGTGACCACTGGTGACCCGCACTTAGCCCAAGGTTTAGTACATTCATTACAATGGTGCTGTCCCCGCACTTGATACAGCGTGCCACCGCCCTGCAGTAACACTGCGTGACAGCAATCCTGACACCGCCCACACTGTCCCATGCTGGATTTCTGTGTCAAGTCCTCGATGAAGAGATGAAGGCGAACTATGTACTCCACAAGTGGAATCGGACGTACTTATTTCTTCATCCTAAAACAAGAAATAATATTGATGTCGCGCTTGTATAGCTCGGATGAAACGTCGCTTTCGGAGATTTTTAGCAAGTCTTGGCCTCTGAAACGAATTTATTCAAGAGAGAGTTTTTAGAAATGGCCCATATACTATGTAATGAATAAGATAAGTGACACTCAAAAATTAAATATAATTTATTCTAGCATACTTTATCTAGATACGCACAGAAATCATAGAATGAACTTTATACAAATTAACCCTTAGTGGTAGAAGCGGATTTATTTTGTGTGGATTTTTCCTTTTTGTTTGCTGTAAAAGAGTTATTTCTATTTACGCATATCTCTAGACTTACTATATTTTGTTTCCATTTAGTTTTAATCTTCAGAAGTGAGTGTAATAATGGACGTTCAAAAAAACCCTAAATAATCCATTCATAACACTTTTACACTCAACACACAATAACATTCGCCATATCTACCTATACATCGATTTCATACCCATTTTCTTTGTTTTTCTTATAACTAACTGTATCCACGATCGTAACTTACTATCTTATTTTAATTTATATGCATAATTAACACTACTTTTTGTAGATTGAGTAGCAAAGGTAATAAATTTACTGAAAGCTTCCCTTTGAACAAAGGATCTTTCTTTAAACTATCCCCACAACCTTGGCTGCTACCCACTAAATTTTTCTTGTTTTTAACTTAATCAGCCACGATTAACCATCTTAATTAACTATATATATATATATATATATATATATATATATATATATATATATATACATACATACATACATAAATATAATACACGTAACAAACGTCAAGCGTCAAGAGACTGCCTGCATTGTTATTGTACGGTCATGCTCATGCGTAATACATAAAATGAGTCCCATTTTATGAATTGCGCATGAGTATGACCGTACCATGAACGGTTTTTGACTGGACTGGAACAAACCTAATGTATTTACTTGTGTAACATGTGTGTTCGTGAGATGAAATAGGAATGGAATTAAATAAAAAACAACTATGCATTATTAAGAATTTTTGGTTTTCTTAGTATTTTATTAAAAATATCAGTATTTTTAAAGTATTGTATTAATATGTGGCATATCACTAGAAAGGGGATGAACCAAAGAAGTTTTTAAAAGTATTTTAAGATTTTCATCGCTTTGTTTTTTTTTTTAATTGCAATGAAAAAATTGTATCCGATTTATTTCTCGCCCTCCATCGGGACTTTGTTGCCTCGTAGTATTTTTTTTCTTTAATATCTGTATCAAATACCCATTTATTTATTACGAGGCAGTATCAAAGACAAGAACAAAATTTATTTTGAGAACTTACAACATACAAAAAAAAGTAATATGCATAATAATGCGAAAATTTTGGGAATTCTTTAATAAATATAAAAAAAAACACATATTTAATAAACCATAAGACTTAAGCTAGGAGTTCTAAGAGCAAATATGTTCAGAATAGGCCCCGCTATCCCACATTTCAATTTGGCCAACTGTGTACCAAACACCATATATATATATATATATATATATATATATATATATATATATATATATATATATATATATATATATATATATATATATATATATATATCTATATTGTGGAAAATAAATTTGACCATTTAAAATAAAATAAATATACTCAAAGTACAAGTTTAGTTTTCCGAATGATCTCAATAATATCTGATTTAGAATGTCCACGTAAATACTACTTTTTCCTTAAGCTTTACTAAAATACTAAAATCGTTGACAAAGTAGCACGCAGTGACATTTCATCAAATGTTACGTTCAAATTTCGTTTAAAATACAGATATGTCTGGATATTCTTCCGCACGGAAGGTGACAAACGCCTATTTTATGCAACTATAAACGTTGACAAGCTTTTATAACAAATACTAGCAGTGCCCGGTGCGCTTTGCTGCACTGCCCTCTCCCTCCCCTTTCCCTCATTAGATTTTAAATAATTAACTAGAGGACTTTGTTTTATATCTATAGATAACAATAACAATTATTCATACGCATCTGTAATTTTTTTAATAGTTATTCTGCTATTCCGGGCGGAACAAATCCAACAAATAAAAAATCATGAAAATCGGTCCAGCCGTTCTTGAGTTATAAGTGGTGTAACTAACAAGATAGTGCGACTTTGATTAATGATTAATTTTTTATAAATTAACTATTAAGGCAATATATCCATCGACTACAAAACAAGTAACAAAATGTCACAGGTGACTGGTAAACACACTCTCCTTTATAGGAACCTCAGGCCTTTTCTACGCGCCACCTCTTTGTGAGTACCGATATTCGACGCTCCGTTCAGTAGATATATCCATTTCTACGGATTCGTCTCATCGAGACCTATCACTTTCCCTTGTTTGTACCCTCTTCCGACACTTCCTCCTCAACATATTTTCATTTAAAGTTTTGTCCCCACTGAAGGATACGTCTTGTCGTGACCTATCGGTCTTCAAAACTGAAGCAATAGTTTAAATAGCGAAAAAAATTATACTACATGATAAAAATCATGTAGTAGATAAGGTATCTTTAATCCAACCTGTTAGTAACAAGTACGAACTTGATTGCTATGAAAGTTTAGACTTTTTCAATAACAAACAAATACGAACAAATGTAAACTAGTGACGCAACGTTTCTTTAAGGAAAATGCGCAACAAATGATTAAAGAAATTCTAAGCGGCCCAAGTTGTCTACCTTCATTTGCCCTTTTGTTGCTTGCACATAGTCATACTTAGACGAAAGAGCACTGTTTGCATAATGTAAAATACTGTAAAACATTAAATCTCTTTAAACGCTAAATACTGCTAATTTAAGAGTCTTAGATATGTTTTAGTGAAATTGTAGGTTAGTTTGAAAATATGTCTGAGTGGATTTTAGAGAAACAGTGTAATATAATTTGTTATATTGCTTTTTTTATTTTAGAGTTGTCATAAACGCATTTCTTGCTCAGTTTGCCGACAATTGCAAAAAATGGAGGATGTTGCCTATATCCGAACTGACACTTTAGAAAATCAAGTTGAAGAAATTAAGCTTAAAGGAAATTATTCAATCAAAATTGAATCAGTCGTTAAATTAATTTTGAAGTTAAGGAGTGAAACTAGTGATGTGAAAATATTGGTGTTTTCAACATGGGTTGAGATTTTAAAAGTTATGAAAGCTGCACTTACATCTAATGATGTTCAAACTGAGTTAATGCTATCCCATACATTACATCGAAGTTTAACAAGATTTAAGGTAAATGTTTGTTTTATTGACTTTGACTAACACTCATTTTTCTAGCAAGGTAATGTTACAGCTCTGCTTTTACCAATTAGTTTAGGATCAAAAGGTTTAAACCTAATTGAAGCAACTCATGTTATACTAACAGAGCCTTTGTTAAATCCTGCTGATGAATTACAAGCTATTGGAAGAATTCATCGAATTGGACAGACTAAGTATGTTTAATTAGTTACAGTATTAGTATGAATTAAATAATCTTAGCAACTGAAATTTGTTAAATTTAGAGGTTTACAAACGTTTATTTATTGTAAAATCCACATAACATAACCTTCACGCCATTCCCTTGTGGGGTAGAAAAAACAATCTCTGCCTCTTATTTATTTTTCATTCACAATGTTTCTCCATGCTTTCCTATTTCTGTATACCTACCTAGCTTCCGCAAGTATCATACATTGTCTGACATGTCCTTTTATTTTTAAAACTCCTTATCTTTCTTTCTTTTAGTATACATTCTACTACATTCAGCCAAGTTTTACGCGACCTACCAGGCCCGGCCTTACCTCTAACCTCACCCACATATATTTGCTTCGTTAATCGTGCGTTGTTCATTCTCTCAATGTGACCAAACCTCGCCCCACTCCGTCATTATACACTCATTCTTTATCTTATCCCTTCTTGTTTTACCACATGCTTCTCAGGAATCTCATACCCACCGCATTTATTTTTCTTTCGTGCTTTTTTTGACATACCCATGTCTCACTTCCATACAATACTGACGGGACAAACACGCCATTATAGATTGCTCGTTTTGCAGCTAGGCTCATGCTTTCTTTTCTCATTATCGTCCACATACACATCACTTTCCTTCCAGCATTGACTCTTCGTCCAATCTCCCCATTCATTGTACCATCTGCAATAAACATTCTACCCAGATATATCAACTCGTCCACTTGTTCTACAAATTCATCTTCCGAGCAAATACTCTACTCTCCTTTCCACCTTCCCGATTGAACACCACAATCTTAGTTTTGTTCACGTTTACCTTTATGTCCATGCTCTCACAGACTGTATCAAACTTCCTCAGAGCGGTTTGTAGCTCACCCGCACTGTCACTTAATAAGACTATGTCATCTGCATACACCAGAAGTCGTACATTTACGTCACCAACCATTACACCATTTGTGTCGGTACATGCTTGTCTAACACATTTATCCATGTATACATTGAACAACCATGGTGACATCACACAGCCTTGTCGCACTCCTTGTTCAATATTAAAGTATTCACTCACACCTCCTCTCACCCTAACACATGCCCGACTACCATTATATACTGCCCTTATTCCATTTATTAGATCTTTATTTACGCCATATTCATTTAATATTTCCCACAGCTTCTCCCTATTTACTCTGTCATATGCTTTCTCCAGATCTACAAACGCATAGTACAGCTTCCTTTTTACCCTTAAACACTTTTCGATCACCTGCTGGAGAGCTACCATCTGATCGACACATCCTCTCCCTGGCATGAAGCCATCCTGCACATCCCAAATCTTAGTTTGTGTAGTTTCTCGTACTCTATCAATCAGTATTCTTCCAAATACTTGACCAGGTACACTTAGTTCTTGCAATCACTCTTGTTCCCCTTACCCTTATACAGTGGTACAATCTCATGCTCTGCCAATCCCTCAGCACTTTTCCACACTTAAGGCATGCATTGAATAATTCACACAATCTTCATATGAGCTTTGCACTTCCATACTTCAGCATTTCACCTACAATTTCATCTACGCCTGCTCCTTTACTGTCTTTCAACCTTCCTACCGTTTTCTCTACCTCATTTATCCCAATATCCTTCTCAATTTTATTCACCATTCTTTCTACGTTCTCCTTATTTAACCCTTCAGTCTTACTTTCCTCACTACTGTACAGCTTTCCGAAATATTCATGCCAGCATTTCCTCACTTCACAATATCGTCCCATACTATTTCGTTGTGCGTATTCATCACTCCTGCAGCGTTCTGTTTTGAGCTACGTTTTGTATTTTCGACCCATCTTTTTCTGTCCTTCCAAAGCCATCACTTACTCTTTAGTTATTCATACCGCCTCCTTGGCTTCTTAGTTTCCTAATCTGTACACCTCATACAATCGCCTTTTCTGTCTCATTTTTTGCAGCAATCATTGCCATGTATGCATATGTTTTCGTGCATGCTGCCCTTTTTATTGATTCCTTCCAGCAAGCACATTTTTGCTGTCTACCTACAGTCGCTCTTCCACATATCCGCACGGCACAATTGACGACACAGTTTTTCAAGCCCTTCCATGCACTTTCATCGTCAGTGTCTTTTATTTGTTCGTTGTTTCATTCACATTTAACTCCTTACTCACAGCATCTGTGTATTTCATTCTCGCACTATTATCTACTAGTTTGTCTACCCTAATTCTGGACGTTCACACTACGTTGCTTTCCTTATCCAGGCCCACTTTTGCCCTACACACATTCTCGATACAACGAAAAAGTGGTCCGATTCACACTCCGATCCGCGCATTACCTTTGTGTTTTTCGCCAGGTTTCTAAGTCGTTCCTAATACACTATCAAGTCAATCATAGTTTTACATTCACCTCTGCCATGTGTACATATGCACATTTTTATGTTTAAACCACGTATTAGATACAAACAGGCTTGTCTCCACACAGATGTTCACCAGGCGTTCACCAGTCTCATTAACTCTTTGGTCTCAGAACTTTCCTAGAACGCGTTCAGTATATTCTCTCTGTACACTCACCCATCCGTTCGTGTCTCCCAATATCATCACTCTTTCGTTTGGCTTATATACGTTCAACACGTTCTCTACACCATTCCAGAAGTTCTCACACTCTTGATCTCTTTCTCCATTCACCGGTGCATACCATGCAATAAGAAAATTTCTTCGAAACTCCACTTTCATTCTAACCAACTTTACCCGGGAGATACCAATTCGTACTGTTTAACACATCTTTTCGCTCTTTCACTTACATCACCCCAACTCCTTTTGTGCCATGCCTCAATTCCTAACCATAGTGCTAGGCTGCCATCCTCCATCTTCACAACAACCTTTCCTTTGCGCTTTGTCTCCGATACACACAGTATATCAAGCTGCCTTTCGTACATTACATTCGAAATTTCAAATTCTTTACCATGCATACCTCTAACATTCCACGTACCGACTCGCCATTCATTCCTTGCACCGACTCGCGATTCATCCCTTGCACAGTCGTCAGCAACGGGGCCTGTCTGTTTCGACCTTGACCGGCCCTTGTAGCCAGGGAGATCCGAGGCAATTGTATTGTTCTCTTGAGTAATACCATAGCGGGCAGACCGGTTACTAGCCAAATCGTGCCTCGGCGACGTAGCATTCCCTACTAGCGGTATCGTCCTACTACCGGACTGTTATTTGTCTACTGCCCCGACACGTAAGGAAGTAAGAAGTTGAAATATAGACAGAGCCAAGAAAGATATAAATAATAGAGTTTATACTTACTGTATGAATATCTAAATGTACATATATACATATACATTTTTCTCACTTACATACCCTTCAATCACATCACGTTTCAACCAGATTGCTCCCTACGCGATTCCTGTTTCTCGCGCCACTCACCGGACTTGCTGTTGTTTATTTGCGACCAAATGCTTTAATTATTTTTAATTTAGATTTCCGAGTTATTTAATTTAATATTTATTTATCAAATATGTTTTATTATTGTCGCGAACCGTGAAAACTTAACGTTTCCATCATATAAATCTCACTTTATTCAATTGAAGGATAACAAATAACGATAATGGCCCTGTTAGCTCTCCCGACATTATTTGTCTACTTTTAGGATTAATTAATTACAATTAAGATTAAACAGCAACAAAGATAAAAGTTAGCTTAAATTTCGAATTTGCAAGGAAAAATATAGTATAAGCCAATATGCAACGCAATGTTATAATTAAACTTGAAATCACATATAGTAACTTCGTACTTCCCTAACTTGTCTTGCTGTTATTTATTTGAGAAATGAAAAATTATTTAATGACTTTAATTTAGAATTTCGGTTACTAATTAGAGGTAGTTATTTGTTTATTTTATCTATTTATTTGCTTTTTTTATACTTTGGATCTCGGATTCGGTCTAGTTATTTCTTGTTATCCTTTAAGCTAATAAAACAGTTCTTATGACAATGCTTATATTTATTGGTGTTCTATAATTCAAAAGTGCTTTAATTTTACTTTACACTTTTACTTGTTTTAACAATCACATATGGAATGGATTTAAAAGAGCCGTATTTTTTCGTAAAAATTCAATACTATAGCATTCCTAAATGTTATTTTCTGACTTTTTCAACTATAGAGCCATTACACGTTACAAAACTTCTACTGGTTAGATTATTACAATCTTTGTTTATTATTAATATTCAAATCGCTGGGTATAAAATTCTGTTCAAAAGCTTACCCTTACCGTACAGTACTTTATTGATTTAGAAGTTGTCATTTTAACACGTATTTGTTTCACTAACCGAAGATAGAAGCTAGAGCTACCTTAAACCTTTAAAACACTTTTTCTTTTATTACTTCGTTTGGGTACATTGTAGAAATTGTTAAAATTCAAAACTGACTGTAGGAGTTGTTGATTTTCCAAATGTTTTTTAGTGCCTAGTAACGAATTACGACTAAAATTTTACGTTTAAGAAGTCGTAATTCGGTGGTTCCAATGTATACTTTTCCACAAAACCTATCTTTGATATAAGACGTAAAGGACACATGAGATTTTGTAGATTAGGTCAACCAGATAAATCTGCTGTAACCTAGCATGCTTTAAATAATTTAACCCATTTCCTCCCCGCGGTGTGTTTTCGCACCACGTTGTTAAATTTTTTTTGATGCACGTGAGAATGTTTGTCAAGTTGAAACTGCACTAGAGTGATGTTAGAACACATGAAACTAATGCCTAATTTTTTTAAACAAAGTGTTTCGATTATTTATTTTTTTTTTATCAACTTCAGTTCCACTATGTTTTATACATTTCCACTATGGAATTGAAATTACACATATTATAGTTATTGTTATTTTATAATTTTTATATATTTAGTTTCCCTCAGTGTATATTTCATATTATTATAATAACCAATACGAGTGCTATAACATTTGAAAGTGATGCGGTTCGTAAACGCACCATTGGTAATAATCATATACAATTGCTTGAATAAGTGCAAATTAAATGACATAAATTTCCAGTGCGGTGTATTTTCATTTAATTTATCTATCGACGAGCAAATGATACCGTATTTTGGAAGACATTCTTGCAAAATGTTTATAAAGGGTAAACCTGTGCGGTTTGGTTTCAAACTGTGGTGCCTTTGTTCCTCTGATGGATATTTATTTTACTCATTGCAATATGGAGGACCTTAGGACAAGCATTTGCACTTTAAAAAGTGTAAAAAGTTTGTCCAAAAAGCAGACAGACTTTTACGATAGCGCTTTTGAAGAGATTTCAAAGGTTTCACTTATAAGGTGGAATGACAATTCTGTAGTGATAGTGTGCAGTGATACATTGAATGTACAGGCCTTGATTACAACAAAACACTAAAGTAGAAAAGAAGAAAAGAAATTAGAATTCTACAACCGAATATTATCTCTGAATACAATAAATATATGGGTGGAGTGGACCTTTACAACAATGGCATTGCCATTACAGGTCTAGAGTGTTAGGGAACAAATGGTAGTGGCCGATATTTTATAACTCGGTCGACAGATCAGTAGTAAATGTAAAATATGTGGAAATCACTCAATTCATATGTGTAAGAAGTGCAACGTCCATCTTCAGATTCCATGTTTTAAGTTATACCATCAACAATAACCAATTTTCTATATGTATTTTACCAATGGTTCGTTTTTGCACCATAGTGAAATGTGTCATTTTCGAATTTTTTCTGTTAATACTGTTTATTTTGCAATGAGAATCTTTTATGGTTAGTTAAAAATATATTATATACGCAGTAAATTAGAAATATGGATAATTAAAATAAAAAAAAGTGTGTTACTCATATGGGTTAAATCATGACATTAAATTTGATAGTACAGAAATATTGTCAAGACAAACTCATTATATTCGTATACAAGATGGAACTATTGAGATAACAACAACAACAATGGACAAGAAGAAAATCTTCGCTTAAATAGGTTTTGGCACCTTATAATTAAGCAGAATTTTAGCTTTTGGTATGTCTAGGCTTTTTGTTATGTTTTTTCCTAAATTTTGAAGTAAATGCTTTACCAATTATATGTCATCACAGCATTATAATAATTTAACCTATGTAGTTTAAACAAAAAATCATATTAAACGTACTACATTGTGTTTTCACTGTACAATAACAATTACATTTATTAACCAAAAACTGTTTCTTTGTTAGATTTGACTAGATCTTTAATTGGTAAGTCAAATTTCTATTTGCGAATGCGTTTATCAATTTCAAATTAAAGTTTTTCACAACTTTACACTTACATAATAATTTAATAAGTTTTGTTAAATCTGTTCACTGATTATGACATTTTTCACTGTTAGCCTTCGTCCGTTAGAGGATAGTTCTGATTTGTCATCTTCAAGGCAGTTTATTAATATTTAATTTATTAAGGATCTAGCTATTTAATAAAATTAGATTCCATAGTTGATATTAAAGATATTGCATCTACTGAGCACAGTAACTGTAGTTATTGAAATGTTTAAATTTATATAAGGTATTAATAGAAATATATATATATATATATATAATATATATATATATATATATATATATAAATATATATATTATATATATAATATATAAATCATATATTATATAATTTAATTATAACCTGTTCATGTAATTTTATAATTTTAGCTTTTCAGTTTAATCTTTTGTTAGTACCTGTTTGTTTTGTTCCTTTTCTCGTATATTTTATCTGGTTATTTGCATTTATATTAGCGATTTTGATTATTCTTTCATTATATGATTATTTTCCAATTTCTATAAATATTAAATATTTAAATTCTGAACTACATAAGGTCATTATCTCTTAATCTTGGTCTGATACCTATTTTATTTTCTTTTTCTTCATATTTTATAATTTATTGTTATTGGATATTGACTTTTCTATATATTAACTTTAACCTAAATATTTTATTCAGCTTGTAATCTTTAGTTGACGATGTACCGTCTTGATTTGTTCCTTTTCTCGAATTTCTTTCTGGTCAATTTGCCTAATATTCGTTTTGGACATTTTTCTTATCTAAAATACTCTTGATTTTCAATTTTCTTTTCTTGCTTTTGTCTTCATCTACGATGCAATCCTCTACTTCGGTCTGCCTATTTCTTCTTATTTTTGTCAATCTGTTCTTATCTTATTGTTTACTGTGATATACTTTTCTATTTTTATAGTACTTCTGAAACATTTTATTCTTGTTTTATATTAGTTGTACGATGTCTTCCTTATTTTTGTGTTATATTCCATTTTGCCTAAATACTTGAAATTCCGTACACTTTCTATCGCATGATTCCCCACTCTTATAGTTTCTTCACTGCATTTTAAGTATTTTGTTTTCTCAGTATTAACTTCTAAACCCATTTTTTTTTGGTTCCTCTTCTAATCTTACTGCAGCGTATATCATTCCTTCTTTTGTTCTACCTACCATAAGCAATGATTGTGCATTTTTGACATTCATTGTAGCTTCTACTTTTGCTCTTTTAATTGCATTATCTAGTGTTATATTGAAGAGTATGGCTGAAGACTATTTACAAGTGGTATGAGATATTTAAAAACGGGAATGAGTCTATTGAAGACGATCAACGGTCGTCCATCGAGGTTGATTTTTTAGATCCGAAATTGAAAAACTTTTGATCGATTTTCGAATATAAAAAAAAGTTTTATAACTATCTGAATGAATCAGGAATCATTTAAAAGCTGTATTTTATAGCATCTAAATTAATTTTACTTTACATATGTAGTTTAAAAATTCAATAGTTAAATTATATATATATAATGAGAATGTAAATTATAAATAATAAAACACTTACCTGTTAAATTACGTTTCTTGATATTATTTTAATATCAGTAATAGATATTTATGTATTAAGGGCATAATCAGAAGATTATGGCTCGAGGGAATGTTAAAAGCCCGACGCGAAGCGGAGGGCTTTTATATTCCTGAGAGCCATAATCTAATTATGCCGTGGTATCTAATGTTTTATTTTATTTTGCACCATGAAACTGGAACAAAATATTAAAAAGATTCAGTATTTTCGGCAAGTTTTCAAATGCAAATGCAGTGAAATAAAGTCGACAGTATGCTAATTTGTTGTTACTAAGATACTGTGATATTGCTATTATATACATGTCATGTGTTTGCTGTCAATCGTGCTGCTTAGCATCAATGACATTTCCGTGCTATAAAGACCACATTACTCCCGCATTTGGAGGCGTATAAAGAACATTATGGTGACAAAATAAAATAAAATAAATTTATTCAATAAATAAATAATAACTTAGACACAAATTAATGTTAAATAAATAAAGAATTGTTATAACACGTGTAACGCACGCAAGAAACGATCTGAACCTTCGGAGAACAGGAAATAAAATTAACTGAACACGCGCTCGAATCCAAAGATCATGAATACCGTGTTTCTCAAAATTGTCCATTCCAACTTTCTCTTTTTTATAGAAAGAGAGCAGGGAATGCAACAACATAAAAATCATAAATATAAAACCAAAAAAATCCTACTAAGAAATCTGGTACCAACATCCCAGACGAGGAATCAGATTGGCAAACCGCTGCGTGCTAGGCTCAATCCTTATGTACACTACCATAATATACATTCAAAGGTCCAGTTTAGTTCAAATATTAAATGACTACCTTTCCATTTTCATTTGTATTAGTATATTTTTTATATTTATATTATTAAAATTATCTATTAATAAAATAAACGATTTCTTTTGAGATTGTTTTAAAATTGAAAAAGTTATTCAAGTTTTGAACAGTATTTTTTAGAATCGAAAATTCGAAAAATTCCATCGGTATTTCGGTAACAAAAATACAATTTTAAAGATATCTAAATGAAACAAAGTGTGAACTGTAGCTTAAAAACACAGGTTTTTAATGGTTTTTGATTCATTTAGATAGCTTTAAAATTGAAAAAGTTATTAAAGTTTTGACCTGTATTTTTTAGGATCGAAAATTTTCGAAAAACTCCGTCTGTTTTTTTAATTGTTTAAAGAACAAAATATAAAAATGTTTTTTTATATGTTGTTTTTAAATAATTAAATATATAAAGTTGCAATATAGGAAAAGCATATTTACTGAAGTGGGGAATCGAACCCAATATAAACTAAAATAATTGGCCAATTTTTGTTATTTTTTAATGAAATAAAAACCTAAATGTTTATTTTTTTAGGCTATAATATTTTGAATAAACATTGTGATTTATTTTATTTTATAACTCTTAAAAATTGAAAAATCGCAAAATTTTAGAAAATTTCAACTTTTTGACATGGCGCACCAATTTTTGAATAAAAAACCTTTTTGAGTCATAAAGGGTATGTAACAAGCTATCGAAATTAGAAAAAAAAATAAATGCTACAGAGGTCACTTTTTTAAATAAACGCCAATTTTATATTTTAAGAATTTTTTTTTCGGAGTTGTTGACCTTTGGCAACCTTAAACAAATTTGTGAATAAAGGCAATATTATCAACTATACACATGATTTTTTGCAAAACTCAACTTTTATTCGTTTTCGAGAAAATTTTTCTTTGTATATGAACCACTTTTTTATCAATAAAGAAGAGGGGGGGGGGCATCAGGTAAAAACAACCTACCTTTCATTTTTACGTCCTTAGAATGGATTAATAACATTTTTTTGTTAAATTTCGTTTAAGGGCATTTCACCCTTTGTATGCTTCATATCAAAAACATGTTTTATATTTTTATTATCTTTTTTATGTAAAATCAACATAATGTATAGTAACAGTAGTGACATCTATGGAGTAAGTTTTGTGATTCTTATATTATTTATCCTAAGTTGTGTAATAATTTACTGCTTAAATAACAAAATATTATTTTTTAGGCCAACCATGGTTCACAAATTTATTGTGAAAAATACTGTTGAAGAAAGTTTACATTTTGCCACAAGTAAGAACGCAAACAATTGGGATAAAAACAAAGTCAGTTTACAACAGTTACATACGTTATTTATTGACACTTCAGTTGATCAACCAACCGTAAATATTGATGATGAAAATAATTTACAGATAAGTACTCAGAATGATGAAACTATAGGTAGTTGTAGTTATGAAAATTCAGAAACACGACAAACCTGTAATACAGAGAATGATTCACTAAATTTAAGCTGTGATCAACAAAGTAGTCATGATTATACATTACCTAATATCACTGTTGATTCAACAGAAGATTTGTCAATAACAAATGCCGGTGAAGACATATTTCGAACAACAAATCACCATGACAAAATTATATCCAATCCTAGTCCAGAAAATTCGGAGAATGAACAAACATTTATTACTGAGGTGGAAGACTCAAATTTAGTATGTAACAAATCATGTTAATAAGTGTACCCTTAAGCGACGTGCGGGTTGCTGAATGTATGAAGAAGTTTGTCCAATAGTATATCTACCTAAAATGTAGTTGTACAGAAAATTTCAATGTGTAATAAATGCTAAAATGAATAGTCTTGCTGATATTAATATACCAGGTAACTGATATACAAGCTGGTCTAGACCTAGCGTTAAAAATTTTTTTGGGTGATAGAACAACATAAATGTGACTTAAATACAGAATTAAAAAAATTCCATTTCACACACCCACTTAAAGAAAAATTATTTTGATTTGTTCCAAGAAAACTACATTTACCCAAAAATTTAGAAATTCTGGGGTATTTTGACACATTCCTCAAACTTTAACACTGCTATTGTGTTCTACATTAAATTTTAAGAGTTGAATTATTGTTTTCCTCAAACCATGTTTTACACTATTCAAACTGGTATAACTGTACTTAAATGGTGACGAATAAAATGTTGTATCCTGTCTTCTGAAAGTTTAGGTTTTGAAGCGGTTTTTATAGCATTTGCTACTGTCTAGCAATTTTTTTAAAGAAATGTGTGTGTATAAGCTTTTTCTTTTTTTTTAAGAAAATGATAATTTCACAGTTCTAATCAATTTAATTAGTGATTGTGTAGATTCAGGCTCATGATAAGCTATCTATCCTTACTTGAAATGTAATGTAGAATACAACAGTAGTGTTAAAGTTCGACTAGTGTATCGAAATATACCAGAATTTCTAAATTCTTTTTTTTGGAAAAAATCAAAATTATTTTTTTTAGGTAGGTGTGTGAAATGGAATTTTTTTAATTGTTTATTTGAGTCACATTTATGTTGTTCTATCATCCAAAAATTTTTAACGCCAGGATTAAACCACCCTGTATAGGACACTCATCATATAATATTCAATTCATTGTACCTGAGATATTGTGTATTATATGATCATATTTACCTATCCCTAATTTATTATACAATTGGGAGGTCTAGTGCAATATGTGTCTGTGAGATTTTGAAATTAACATTACTATGAATTGATATTTAAAATGTGTCTGTTTTGCACCATTAAATCTATTTAGATTAGTGTAGCTTTGGTATTATTAAAGTATTGTTCGGATTCGCTAATACACCCTCACATTTATCAGGCAAGGTATTACCAAAGAGCATATAATAAGAAGAGATGTAACCAAACTAACGAATTCGTGCACATGTATTATGAGTTGCATATCCATATTTAATTTTGTCATACCCATTTTCTTTATAAGTAAAAAGGTAAAGCCGCATCATGCAATAAGAAAGAAAAGGATAAAGCTACAAAAAGAATTTTTGCTAAATAACAAGAACCCTTTTACCTGCTTCTTTACAAATAATTACACTGCCTTGTTGCCAAATTTGAAAACGTTTATTTTGTGTTTACTCAATGAGTTACAAAACATTAAAATATGTATGTACAGTCGCATTCAAACAAGAAGCGGGTTGCGACAAATCTTTATGAAATAAGCAAAAACGACAGAAAACATTTCTTAGTTGTCGTTAATGGAAAGTATTTCTGTCTTGTACTTACCATTACTTAATTTACCTTTAATTAAAAATAAATAAATATAAAAAAAAACTTTTCACATAAATATGTATTACGATTATAATAATTTTACATTTTAAATTATAAACTAAATCTTAAATGGGCACCTATCAATTACACAGAAAGCTAAAACTAAAAATAAAAAACAGCCTTAAATGAAAATATCACTAATACTACTATAAATTATTTAAATAATTCATTTTTGTTGATTTAGAATGCATCCGTGCGTTGTTCATTCGAATGTTTTGTGAGGACCACTTTAAAGTTTTATTTAATTTACATTTTATAAGATATTGAACTAGAAATAATCTGTGGTAATAACAATTTTCTGATTGCAACCAATCGGGATAATTTTGTTTAATTTTTTCAGTGCAAATATTTACCAAAATTTCTTGAAATTGGCGATGAGCGGGATACTTTTTAAAATAATTTTCAAATAATTTTAAAACTAATTTTACAACGCATGTAGTCTCTTCCGTAGGAATTACTAGATGTTTAATGCTATCAGCCGAATAATCTTTTTCTAATAACTAAAGTTCATTCATATTTTCTAGCGGGACCGTTGAACTTAAATTCTTGCAGTTGTTACAATTAAATTTCTTTATTGTTTTATTTATAACATATCCAGCTAAATACACCGTTGCGCACTCTTCTAAATTAGATACGTTAGCTTCAGTTTCTGTATAATCTAGAGATGATAGTTCTTTTTTTATATCATTTTCATTTGCTATTAATTCTTCATCGATGCTATCTTCAACATCTATCTGAGCATCGTCGTCTTCTTCACAATTGCTGGTTTCGGGTGGTTTCGAAAGATTTGCAGTGATAGTCCATTGCAAAACCTGTCGGAACGTTTTTGCAGTCGGATTTGTACTATTTCCACTTCTGCGTCTAATAACTGCGAATAAATTTTCGAGCGGATCTTGATTTAATCTATTTGTTAATAAAAACAAATAACCGTCTTTCTTTAATTCTTCCCACAGCAATAAGGTAGATTGAATTGAAAGCTGCAAACCACGAAAGCAATGGATATCTCCTTTAACTACATTTCCTTGTGTATAAGAACGCCATAAATCGATCCAGTGCATCACTTCATGAAGAAATGTTTCCAATTCCGGTTGCTTTGAAGAAACATTGATATTTATTGGGGCTATTTAAGACACGACTATTTAGACAATCAAATAGATTATTTATATCTAATAAAAACGAGGCCGTGTTTTTTGCAGAGTTGCTATTCATTTGCCCTATTTTAACACAAGTTCTGATCGCAGCAGATACCGACCTGGAGAAAACTTGCGTGGCATATTTTACTCTCATCTTCTGGAACGTGTTCGGGTTGACGTGCACTTGGGTTAGTTTAGGAATAGCTCTAACAGAATGTGAGTTAGTGTCTATGTTAAAAACGATTTTTACATCGTTCCAGAAAATTCGTTTTCCTTCGATAAAAATGTCTTGGGAGATTTAAACTATTCCTAACACTTTTAATTAAATGTGGGACATCGAACAGAGCAAAAATTTTTTTATTGTTTACATTAAAAGACGGATTTTCCAATGTTACACCCAAATTTCGAAACATAGCCCTATTGGTTGCTGCTTGGTCGCAGATTACCGCACGCACTTTTAAGCCAATCTCTTGTAATGAATGTATGTTTTTAATCACTAATTGAATCAAACATTGACTTTTAACAGATGTCGAGGAGAAATAGAAACTAATAGGCAACTTCCACTTTTTAATTAAACCTCTCACCATAAATACTAATGTTTGGGTAGCAATTTTACATTGACGGCCGAGATGACCCAAATCTTCATAGCCCTCAATTACATCTTGAGAAGTGTTGTACTCTAAATTCTTTTTAATGCTCATTTCGTCTACCAATAATACGCATTGTTTGTCATCTTCATTCATTGCTTGAATTTTTGTTTTCAACTTTCGCATTAGTTTTGTATTTATTCTCGGCGATAGTTGTGAAACGCGTATCCAGGAATTAAAGGTGGACTTTGACGGCAGGTTAAATTTGAGATTTTCTCTCATAAAAAGGTAAAACGATGGAGATTTATAAAATAACGCTAGAGCCAATTCTTTTTCACTTTTAGTCCAAGCGTGCCTACGTTTGTGATGCAGCTGCATATTGATAAATGTACGTACCATTGGGGGTAAATGATTTGACGAATGTTATAGAGGTATTCTAATAACTTTTTTTCTTAACCGATTTAAGCAAGCGTTTTTAGCGCGATTTTGTCTTTGCCAAATTGCAACGCGTTTCCTACATATGCAATGCAGATCTACTTCTTTCAAAACCTTTCTCCTTTTCGGAGACGAAAAATCAAGTACTGACTGTAACAAACGGATGATTAATAACGAAATAATAATAATTTACAATTTTCTAAGTCTATTAAATAATTAAAAAATATGAACGATTTTTTTTTAAAGATTATATCAAAGACCGTATGACCATTTTTAGAACTGTATGTTTTAATGTTTTCAGTTCGATTAAAAACGAGTTCAGGTGAAGCCTTTTTTTTTGTAATGCAACGGAACTGCATTATGCGCTAATTTATTTTTTAATGCGTTCATAAAAATGCACTGCACAAACAGTTTTTTTATTTAGTTCTTCTAAACTTAACAAACGTAGTTTATTGTTCCCACAATTTTGTTACCACTCTTCACTTCTTTCTTTATTTTTAGGAAAGCGGAAAATACTTAGTTTGGGATAAGTTGCACGACTTCTAAAGCAATCAAAATAGGAACAGTACGCTTTTGATGGCGCCATAACAAAATACCGGGTTTAAGTAAAACAAAAACCAAAAACGACTAAAAACACAAAATGAGCAACTTTAATAATTCCGAACACAATCAAGTGACTAGGAGAATTGAAATCATACTAATTCAATGTACAATTAGTAGGTATTTCTACCTCTTTGTCAATAAATAACTTTGAAGATAAGGATTTATTGTGTCATTTAAATGTCATTATAGAACAGGATGAGTCTACTATTTTACGAATTTTATTAATTGGAGACTACCTGTGTAATGGGCCCTAATCCCTATTTTGACTGTTATAATGATTAAGTTAATAAAATTTAAGATTTCCCTGTTAATTGTCTAAATTATAAAGAAACAAATGATACATTGTATTAATAACGGATGTAGGACAATGTAGACGTGTGCATAGGTATTAAGTAACATGAGGTATGCAAAGTGGCAAGAAAAAGTTTTTACTACAAAGAAGTTATATAATAAATTAAATACATATTAAAAAAAGTTAATTATGTTTCACAAGTCGACAATCTATAAATTTCTTCTATTTTAAATAGTGTATAAACGTCAATTTTCTAACAAATTTTAAATATTAAACCGTGCAGTTAACTGCTTTTCACCTGAAAATAATATTAAGTACATTTCATTTCTTTCAATTCTTATGGAAACATTTATTGCTTTTTGAAGGTCATTTTAAGTAATATTTCGTTTGACAACACTGTTACTTATATTACTACAAATATCTATACGATTGGTTTTGACCCAAGCTAACAAGTGTTTTGTTAGTCGGATACTAGAGGCTGTCCTAGCGGACGACTAACTTTATCGGGCACGCTATCTACCATTAACGTTGAACGTCTTAATTAATTATTATATGGTCTTTGGTATTACTTTGAAGTGTAGACGGTCTATTTTCTCAATTTCTAAAGCTGTGAATTAAAATTTAATTAAAAGTGTCAATATACATACATTATTGCAGACATAATTATCTGCAGTACACATTGTGTAGTTATGAATTAAGACAATGGAAGGTCACCCAGTATTAAATGTAAAAACTGTGATTATTTTTATCATTCTAACTTCATTAACATCCAATTGAAACATCTTCCTGCATTTACCACACCTGGAACCACTTGGAAATGCTCACACTGTAAAAATGATAATGTATTCACTAATACTGTACCACTCAGTGATCTTTTATTACCAAAGCATTTGGGAAAAATGACTACTGATTCAATAAACTCATGCCCTATAAAATTTTTCTTTAATAATGCTCAGACGGTTATGAGCACTATTCAGAAGGTGAAACAATTAAAGTTTAATGTATATCGTAGGGATCGAAAATTTAATGTAATATATCTCAAAATGGTTGGTAGTGATCTTCTTTTCATAAAAGATAGAATTTCATCAGAATTGATTGATACAAGTATGTTAGTCGAAGATTATGTAATTTTGCTTTTTCCAGTGAATTATTTTGCAATAAGCTTAATGTGTATCATAGGGATTGTAAATGTAATGTAACAAATCTCAAAATGGTTAGTAGTGTTGTTCTTGCCATAAAAAATATGATTATATCAGAACTGATTGATATGAGTATGTTAGTCAAACGTTATGTAATTCCGCTTTGTAGGTGTCCAAAAAAGAACTCATGTCATATCCTTATCGCAAATAACTCATTGCACTTTATTAAGAATTACGGCGATTATAGTATGTTAAATGACTAAAATAATTTACGGTCCTACCAATTTAACCATGGGATAATCTTTTTTAGTAACCATTACAAAGTAATTAGTGTGCCTTATTTAACCTAACATGGAAAATATACTACCAACTATAAAACGTCTTAGTCCACTTTCCTCTAACCCAGCCCATCTGAAACCTATTACATTGGTACATGTTCTTGTGGGGCGACCATTAACTGCAATTCCACAACCAAATATAACTCAAATACATGAACCCAGTTAAATCGTTACCAACAATTGGAACAAATGTGCAAACACATTTGGCAACGATGGCCAGTAGAGTACATTTCAGAATTTCAAATTCGTTTGTATTAGAGGAACAGTCGCTAAACATGAAATTGGATTCATTGGTATTAATAAAAGACTATATTCCACCACCAATAAAATGGTTATTAGGACGTGTAATCTAAGTGCATTCAGAAACAGATAATATAGTATGAGTTGTGTTCATTAAAACTATAAATGTTGTAGTGCTGGTAGCACTGTGTGTCTTTTTCTCTAGACAATCTGCAAGTGCAACAACCTATTTATTGTACAGTGTAATTATGACTTAAACAAGTGGAACAATTATTATTGCTTCATTTCATTATTTAAATAGTTTAGTATGTTTTTTAAATTCATTCCTTGTTTTATATTTTTTTAAAGTTTTGATAGAATGCATACTATATTTTAGATATGTTTATGCCTAAAAAATATTGCTTAATTGTAATAAACTAAATACTCAATTACATCTAGTTAGCATTTTGGAATTGGATTTCGCTTTAGTTTACATAACGTTTTACTTCATATGTTCTTGTCAAGTCAAATCCTTATATTTCCACTTACAGAGTTCCTCGGGGATCTAATCTGGGCCCATTATTTTTCAACATTTATATTAATCACTTAATTTTTACGCTAAATGGTTTTGTTTTTTCCTATACAGATGATATCACGATCTGCACAACTATCGATTCAGTTTACAATTGTGAAATACAGCAAATGCACTTGGATGTTATAAAAAATTGGCACCGAAAAGTGCAAAGTGCTCTTTTACATGCCTAATTTCATGTCAGCCTATTCTGTTTAATGATTCTGTGTAATATGTCATTAATAAGGAAATCATGGATTTAGGCATTACCTTTGACAACATCAGCTTTTTCGTGCCATGTTAACAATATTTGTTTATATGCCATCAAGCTATTTGGTTTTATTATGCGTTAATGTCAACTCATCAATTTGTATGCCATAAAGATACCATTTTGTGATTTAATTCGGAAGAAATTATAATATGCTTAAATATTCAGGAACCCTGACCATCAATATTAATTAAACAGAATCGAGAAAGTACAAAGGTGCATTTTAAAATTTTTCTATTATAGAGGTGTTGGAAATTATCCCCAACGGGATGAAGATCAACATTACTTGTTATCAATCAAAACATGCTTTCCCTTGACAAGAGACGAATTGTATCTGGAACAAAATTTTTATTTAAACTGGTAAGCTATGAAATTGGATCTCCTTATTTACACAATGTTCCTGTTTCAAATGCTATTATTAAAAGAATATTAGTGTAATCTTTTCGAAATCACTGGGAGGGATGCAAATTTCAACATTTTTGGCTCTTCTTACCGGATACTACCTGGATTATTGTCTGATAAGTATTCTAGCTGTAAGTTTTATGTTCTAATTTTAAATTAATTTTAGTAGTCTGATGATGTCAATATCATTGCCGAAACACGTCGATTTAAAATCAATTTCACTTTAAATTATAATAATCACAATAAAGAATTCCATGGAAAATGTTGTGTGTATTTAATTGATACATTTTATTGCTCTACTCTATTTTGAGTATTCTGACAATCACAATTAAAAGTATTAGGGACCTCTGATGATGATGAATTGAAAACTCATATTTTTAGTTAATAGGTAATATCAAATTAATACTTAAACAAAGGAATACTAGAGAACGTATTTCTAATCAATCCTAAAAAAAATCAATCAAGTTTTCTTTTTGGAGACACATTGGCTCGAATTTCAAGAAGCTGTTACAGCTTTGGTTGCTGCAAAGCAAACAATACATACCATTCAAAAGTTTGATTATTTACGTTCTTCATTAGTGGGGCATCCACTGCATACTGAAGTATCAACCGATAATTAACAAAATGCATGGCAACTTTTAATTGAACATTACGAAAACAAATTCTTAATGATTTTTAATCACATAAATGTAATCTTTGATCACCTATCTATTCAAAAAGGATGTCATATTATGTTTACGGAAACTATTTGAAGATTTTATGAAACTAGTGTGTTGTTTAAACACTTTGGGAGAAAATACTGATGCTTGGAATAGGTTAATTATTTTTATTTTGAGTAGCAAATTTGATTCAACAAGACGTGATTCAGAATCATATAAATAAAAGAGTGGGTTACCTGACATGAAAGATATGAATGAATTTTTAAGGGGAAGATGTAAAATGTTAGAAAGATTGTATTCTAACAGAGTTTAGATTAGATTAGAATTTATTTGCAAGTCTGATATTTAATTACTCGCAAACCTCAAATCTGATGAAACGAAGTGACCGTCTAGTGGTAGGTACGCTGTGCTATTTGAATTAGATAGACTGGGTGAGGTAAGTGTGGCAACATGAGGGGCAGGTAAACAATGAAACCACTCAAAGAATTTAAATTAACGAGCTTTACGCAATCGTGGTTCAGCCCGTTAATATACTATTGGCGAAAGAACCACCGATAAAACCCACTTTATTCATAAATAAGTAATTGCACAAGTACATTAATAAATCAAATAAAAAAAAACAATGAAAGGGTTAAATATGTATAACAAAACACCATTAAATCAGGTTAAAGCGCGTACAAAATGATAACATTAAGAGAAAAATAAATAAAAAGTAGTTTAGTTACACATAAACACAATAAAAAAAAACCATGTAGGGACGCCTACAATCGTGTTATAATCAGAATAAAAATCGTAATACCAAGCATATGGCCCTTTAAAACCAATCATGCCGGTGTTTAAGTAAATAGGTACATATAAAATACAACAGTAAAATTGCGCAGGTGGTAATAAGGTAAAGGTAAAGACAAAAGAAAATAGACAAGGAATTTACACGTACACAGTTGTTTAGTGACTACTAAAGCACAAAATACATACGTAAAATTACAATAGATTACTTATATAGAGAAATTAGTTCGCAGGAAAACAATTTACTTAACAAACTGACAAAAACATAAAACAAATCGTATAACATACGCGATATTTAAATTAAAAAGGCAACTGCATTTATAGATTAATATTTGAAAACAACATTAAACTACACTTTCTTTAATCGATACACACAAATCGTTAACATACGTTTATTCAAAAGGCTATTTATAGATTAATATTTGGCATTACAACTTAAACTGAAAAGGCAAATTAGTGTTGGCTAATTCAAAAGAAAATGTACGCGCACGAAATATTTTTAAAGACCAACTGTTTACAATGGGAGTTTCAAATCAAAGCGTCCGGCTCAATCAAAATTTCAACAGCAACTGCCTTCCCCTCTGGTTTCTACTCACCATGTCTACTCCCGAAATCAACCCGCGCCTTTGAAAAGTGATAAAAAAAAGCAAGAAACAAGTTTACGTTGTAACAGTTTCATATTAATTATTGTACATCTTAATTTTAAAAATATACATTCGTCCGTAACCAAACAAAGATCCCTTTGGATCTGCGCTATGTTCAGCTATAATTTTCAACAATTCGTTACGCCAGTTTCGGCAAAACACCTGTTTCTCTACCCTAATATGGTTCCTTTTTCTGTTCAACCTTTACTCAAATTTCATTTACGTTAAATACGGAAAATAAAATATCCAGAAAACATTATCAAATTACGACTTAATCTGTAATAAAATATATCAAACACCGTTAATTAACTTTTCTATCGCGATAACAATTGCGATTTGAACACTTTTATTGTAATAATAAAATGTTCGTGGTGCTACAGAACCCCCCTTTGAAAACTCGGCGATGTCCGCTCGGAAACGTTCGGAGAGTTTTCAACATCTTTCGCTTCGGATCGGGATACTTCGCTACTTTACGCTATGAACTAGAAACATTCGTACTAACACAAAACTTAATTAGTAAAACAATTAGAGAATATCACTAAACAATACATGCATAAAATAATATGAATAATAAAAATAGGAAGAAAAAAAATAAGAACAAAAAAAAATGTCAAAAATGGGTATGTACAACCAGGCTTCTACTTATTTTTCGTCCACGCAAAGTGCTTAGGGCACAGCCGTAGGCATTCCTACGATTCGGGCCTACGATAAAACTTCAGGTTAATAATGTTATAATTCCCCTTGATAGAACCCATCTCTGCATCCAACAAACGGTACACGTTCGGGTAGGGTTTGGCTACAATACGAAAGGGGCCGGAATATAGGGGGAGAAACTTTGATATTTGTTTCCTGGAGGCGTCCGAAATATTACTTTCCTTTAGTAAAATGTAGTCGTCGATAAACAGTGCGTCACCAAAACCTCGTACTCGCGCTCTTGCACTTCTGTCGAAATTCTGACGAACTTTATTCCAAATCACCGCCGGCGATTCAGTGGCGGAGATGGGCAACATTTTTTCCAGGTAAGTGGCAAAATGGTCCTCGGACCAAGGGGGGCAACCTGTGCGCGATGGGGAACGATATTAAATAGACATACAAACTGGCGTAATTCGGGCCCTAGCATCACGTTCATACCTCTAAAAAAAAACCTAGTTTCCCCCACGGTCATTTCCCGAAGAGCGAGGAGGGGTCGCATTAGGGACCCAACATGCCGAAGGTACGCTAAAACGAGGTAACGAGGCGTTTATCTCCCTAACAACATTTACCGTCTGAACTCACGGAACGTCATTTCTCGGTTTCTTTGCTTCAATAGCCCATAATCGTTCTAAAATGGAAAGAGTTCCATTCGAGCTTCGGTCTGCACCGACTCCCTATAATGAATGGGTGGCAATGGGATATTGACGCATAATTTTGTACAAAATGAATTCCTCAGAGATGGGAAAAGGATAATAATGTGCATTCGTGAAAATGGACATCATATTGAACATTTATTATAAATTTTGTATTAAAATAATAAAATGCGCTAATTTTAGTAATCTAATGCATATTACTCGGAAAGTATTAAAAATAGGCATACGAAACCCTTAACAAATAAACTGTATTTTTGTATGGTAAATTCAAAAATATAATAAAATACAGGGTGTTCCATTTAAAATAACAAAAAAATTATACAAAAAAGATGATGAAAATTAAACCAATTGTCAGGAACACCCTATATAACAATTTATTATTATAATTATACCGGTAGAAAACCTGAAAAGTATAGTATAATTAAGCAAAAAAATTACAGCATGAAATTGACTTGATAAACTATCAAACTTAGCTATAAGGTACCTTTAATAAACTAACATTATTTTTTAAAAAGTGATTGAAAAATTTAATAAAATTCTGGGCGTTCCATTTGAAAAACATAAGTTTGTTATGTTACTGGAATTTGAAACACCCTGTATATGTGAGATTAATTTTAAATTGTAGCCGTATACTAATCTACATATGCCTGTAAAAGGACTTTTTATTATTAATTACAGTTTGCCCAGGAGATTCCGTCCGTTGAGGTTGATCACCCTATATATATATATATATATATATATATATATATATATATATATATAAATATATATATGTATATATATATATATATATATATATTGCGATCCAATGATTTGGGAAACTGTTTTCTAAGTAATTCCTCACTGCCAAAGCATCATGGACCGGGACACCGTCTTGTTGAAAAAATATTTGGAAGATGTTTTTCAGGAATGTCTATATTTATATTTTTGAAAAGGTAAGAAAGAACTGCAGCTGATGGTTGCCAAGCCAAATATGATTCCAATTAGAAAAAGGCAAGTTTATATTATTACTCAAAAGCCGGACATCCTAGAAAAATTCTAAGCACGCCACTGAATTCGGCAATTCACAATATACCGTTGAAGAAATATATCAGTATAAGTATCAGTATAGTATTAAGCGAGGTATAAAACCTTGAAAAAGGGTTGAAATATCGACGAAAACAACTATGAAATCTAGGTTAACAAAGTAGTACATGAATGTAAAAACTGCAAATTTCTATCTTTGATAATAACAGAGATATCTTTAAAAAAACAACGAAATCGAGACGCACTACACTGTTTAAAGGCAAGAGAGTGTATTCAATATCGAATGACGAGTAAGTGATCACTTACCGTTCTAGAACAGTAAGTAAAAATAAATGTTTTGTCCGCGCATCTATAGAAACCAAGACTACTCTATAATTTAGATTTCTTAACTGAACAACAGAATTAAAAAAGACATTGGACGAAAATAGTATAAGCTCCAAACGTTTTCTTTGACCAGTAAACAACCCTTATCGTTATTAACACTTAATATACTATATTGTTTTTATAGCTCTCGTGGTGCTGTCAATGTTCATAGAAAGAGTCCTACATATTCAATCCTTTCATTAACAAATGGAGAGTAGCCTTTATTCAAGTAAATTACCAATTAAATAATTTAATTGTCTCGATCGTGCCTTGATACAAATCAGGCGTTTATTTATAATTCTCTTACTAGAATTCCGCACCAAAATGGGTCACTATCTTTCGCATATTAGTCCTAACAATGGGTGAACGTCACAGACATGAATCTTATGTGCTAAGGTGCAATAATGAGAGTTGTTAATCTATGAATTTGTGGCAACACAATGGGACGTTTCTTATCAATGGAATACTTAGAATGTAATATTTTACCACCTACACGTACTATATCTTTGTTTTGTATGAATAGATATAAATTTAACATTTTGTTCCTTTTCTTAACTTCTGGTTTATTCATTAGGTTACTGTAACTTCAGGGAAATATATTTAATAATTATTTAAGCATCAATTGTATTAATGAAAGCGTTTAACGATGAGACGTTTTAACGCGTGAGGGCGAACGAGTTACAAAGTCGAGATCGTTACGAGGTTTACTAAATGAAGATCAATACATTTTTGCATGCGTTTGAACCAATTTGAAGCATTTTTTCTTTTCCGATTAAGGTAACTCCAAAACATGTGCTTTAAATGTATCAACCCCTTTTTGGGGCATCGAAAATTGTTGATAACTTAATTTGTTTTTGATGTGCGGGAATAAGATAAAGTCATTGGGTGTCAAACCAGGGCTGTACTGCGGATGGCCCATCAATTCGATGTTTTGGCGGGTTAAAAATTCCTTTGTTTGAGCCGATGTGCATTGCTATGATGAAGAATGATTCGCCTTTTTTTTACTTTTTCCGAATTTCTCTGGGAAACAAATGGTTGTGTACCATTGAGAATTGACCGTCCTACGTTGCTCTAATGCGATTGTCGCAACGTGACCGGTAATACCGAAGAAATATGCAACCATTTGCGTGGATCTGCTTTTTCGGCGATTAACTTTTGTTGGATTTTGCTCATTTTGCAAGACCCATAATAGTTAATTGCTGTTTTGTTTTGGGCTCATATGCATATACCCATGATTCGTCATCTGTGTAGATGTTATACATGACCTTTGATGCATCTTAATCGTATTTTTTCAACATTTCCTTGCACCCATCGACACCAGCCTTCTTTTGAGTCTTCGTGAGATTATGTGGGATCCAACACGAACAATTTTTTTACGGTCAAATGATCATGCAGTATCTTATTTATGATTATCATAATAATGCCCAACGATGTCTCAATCTCACGGTATGTCACATGACGATCTTGGTTTATCAGTTTACGTACAGCATCGATGTTTCCTGGCACAACAACCGATTTTGGTCGACCTTTATGGAATTGGTCCTGGAGCGAACTTCGGCCACAATTGAATTCGTTATACCAGTTATTTACAGTGCTGTAGGATGGTGCTTCATCGCCGTATAAAAATTAAGTTCATCGATGCACTCTAGTCTTGATAATCCACGTCGAAGGTTATGAAAAATAATCGCACGAAAATGTTCACGAGTTAATTCCATTTTTTAACAGAGATGAGTTTTTCATGTTACTGCAAACAACACAAATCACGCACAAATGACAAAATGTTCAAATTAAGGTTATGATTAACAATGTCAAGTTTCCAATAGTAACGTTAGATGTTGCCTTGCACAGCACTTACTGTTGCCTAGGCCAGAAACATAAATAGCAACCCTCGTAATCGCGCATTAATATTCGAGTTGGTTGCAATATATTTCATGAAGTCGCTGTATTTAATTTTCCAATTCTTTTCACAATGAAAACTTTATATCCGCCAGGCTGCCATCTTCTATCAACTTGATTTAAAATCGTTTATTAATAGACCCTATGAATGCATGGTTTGAAATTCCTTAATAACTCCCATTAAGAAACGATTCTCTGAAAATATATTTAAAGCATGTTCAAGTTCCTTTGGCGATTATGGACCATACTTTCGCGAGCCTTTATGTATTTTAACATTGCTAATAAATATTATTGTGTAAGCTAATACTCGTTCACACTTTGTTAAAGAACAAAACACTACAAAATTTTTATAACCTACTGTAACTAAAGTAACACTTGGTTTTTGCCCTCAGTAATACCCTTGATTAATATGATCAAGGGTAATACCAAAATCTATATTGGTTCTGAATTCCCTTTATTTTCATTTTCAGATAGCCACATTGGGCTTTCCCACAGTTTTGAATTTTGAAGAATTTCGGCGTTAGTACCACATGATAACAAATCAGCATTAATGTTTGGATCTCACTGACTCTGTTTACTACATAATTGTTCCATTGTGTACCCTCTGACCTAATGTATGCTAATGTTACCATTGAGGCAGTCCACAATTGCTACATTATCAAAATCTCTAACGACCTCATTGTCTTCTGATCTAAATTTTCTAGTAAACATACTGCGCATAATTCTAAACACAGCAGACTCAATTGTTCTACTGGTAATAGTACTTTCATTTCCGAGCTCGTCATAACATCTACTAGACAGACAGACTCCACTTCAGACAATTCAAAAAATCCATATAAATGGACTGTTTGGTATTTTGGCATTAGTATATATCATGGAATATGAATGTTATTCATGATTGGCAAATCCATTTTATATGCGCTCCTCTGTTTGGTTAAATGATACGGTACTTTATCACTATGTGTAATTTTTAATTTCCAAAGTTCTTGGATTATCAACTTAGATCTCATGATTGGTCCTAACAAACCGAAGGGGTCCAAGAATTAACAAGCTACTGACAATATCGTACGTTTTGTGACGTGTCATGTCATCTACTTTGTTATTTATGAAATTCAATATTTAGTCACTGTTTTGCAGTCCATTCTACAACTAGTGTTTTGTTACGGACGTTTTCACCCATATGTAAAATAGTAGAATCTAATTCTTTATTAATATTAAAATCTTTCCTTACTTCACTGATATTACATAACCATTTCCTTAACTGAAAACCTATATTTGCACCAGAAAAGTATTTATGTTTGAATTTCTATAATTTTAGATTTTGTGTTTGCTCCTTAGCAAGTCATCTACATGGAAATCGTTAATAATCTTACTCGCCTTTGGGTATACCGAATATGGTGCTGAGATGCTATACGTCATTGTATTAAAATCAAATATTTTAGTTCTTTGTCCAGGTGTCTCGCCAAAATATTTTTTTTTAATTTACGTTGCTGCGTTTCAATCAAAATTTGCCAATACATTTCTGTTACATTCGTTGTAATTCAATATTTATATTTACGAAATCTTAATATTTGATTTTGTAATATTGGCCCAGTGAATTGGGCATCATTGCCAGAAATTCCGGTATCTGTCTTAGTAGATGCATGAAACACAACCATGCAATTTGTTTGTTGTACTGGTAGGTTTGTTAACAGCATGTTGCAGTAAACAATAAACCTCTTCCTCTTTTGTATCAATAATTTCATTCATATATAAATCTATTCATATTATCATGTTTTATCGTTTTAAAAAAAGGCTCTTCGCAATGTTTTTCTGTATCACTTAACATCGGTTTATTATGGTTCACTTTCTCCATAAAGTTCATGATGCTTATACTATTTTCGTCCAATGTCTTTTTTAATTCTTTTGTTCAGTTAAGAAAGCGAAATTATAGAGTAGTCTTGGTTTCTATAGATGCGTGAACAAAACATTTATTTTTACTTACTGTTTTAGAACGGTAAGTAATCACTTACTCGTGATTCGATATTGAATAAAGTCTCTTGCCTTTAAACAGTGTAGTGCGTCCCGATTTCGTTGTTTTTTAAAGATATCTTTGTTATTATCAAAGATAGAAATTTGCAGTTTTTACATTCATGTACCACTTTGTTAACCTAGATTTCATAGTAGTATCTTCTTTGTTTTCGTCCATACTTCAACCCTTTTTCAAGGTCTTATACCTCGCTTAATACTATTATACTGATATATTTCTTCAACGGTATATTGTGAATTGCCGAATTCAGTGGCGTGCTTAAAATTTTACTAGGGTGTGCGGCTTTTGAGTAATAATATAAACTTGCCTTTTTCTAATTGGAATCATATTTGGCTTGGCAACCATCAGTTCCAGTTCTTTCTTACCTTTTCAAAAATATAAATATAGACATTCCTGAAAAACATCTTCCAAATATTTTTTTCAACAAGACGGTGTCCCGGCCCATGATGCTTTGGCAGTGAGGAATTACTTAGAAAACAGTTTCCCAAATCATTAAATTGCAACATTCGGGTCGGTATTATGACGATTTTGATAAATTATGTTTTTCAGAAAACCCCATAGGAAGAAATCCAGTATTGACTGATCTGGAGATCGTGGTGGCCATAACACCGAACCGAATGTTGGAATCCAACGATTTGGAAAACGATTTTCTAAGTAATTTCTCACTGCCAAAGCATTATGGGCTGGGGCAAAATCTTGTTGAAAAAATATTTGGAAGATGTTTTTCAGAAATATCTATATTTATGTTTTTCAGCTTAAGCTAAGAAAGAACTGCAGCTGATGGTTGCCAAGCCAACTATGATTCCCATTTTAAAAAATGCAAGTTTATATTATTATTCAAAAATCGCACCCCCTAGAAAAATTCTAAGCGCGCCACTGAATTTGGCAGTTCGCGATATATATTTACCGGTGACGGAATATATCAGTTTAACAGTATTAAACGAGGTATAAGACCTTGAAAAAAGTATAGAAATATCGACGTTTGGCTAAAAGTCGAAAACAAAAGAAGATAAGAAATTTTCGATTTTGATACGAAATCTAGGTCAACAAAGTAGTACGTGCACCTAAAAGCTGCAAACTTCTATCTTTGATAATAACAACGATATCTTAAAAAAAACAACTAAAACAACGTAATCGGAACACACGGTACATATGTAATTTAATGTAAAAGATACCTAGGATAAGTTAAAATATCCCTATTTGCCCCTATTTGCTAATACACCACGCTAAATGCATAAGAAAATTATGTGCGGATCACCTCAAATTTTCTTCTACTGGCCTTAGGTGTTCTGCGAGGTTATACTTTGTAAGACTTTTGTAACACTGCATGTCATCAAATACTTTTTCTATAATATGTAAATTATAACACTTAAACGGGTGTTTTAATATTTGACTTTATGAAAATATTTTTGTGATAGTATTGATATGTAAACTAATGCAGTTCTTTGTTGATGTAAACATAAATGTAACAACCTGTTCTTATCTGAAATGTGTATATAATTAAAAGTATGTATTCTTTTTACATGAATTTATAATCTGATTTATTTAATAAACTAATAGAAATAAAGCGTAATGGTGGTTTCGAATTTTGAAAATCGGTACGGGTATTAGAGGTCTTTGTTGTATACGATGTTTGATACTTTAATTTATATTTGAGGTAAGCTTTGTCCCAACAACCAAATGTGCTCAATATGTTAATGGTTTACTTTAAATGTGCAAAATGTTGGCCGTTGGCAGCTTGTCACAACGGAACGACGAGCGGTCGCCGCAACTACTTCAGTCAATGTTTCAATGTAGATTGCTGCACATGCCGCTGTAACTCCTGACGAAGTTCCTCCAGTGTGGCTTAAGTCGCTAGACTTGATCTTTCACAGTTCCCCATACGTAAAAATCCATAGGAGTTATATCTAGTGATCGTGAAGGGAACTCAATGGGCCATCTTCGTCCAATTCAGCCTCCCTGAAAATTATCATCCAGGAAAGCTCGTACGGCTAGATGGTAGTGTGATGTCGCCCCGTCCTGTTGGTGTTGGTAGAAGACCTCTTCATCAGCTTCATACAGCGCACGTACACCTGGCAAAATTGATGAGCGTCACATTTCCAGGTAAATTTCTCCAGTGACAGTACCATCAAAGAGAAAGGGTCCTACTAAGCCCTTAGATGATAGTCCACACCACACATGAACCCCAGGTAGATTGACCGTCTTATCGATATGAACATATGGATTTTCCGGTGCCCAGTACACGCAGTTATGGCGATTCACTGTACCATTAAGTTTACCAGTTACCATTTGTTGATACATTCGCAAAATTGTATTCGACGATCAGAATCTTCATCATTAATCGCGTGTAGTAATCGTGGAATGTAAAATTTCCACTTAGTAGCCTTTCAGAATTCGTCGTACACTTGCACTGCTAAGCCCCACTTCACGTGCACATTGTATAGCAGACTTCTGTGGAGAAACAACAAACTTTTACAACACGAGAGCCGACAATTCATAACTTGTAGCTGTACGCCGTCTTCCCGATTTTCCTTTGTGAATATCAGAAAACGTTCCATGCTCCTCAAACTTGTCAACTATGCGTTTAATTGATAAGCGGGTTGGGGGTCTCTTTGAAACCCTCGCCTCCACTGACGCTGCACTTCAACGGCGTTATCAAAGCTGATAAACCACTTCAGAATGCATTTTCGCTGCTCGAAATGTCAATCGTCCATCAGCCATTTTCTTTTGTTCTGTTTTACAATCGTACTCTTTACATTGTTGCATCTACAGCCATATGAGCAACGACATCTTTTAATGAAACACCATACTACACATTGTTGCCGTAATCCGATCCAAGTTCAACAAAAATTCACAGATATAATCTGTTAAAGTGTGTATACATTTTTCTGACGGACACTGTATAATACAATCTTTGTTATTGTGGACAAATTCTCATCTACGTATTTTTTGTTAACTTCAGTGTTTATTGAGCGGACTACTTACAACTTATTTCAGTTTTTATTGAATATTTAAGGTCGTTTGTAATGCTTTAGTAGGAAATATAAGTTATAATAACCTACATTTAAATTGAACTGAAACACGCAAATACCATTGTTGCCAACATATGTTCAAAATGATGAAAACTGAAATACAAGGTGACTTATGAAATTGCCTTTTACCTTCCAACCTACATATACATATGTGGGTATAGAAGGTTATCCAATCGACTTTTTTTCACTATCGCTAAATCGACGTATTCGCTCATTTTACGACTTTTGGCCAAGTTTCGCCAAAATCGGCCATCATGTCTGGATGTCTGTGTGTGTCTGTCTGTGTGGCTGTATGTTAGTATCCACGATAACTCGAGAACGAAACTACCTGTTTATTTAAGTTTGTTTTCATTTGGCTTAAGCTGGTTAGATTTTGGGAGAAACCCATCGAATTTTTTGTTAAGTTAACGTGCATATATTAATCTCTATCTGACATGCAATTTTAAACGTCATTCTGACATAGATTATTGTTTTTGTTTTTACAACGTTGTTTTCGTTTTGAACGTATAAAAAAGAGGATGCGCAGTTATCCTAAAAAAATTCAAATTAAAATTAGTTATAGTAGGAAATTATAGATCTAATGTATTTTGACAAATATTTGCAAGCTTGTCAGTTGATATATTCATGATAACAATGCCTACTTAATTTTTAAACGCTCATTTAATTTTAATAACCAACAAAATTTCGTTTTCATATTTCATCTATAATGAAATGTGAAATAAAATTATTTATCTATCACGTGAGTTATGTATGTTAATAATCTCGGGCAACTTACAATCCCTCGGGACTAACGTCTCTCGAGATTGCAATCCATTGCCCTCGGTAATTAACACCCCCATAACTCCCTTGATATATAAATTAATTTAAGTTAGCATCTAGATGTCTATTAACCTCTGTCTGCTAAGTTTTAAACGTCTGTTTGACATAGATTATTGTTTGTACGTTTCCAATGTTGCCTATTTGCGTAATGAACTTCTTATAAAAGAGGTTGCATAATTATCCTAAAAGAAACGCTATTAAAAATTATTTCATTTCTTTTAAATTCCATTTTGTAGGTTGGAAGGTCGTATGGTATTCCACACCAGATATTTTTCAAAATTTCCAACATAAATAATACGCAAAATAGAAAAATAGTATAAAAAACTTGTTTCATAAGACGTTTTACCGCACTCGCCCGTTAGAAAACCAGCGTTCTAAACACGTGCGATATAAGCGCACCTTATGAAACTAGTTTCTTAATATACTATTAGGCACAAATGTCTGTGATGTTCCAGATTTTGTATTTAAAATTATATTAGTGTATTTATTCTTACTACTGGTCTTCGTCGAGATATCTATTAAATAATTGGTTATCTTTAATGCTTCATCGCTTTAGCGATTATCGGAAATCCACATTAACCCAGACTGGACTTTTACAGGGTAAGCGCAATCATTAAGGTAACGAAAAGGGACTAATATAAAATTAAATTAGCAGCCACATTAATTAGTTCTTTAAAAACCTTTCTTGGTTAGCAGGAAATGAAGTTATATGCAAACTGTTAAGAAATTCCGGCCACCCTGTATAATTTTTCAGTAAATGTTTGGCTTTAACCACAGAATAGTGGTAATGTTACGTACTACTGTGTGCTGCAACTGACCCTACTCGCATCTTAAGATCAAGAATGTTCCGATATTAATGATTTAAGATATAATTATTAAGATACTTAAAATACACTACACCAAACTCCTCCAGATCACACTAACAGTGACTGTTTCAAATACACACCTACTATATAAAAAAATAGGAAATTAATTTCTTGAAAATTAAGCTGCATGATTGCATTTACCTCAATGGCAAAATTTTGTTCTAAGCACCCTAGTATATTCTTTAATTCTCGTTTATATGTAGTAAATTCTATATACTCCACAAATTTTCACAAAATATAAATACACTTTGCTGTGATACTTCATAACCTGCAATCTAAGGTGGCATCACTGTGCATTGAAATAATTCGTGTAATGTATAAGTATAACCAAAATTTCAAATTAAGAATTATTGGCAAACATTACCGTGATGAAATTTATTATTTAAGACATCCGTTTCGTTAAAATGTAACGGTTAATTCAAGATTTATTACACATGCGTATTGTGTGTTGCATACTGTAATATTATGTAAACAATTTTTATACTAAACAGGCCGTAAAAATAATAAAACTATTCCATCAATAGTTTGAACTAATTTTAAATTGGGCATTAATATGGCGATTGTTATTGTGTTAAAGCCGTATTTTTGTCTGTTTGTTGATTGGGAGGGGCATTTAATTTTAATTCTGGCTCTTCTCCCGCGTGTCCCTGACTTCTTAATAAGCAACAACTTTAGCATGTTGTTAGTATGTGGTTCGAGAATAAAATTAATAAAAGTGTGTGCTTTAAAGGTCAGGGATTTATATAGATAACGCATATTTACAGGTAATCTTTACGATACTTTTTTTATACAAACATAACGTTCAATTTTGTGTTTAATTATGCATATTATTGCTTAAAAATATTACATCTACACTATTTAAATAGCTGTTTAACCCACAATTTCAATAATTGTTAATTCCTGTTGCTAACAATAAGAATAAAGTTAAAAATAACTAAGGTAAGTAACGGTCAATTGAGCTTGCTTGTGTAAAAAAAACAACCGATTTAATTATTTTTTCATTTCACGTTATTATTTGTACCTTGGTATTTGTTGACACAAATGTATTTATTCATTGGAATACGTTTTACAAATTAATACATAAATAATGTATGTTTACCATATGAATTAAGTATATAATTATCTTTAATGATTTATGTTTATAATCGAAAATCATGTAATTTTAATGTTACCTACTAGTTACGTATTTTTGTAGAAAAGCTATTACTTGTTTTTAACGCACAAAAGTACAGGAAACAATATGCACATACTGAAATGATTTGTGCACCACCAGTCTAAAACGTATACTTTACCTAAGTACTACTCCTTTATTTCAAGAACTAAATAGCCACTTTTACTCCCTTCGGATTAAAAGTTACCTTTTAACAATATAAATCAATACATATATTTTGCAAATTTCGTAGTTGCCCAAAACATTGACTTTTGTTAGTTAGGACGTTTAAGCTTAGTAATCTGAGAAAAAAATACACATAGTACTATTGATATTATTTTTATTTTAAGCCACAAAATAAACTACTATCTTAGATAAGTATAATAAACTAAGTAGGTATCAACACTATTTAAAATTGGCTTATTTAGTCGTCCGAATCGTCTTTGTATGACTCACAATTAACATTTAGATCTTTACAGAATTGTAAACGTGACTCCGAGATAATCGGATTTAGAGTTGATATGATTGTATTTTTACGACTTTCATCTACCCCTGTCATGTGTTCGTTCAGGGGGCTTTTGAACACCATTTTTGATGGTTTTGTTATTTAGGAAATCGACCGTTTTAAAGTGTTCATTTTCAAAGGTCGTATTGTACTGGAAGTCAAAGCTGTTTGTTGAAAAATAGCCAACACCAGGTTTTTAAAATAAAACTGACCTTTTCTTAATTTAAATTTGGAACTCAGGTCATTTCAATTGTTGAACTGCCTAATGTCCATACTAATTATGTCAGTCTTTCCACCATTGGCAGATGTGACACAGGAAACAAAATCATTAAAATCAAAAATTTTCTTCACTCTCTTCATGGCCATTTCTACCTTTTGGTGAAAATGATCGGCTGACATAAAACAGTGGCCAGGCTCGAAGTATTTTATTGTCAGTTGTTTTAGATTTATTTCATTGCAATTTATTATGTAAATAAAAAAAGAATATAGGGCCCAATTTTTGTTTTGGGCCGAACAATTATCTAAACAGATGGTTATATATTCAACATCCCTGTTCTTTTTAAAAAATGCGTAAAAAGCAAAAGTTTTGTAGTTTTTGCTTTACCAACCGGTACAAAACTTTCGTTAAAAGCGATTATTCGAGGAACAAAAATTATTTCCTTGAACATTTCGGCACGGGGGACCATTATAACTTTTTTTAAGTCTGCTGAAATAATAATTTCGTTGTCAACTTTAGATTTTCCGGAGTCTTTTTCATATTCTTGTCTGGCGTTTCTATATCTGGTTTTGTGATTATAATAACTTCTGCAGGAATCGCAGTCTGTAGCTGTACTTTCGTCCACATGACTACTGTTTTTCTTATGGACCTCAAATGCAGAACACGTAAAACACTCTTCTCCTCCTAACTGGGCAAGAGAAATATTCATGTTTTTCACCTCTTGACGGCAAAGTTGCAAGTGAACTCTGGGTGTTGAATTTTAAAGTCATTAAACACTAAAGTAATATTGACGTCGGACGGTAAGTAAAAGAGTTTAGGGGCATGTTCTCTTCGATAATGCGACGTTGTGGATCTAAAACTTTTAATATGTGAAATAATCGGATTTATCGCCAGTTTGTTTAAAGCTGGTCGATGTCCCCGGTTTTCATACCCTGGAGAAATGGTTTTCTTTGCATTATTTCTTACTGTTTTTAAAAATCGGTCGTTGTTCTTATTATACCTGAGTGTGCTTAAAAAGAATGCTTTACAAACATTAGTATCTGTACCATCTGTGCTTCTTGATTTTCTATGATGCTTTACAGAACCATTTACGAAAAGGCGGTGTTATTTTTTGGAAAGTTTCCAATATTGGGAGTTTATATTAGTTTGTTGCTCCTCACTTATTGGCTCTGAACACTTTAACAGACATTTGTTAGAACTGCATTTTCCCTGAACCCCCGATCTAGATGCTTTAGCTAATTGTTTCTGCCATTTTCTTTCCCCTAATGGTACATAAAATTTTTCTCTTTTTCTTGGTAACTCCTTCTTGGTAAAGTTTTTTTTATAATTTTCTTCACAAATATTAACAGATAATTTAATTACATCTTCAGCCAAAGTATTAACTATGTCAAAGCTGGATTCACACTCGTCATTTTCCTCCATATTTTCAGGTACCAAATCGGCAGTAACATGAGGAACTTTTAACGTCCTAATATGTGGCTCAGGAACAATAGTTGTTTCCGATTGCAAAGAAATATCTTTGACCCAATTATTAACGAAATCAAATTTTGATTCAAGAACGTTATTTCTTTCATTTAAGTTGTCGGGAATTGAATGACTTGTTTTTAAATTTTTCGTCGGACATTCCGATGAATGTGAACTGCCATCAACATCATCGCCTGGATTATATTCGGGATCATCATCTTTGGGATAGCTCCGTTTCTTTTTTAATTTCATCTTTCGCTTTTTTAATTTTTTGTTGAAAACTGGTTCAAAGCTAGCGTAACTAATTGTTTAGTTCTGTTATTGCTTACACCGGCCATCTTATAAAGAGAAAAGTATCTACTTGACCATTTGAAAAAAACCTAATGCTTAAATATATATTTAAAATCCGAAAAATAAGGTCTTTTTTTATAGTTAAACACAGTGTTTTGTTTAAAATTTTTAATGATATGATTTGTATGATTTATATGTAATAAAGTTAAATCATATAATAATTAAAGCCAGAAAAAACTATTTCTGTTTGAGTTAACATTTATACTGCAGTGGTTCTCAACCTTTTTTTTAAATCGTGTTCCTTTTTTAACTTGGTAAAAAGTCGGTGATAATAAGTAAAAGAATATGTTTAAAAAATGAATTTAGAACTATTAATGAAAGGTATTGATAATAATTAATAAATATTAAAATAGTATTAAAGAAAAGATCAAAAAATTATATACCCAGATAGAGAAGACGAGTTTCTAGGCCGAGCTGTATCATTTTCCCGAGACACGAAACGTGGTTTATATACTATTTTATAAGTGAAGATTGTAGGGTACTACGTCAATGATTTAGATTCAATTTGAATCATATGTAAAAGGCCTCAATAATACAATTTCAAAGAAGAGTAATTCCAAATTTAAAAATAGGATTGTATTCATTCAACAAATTTAAAGATTGCCTTTACCAAATATGATCAGCCTATGCATTCTAACTGACTGATTCATCTTTCAGGAAAATGATTATTTCGCCACGTACGGTTTTCTATTGCGCAATGGGCCAAAGCTTATTTTAATCCAGCAATTATTTCTTAAATTTAAGGGAACATCTGCACAATAATCAAAATTAATTAAAATAATACCATACACAATTGATATTTTTTGGCGTAAGGCAACACCAAACACTTATTAGGGAAATAATGCAATACATTGTCAAAGAAAATGTAAAATATCTAAACAAAAACTGAGCATAAAAAAATCTGGATTGTCTCCACTTAATGTTCCCGCATATATGCCATAAAAGTATTACCGGATTTATATAATTACTAATAAAACTCTACATACAATGCAACAATGAACATGAGATTTTTGAGTTTTACATGTCCTTCAACACTTTTATTCGATTCTAAAACAAAAATTACAACAAGTTTCTTAAGAATTCCCACTTTTTTCAGTAATGTCCAATGCCTTTTATTTAAAACAAAAAGTCAAAATGCATTTATAAGTAGTTTCTAATGTTTAACGCTTGTATAAAAGTTTTGACTATGTACGCCCTTTTAAAGTGTAAATACACATTAAAATAAAATTTAAAAATAATTTTAGCAAAAAAAATTTATGTTTAACGATTATTGTTAGCATATTGTTAAATTTTTACCATTTTTGTCCATTTTTAGTTTAATATTTAAGCTGAAACTATGTACGTTTCTTACAATTTATATTGGTTCTGTAGCATCCCATTCGAAAATCTTAGTTAAAAATGTCAATTTATACACGAATAATTTTTTATTTAAATATCATTTTTCTAGTGCCTCTATCAGTCTGAAATTTCATATCTAATAGTTATTTAGTATTTTCTATGCGTGTCACAAATTTAAATTTTGTAGCTCCATTTAAACGACTAATTTACTTGAAAAAAATTTGAAAACTGTGTAGGTTAACAGGTACTTCCAATTGTCCTGCTTATGCCAAAAGTTGATACAAATCTACGATTTTACTATAATAGGCGTATGCCAAATTTCATCACTCCAGCTCAAACGGCCTAACCGATATCGTGCTTACATTCACACAGACACACATGGCATGCCAAAAATGGTCAAAATGGATTCAGGAACCCTCAAAACGTGAATATTCGTCAAAATCTCCAATTTTTTCATGATCGCAATATTTCCTTTGACTATACCTCGTATAGTATACGGGAATGTAAAAATATCTGGTGTGCAACAACTCACGACCTTCCAACCTACAAAGTGGAAATTGAAAGTAATGAAATAATTTTTTAGGATAACCATGCGACCCCTTTTTTAATACGTTTATAACGAAAATATTGTGAAAGAAATAACAATAATCTCTGTCAGATGGATGTTTAAAACTTTACGTCACATAGAGGTTAATAGACATATGTATGCTAACTTAAAAAGAATTCCATAGCAGATCCCTTCTATAAAAATATCGATAGTGCAGTTTAAGCATGTTTAATCTTATTTAATTAATTTCTAATGCATTTTGGCTTGGTATTACAATACCTTATAAAGAAAAGTTATGTGAAATTAAATTTTCTTTAAAAAATATACCTTCACATTTTCTTCTAAAATTAATCGTTACTCAGATATGGAGAAAATTGAACATGCACTTAAATTCCACTTTAGAAATTTTTTTGCCGCCAAATTACGCCTCGTATCAAAAAATTGCATAGAACGTAATTTAAGATCTATATCTAGGTCTATCTATCTCTTTGAAGTATTTGATAAAAACAAAAAAACTGCCCCTAATAACCCCATCCCCCCACCTCACCACACCCCGCCTCTGGATTTCCCCCAAAAACTAATCAGCTCCAGGAGAAATAAAATAAAAATAAGCTTAAATACAACATTTCAAGTACGTCGTGTTATGGTTCTGGAGTTATCGTGGATACTAACATACATCCACACATAGGCGTACACACACGCGCACGCACGCACGCACGCAGCACACACACACACACACACACACACACACACACACACACACACACACACCCGCACACACACACACATACACGCACACACTTTTGTTGTAAAATGTAATGTCGATTTAGCCATAGTGAAAAAAAAGTCGATTGCATAACTCTGTATACCTACCTATGTATATAGAGGTTGGAAGGTATAAGTACGAAGAGACATGAAAGTTTACCAATTAAATGTGCTATCAAATTATGGTAGTTTTAAGAACAGAGGGTTTCATTTAAAAATATTTGAAGAGGGGGAGATACCTGATCCACAATTATAGAATTCTAAATTTCTGAATTTCTTCAGTGGGTTTTTCCAAAAAAAGTCGGATAATGTATAAAATATTTATGCCACTTTTTTCATTTTTATTGAGGTCACTAATTAAAAAAATGATTTGTTTTTTTTAACCTTTGACACTCTGTATCTCGAAAACTTAACATTTTCCTTGTTTATACGAACTCTTTTCGTATTCTAGCGCTTGAAAAATTTTGATCCATACAGTTCGGGACTCCCAGTATAAGCACAACTTAACCCCACTTAAAATTTGGTTTACCTAAAATTCACAAAGAAAATATTCCACTAAGACCAACAATTTCATCGATTGGCGCACCTACATGTAACCTTTCAAAATTTATTGTTCAAGAACTAAAGTTACTTCCAATTGATGTTGACATAAAATACTTCAGAATCAGTTAACGTATTAAAAGAACCTAACTGTAAAACGCACAGGTATGTTTTTTAGACGTACAATTTCTGTCTCCTTTTGAACTTATAACACAGGTAGTTGAAGAAAATTTAGAAAGTATTCGTAATGTTTACTAAATTACCGTATAATACGTTACTTAATATTATTGAGTTCTGTATTCTTTAAATACCAGTATTTGGAAATATAGAAGGTATATCAATGAGAAATCTGTTAAGTCCTTAAGTAGCTGAATGGGTTGTAGACAGAGTAGCCTTAAAGCCAAAAGAAAAACTTGGCAATAAAGTTATTCTGATTAAAAAATATGCGGATATTTTATAACTTTGGCTAACCGTAAAGATGTAATAATTACTTTAGCAACATTTAATCAGTATCACCCTTTTTTAAAATGTACTGTAGAACATGAAAATAACCAAACGTTACCATTTTTGGATATAAAAAATTTATAGAAGCTATAATGGAGGATTCAGCTTTGAATGATACCAGAATCCAACTCAAACATAGATAACAAAATTTAAAAGTCAGACAGTCTCTACCATCAAAAACTGAATGAATCTAAAAACCTACTAATTGGAGCTATGGTAAATTCAAACAAATAGTTACAACATATGCACAAACTTCACAGAAGTTTCTCCATTGTAATTCCTTAACTTCAAAATGTGAGCCTACCTCGTTCATGGCGTTTTCACTCTTATAGTTTTAGTGATCTACGACTCAAACATCGTTATTTGATAAAAATACAGGTTTGTTGGTATTTTATTTAACATTTGCTACAGTATATCTGCAGCCATCCGATGTGCGCTTCTAAATAGTATGGTTGGACAAAGATATATTTCGCATTTTCATCTCGCGTTCCCAAGAATCACCTTAACTGATATGGTTTTGTCATCATTTCGGCAATGGTATGAGGCATTTTATTTTCAGCGACTTTGAGAGCTTGTATTTGTTACTGAAAAACTTGAGAAAATCCAGCTTTTGATATTTTAAGCAAGTTTCACATCGGTTGAAAAAGTTTAAATCTTTTGTAACGTGTTCGGTATGCTTTATTTGTTGTTAAAATTTAGCCGGTTTCATAGTTTGATTACTGGGAATACAAACACTGTGCGGCTTCTGTATGCATGTATTAACAACTTAAGATTGGAATTTTAAGTTTTTTTTGGAGACCGAGCTCTAGACACAAACAGAAATGTCAAGCATCTCTATGCGCATTAACTACTAATGGTTATTAGGACTATTATACCCGTCAATATAATTTTGCTCTACTAAAAGAATTCCACATTTCTTAAGGGATCTTTAACGTGTCAAACATCGTATTGCCACGGAACCTACAGTTTCACTACCATCCGAGAAGGAGTGCTTTGGTTTTTCTCCGTTTTAGAAAAACTGGTACCTTGGCCAGGTTTGAACCTGCGCCGCCCCATCACCGAGGAAGATTTTGAAGTAATTATCTGAATTTTTTCTCCATCATTTTAATTTCTGGAAAGGACTACTATATTTAAAACTCTATATTTATAAAGATTTCAGGCATACATGTGCCAATGACACGTGATTCGCCCAATTAAAAAAACATTTTTCATAAAGGTTGATCTCAGAGATCCAAAAAATAGGTACAATTTACAAGCGTTTAAACGAAAAACTAATAAATCCAAATGAAACATGCATACGTCTTCAGAACCCGCTAAGCAGATTTCAGAATTATGGAACTTCGAGTTAATACCCGTGTAATATATCTTTGACTTCCCGAAACAAAGCTACAAAATTAGCGAAAACGATAAATGAACAAAAAACCGGCCACGAGCGACACTTCTTTTTCACGGACTGACCGGACATCGTAAAATTGACTTACGTAAACACTTCGCTAGTGGGTGCTTGCACAAGTGCCTACGCCGTCACGCAGTACTTGCTTCGAAGAAAATTCCGGGGTACAAAAATAATAATAATAGTAAAGTTATTGATTAATTTATAAATTTAATATCAAAATTTAGAAATTCGCGGATACGCCACCAACTATGGCAGTAATTAAAGATTTAATAACCAATAAACATGTAAATAACCGCAGAAGTACTAAAATAACTACTTCTACGTGGTGCAACAGCACTATAGTCATTGTTATGTAACATGAATAAAACTGCCTGCGGCTATTAGGAAATGATCGCATTGCGAATTGACGATTTATAATAATTTACATACTGCAATTTGAATTAATCAGTTTATCAACGGCCGAATCTCAGTTAATCTGATTGTTATTTACTGATGGACACAATATTATGTTGAGGAAGCAATATAATTTGCACAATTTTAAGAAGTACTCGTCTGTTTTCTTTTGGGTTTAAACATCTTTCTAGATTTTTCTGGTAATAGATCGCCTAATAATTTTTGTGGAGCTTGCTGGTCACATATATTTTTAATATAAACAGTGATATGTCATAATATGTTGAGAACAATCAAAATTGACAAAACAGCTGCGAAGCGGACAAGAGCTCATTTTCATTTGATAAAAAGTGTCCGGCACTAACTGGTTGCTTGCATGCGTGCGAGAGCAAGTGTGGGTATACGTGTGCGCTTGCACAGACGCAGTGTGCGCGTGCGTGTCTGTTTGGGGGGGGGGGGGCATTGCTATATATTTCTGGAATTATAACTTACAATAAACAATTTTTAGTTTCTTTCGTCCTAAATATTTTTAAACATGCTTGACAGTACTAATTAATCTGTTGCGCAATGACTAAGCCTATCATTTACAATAAATTAGTTTATGTAATTTTTTTTAATAACCGTACTTGCGAAAATCGGGTAAACTAACCAACCCTTTAACTAATGCTCCAATTTTTGACACACATACAAGATTAGGGCATTTTTTATAACAAACAAGTGTCGGGGGCGCGGCATTATTTTCAATTTTAACGTTCTGAAGCTATACCTGAACTTTCTCTCTCTTCACCGTGAAAAGTTAAGTCTTGTGACATGAACCACTGTTGACCTATCCGAACTATTTAAATACGGCATAGTGCATTACCATTTACTCTGATTATCAGTTATTCGATTAAAATTAAGTCGTCTGCATTCTTTGACCGCGTTAAACCGCTACACTGCAAAATAGCTATAACGAACTCGCATAATGTACTTAATTATGTTGCTACTTTTACTTGAGATTAAGTTGATTACATATCATCTTACAAAACTTTATTAGTTCAAAAACATTAATCACGACCAATACAAACATTAAACCCGGAATATAAATCTAACCCATAATGACCTATAAACAATGCAAATTCACTGAGAATAAAACTGCGACATACTAAAATTTATTATCTTGAAGTTTAAATAACAAACTGCATCCAATTTTTATAAAGATAAACATATATGTCGTATCCATTTCAATCGTAACCAAATTTAATTTTAACTTTCGGTATGCCTAAATTGTTTTGTTTTCCTAGACCTTGAAGTAAATGCTTTACCAGTTAAATATGTTTGGTTATCACAGAATTGCAATGATTCAACGTGCATAGTTAAAATTGAAATTAGATTAAATGTATGCATTCTGTTTTCAGCGTATCGTAACAATTAGTAATGAAAAATTGTAATTTTTTTGTTAGGTTGTTATTGTTTTACTAAATATTTAACTGAAATGTTAAGTTTTTAGCTTTGAATGGTTTTTGCTGCTTTTATATTAAAGTTTTTCACAACTTTGCATTGAGATTATAATGTGATTAATATGAAAATGTAAACTTTCACCATTATCACACAAAATATTTATCTTTTTTGGGTTTTTAATGGTGTATTTTAAATTATACAATCTAAACGTTTCAATAACACTTACAGTTATCTTCGTCAGCAGTAATATCTGTTAAAAAGAGATACCTTTATCAATAAGTGCAAGTTATATATACATATATATATATATATATATATATATATATATATATATATATATATATATATATATATATATATATATATATATATATATATATATTTAGATTTAACTGGATTATTTTATTTGATATCATGTTTATATTTGTGAATGCTTCTTTCATTGTGAAATTGAAGTTTTCACAACTTTACACTACGTCATAACTTGATTAAATTTTATTAAATGTATTTTTGGCTGACATTTTTCATTGTTAGCTTTCGCCGTTAAAGAGTGTCCTGAATTGTCATCTTTAAGACAGTTTAACAATATTTAATTTTTAAGGACCTAGTTATTCTTTACTAAAATTTAATTCTGTAGTTGGCTTTATACGCTTCTCAAACTGTTATGTTGATAGCAGGCTGATGTTTATGTTTTAATTTTTCAGCTTTGACAAAATTGTTTACAACATCTTTTAAATTTTTAACAGATATTACTACTGACGCAGATAACTGTAAGTGTTATCGAAACGTTTAGATTGTATAATTTAAAACACACCATTAAGAAACCTAAAAAAGATAAGTATTTTATAATGTGATTAAATTTGTTTTTTGATTGTGACATTTTTCATTGTTAGCCTTCGTCCGTTAGGGGATGTTCCGGAATGTTATTTTCAAGGCGATTTAGTAACATTCAATCTAAGATCAAACTACTTATCATTACTACAATAAAATAATATTCAATAGTAGACTTTCAAATAGGCACCTGAACATAATGGTTACAGCAGAAGTGCACGATTTATAAATCTAAAATGTGTGTATTTATAATTAGGTGTTTAAATGTTTACATTTTAAAAGATAGGTTTAAGAATTTACTACAAACAGGCATTTATAAGAAACTGTAAGAAATTAAAGAATTGTTTAAAAAAAATTCCACTAGTTATTTGATAAAAAGACTTGCGTTCGGTACTGGGTTAATATAATGGGAAATGTAAACGTGTTACATCAAATTTGTTTTCATCAACCTTACAATACAATTTTACACTTTTTATACAAATATTTAGTTTTAATGCAACATACTAATTTGCCTTTTTTGTTACAAAAATGGAAAACTTTAACGTTGTGTTGTGAAGTCATAAGCTGATAATATACTAGTAAAGGTTTGGCATAATTTAATTTGTTTGTATGCTTACATTTGTAACATCTAATGTGTTTTTTGTATCTAATATCAAAGGTCCAAAGTGTTTGCCCATTGCAAACAGAATTAAAGGATGTGCAGCTTAATTTATAAACACCCGACTTCAAAATGTCGTTAATTGGATCTTACGCATTCGTACTTACATTCGTATTAGTTGTTAAAGCTAGTCTGTACTTCTTGTTCTGTTGTAATATATCAGCTATTGTTTTTGATATTTTCCAAAATATGAAAGTGATGTGTTACGGTCTTATTTATTATACGTGATTTTTACGTTCTGTCTAGTTTAGTTTCGGTTAAGATTGACGCTTTAAGGAAACAACGTGCTGGAAATTTTTCTGTAATTTTACAAAATTTAAATTGTAAAGGTACATTTCAGTTTAAGTTGGCTTTCATTTCAAGCATTACTACTATACTGAATAGAATTTATTCCTTCCTTTTGTATGGATATAAATATCTTTAAAGCTACGTGACCTTTCGTTTCTTCAGGAGGTTTTTTTTGTGGTACGTTTGTGTTCACTTCTTCATCTGTACTTAATCACCTTCCGAAACCTGAATTAATGGGCATACTATTCTTACACTTCTTCAGCACTGATCACTGAGGTGAGAAACTGTAAACCACCAAATGCAGAAAAAGAAGGTTACATCGTTATTAGCTCGATGTCGACCTAATATGCAGGAACTCAAATGACGTAAGACTTTTGGGTACCCCGACAACTAAGTTAACAATGGGTTATATTTTGCTTTATTACGTGGCGGAGCCCTGGAAATACAATAAATGAACTAACAGTAATTGAGTGAGTATCACTGACTCCTATGTACTACACTTGCAAGGTTGTTACTGAATGTAGAAATTTTCCTTGACAAGTACTCTATAGCACTACAAAGTCTTCGCTTCTGCATGCCTTGTTGTATAATGTAGCAACTGTACATACCTATAGCTTTTACTTGTGAAGTGTTCTACCTGCAATTTAATAAACACTAGTCAGTATAGGTGTACAAGATGTAAACATTTTGTGCTACTTACTCAAGTTGCTCGTGTATGAATTCAATAACCAGCTTCGATATAGCATTGTTTATTTTGCTGTGTTTATCATTATTAACATCACCGTATGGACAGTAGACAGTTGTCAAATTTACATGTAATATCTATGAAGTGGCCGTCATTACATTAGAACTACCGCTTCAGTAAATTAATATATTTATACAGGGTGATCCATACTAGACTTTTAAGGTGCGCAGCTTATCGTACCTTTGATGTTTTTTTTGCTACTTTATGTGAAAAAGCTACGTTATATCTGGGGATCATTTTGATTGTTACTAAATTTAAGTTTTGTTGTAATCATTCAATGATTGAATGCGTCACTATTATATGAGTCAGCTACATGCCTTCTTGGGACTGCTTTATGTTTCGACAGTACATTGTTTAGTTTATTTTATCAAGTTAATTAACATTATTTGGGGGCATCTGCTGGGATAGGATTGGTGCCAATAGATTTTTTTGTTTAAACCGTAATAAACGCATGCCTGTTCATGCTTGCTTGCCAGCGGTTTAAGGAGAGATCTTCCTAAAACCACATGTGCCATATTTTTATTGCATTTAACCAATGTATGCTTTACTTGTCACTTATACGTATGGAAATTTTTTGTTGTTTTATTCTAGCTGACCCGGTGCGACATTTCTCCTGCTGGATGTCGGATAGTGTTAGTTGAGTTAATTCATTTTAATTATTAATTTTATTGGTTGTAGTATAAAGCACTTAAAAGGTAAGTGCTTTATTATTACTGCCGTTGATTTCTTATTATTGTAAATTAATTATTTCTACTATAAATGACTATTTTTACTGAAAGCTGTTTATTATTACTGTATTCGATTAATTATTACTGTAAATGGCTTAGCTATTTTGTATTTTTGTTGTTTCTGCAACTTTATCATGGGGGAATTTGATCTTTTATCCATGTTTGGGATGAGATCTGTATAAAATAAAGAATTGTGTTGGACGACCATTATTTCTTCGTCTTATGTGTATAATTGTGTGGTGTCCTTAACTAACCTGTCCTCTTTTAGGTTAGCGTTCGTTTCTTTATTTTCATTGTGACCATCGTAATAACTGTGCCTTAGTTTTGGCTGGGCAAATGTATAGTTGGTCTGTATTCTTGCTTTTTGAAATATTATGAACGTAACGAAACCAAATCTTACCAGAAACATTTAATTCAAAAATTTGATATTCTAAATTATCCGTCAAGATAGGTATTAGCAAAAATGGCCGAATCGTGCGTTATATAGAGATAAACCATATTCTTGTAAATAAATCTTGTTATCGAATAAGAAATAATTTTATTAACACAGAGATGAAATAATAGAACGACTTCATTTTGTAATTGAATCAACGTTATTATTCAAAAAAACTGTTTAATAAATTTAATAATCAGTTCTAAGGATTGTTTAATAGAATGCTTTGATTTGTATTTTAAACTGTTAATTATTATGTTCTTCAGTATATTGGCTAGGGTAGGATTAGGTGCTTTGATGTAAGAAAATACTGGCCAAATTTTTATGAAACCTATAGTTTTGGCTTAATTATCTTTCATTATAATAGTCCACAAACCAAATATGCCCATGAGACTGATAGTTTCTTATTTCCAAGCACTTAATCACATCTTACCAAATAAACTAAACCACATAATAACTAACAATTTAAAGTACAAATTAAAACATTATATTAACAAATTTTAAAACTAATTAATAAACTACAAAACAAATTTCCACTATATAATAAACTTATAAGTTTTGTATAAGTTACTAGAATGTTTTCTAAAACACCGTCCTTAAGAATGTATGCGTTTATTAATTATGTTTTTTATTTAATGATAATGTTGAATTAGTTACAAAAAGTGGAGTTCATTGTATTACTTGATCTCTGCGTTTAATCAAAATTATTTCGCATTTGATAATAAGATTTGTTTACAAAAATATGGTTTATCTATAGGAAATCCAATTTCACCAATTTTATATAATAGCATGGATAATTTAGGCCAAATATTTCAATTAAATGTTTCGGATAAGATTGTATTTTGGTTTCGTTATGTTGATATTTTAGCATATATTGATTGTTCATCAGATTTTATTGATGAGTTCTTAATTAATATTAACAAGTCACCCCCTAACATAAAAGTTACACTAGAACAAAATCTTCAGAAAATCTACACATACAGGCATTACAATTCTCAACGATTTATGCCACTATAAAACGTATATTAGCTGCCTATAGATTATTAGTACATACGGCAATGTCATTACCATTAAATCAAACAAATTTCAATGAAGGTATGTTAATTATAAAACAAATAGCAGAAGCAAATGGTTTTATTTCATATGTAAGTAACCGAGATTTTAGTTAAAAAGCAAGAATAGGTACAAATTATCTATTAACATTTGCCCTCGTTAATACCGAACCAACAGAAAATAACTACATATCACTTTCATATTTTGGAATAATATCACAAAAAATAGATCTCATTATTGCAAAAGACCAAGAAGAACAGAGTAGCACTCAAAACTAGCAAGAATGTCTATAAAATTAAGCACATCATGTACCTCTGTTTATATCGGGCAAACACTTCAGAATTTGATATTAGATACAAAGAACACATTCAATGTTACAAATATACACACATGCACATCAAGTTATGCCAAACATTTACTTACTAGTAAATAATCACCTTGTGACTCCATAAAACATTAAATTAACTTACACATACATATGTAGGTATAGAAGGTTATGCAGTCGACTTTTTTTCAATATCCCTAATTAGTATTAATACACCTTTTGGCTGTGTGTGTCTGTGTGTGTGTGTGTGTCTTTGTGTGTGTGTGTGTGTGTGTGTGTGTGTGTGTGTGTGTGTGTGTGTGGTGTGCTGTGTGTGTGCTGTGTGTGTGTGTGTGTGTGTCGTATGCTGTGTGTACGTGTGTGTGTGCGTGGCGTGGATAGGTGTGGTGCGTGTTTGTCTGTGTGTGCCTGTGTGTATCTATGTGTGTGTGTGTCTGTGTGTGTGTGCTGTGCCTCTGCGTGTGTGTGTGTGTTGTGTGTGTGTGTGTGTGTGTGTGTGTGTGTGTGTGTGTGTGTGTGTGTGTGTGTGTGTGTGTGTGTGTGTGTGTGTGTGTGTGTGTGTGTGTGTGTGTGTCTGTGTGCTCTGTGTGTGTGTGTGTGTGTGTGTGCTGTGGTGTATCTGTGTGTGTCTGTGTGTGTCTGTGTGTCTGTGTGTGTCTGTGTGTGCTGTGTGTGTGTGTGTGTCTGTGTGTGTGTGTGTGTGTGTGTGTGTCTGTGTGTGTGTGTGTGTGTGTCTGTGTGTGTGTGTCTGTGTGTGTGTGTGTGTGTGTGTGTGTGTGTGTGTGTGTGTGTTGTGTGTCTGTGTGTCTGTGTGTCTGTGTGTCTGTGTGTCTGTGTGTCTGTGTGTCTGTGTGTCTGTGTGTCTGTGTGTCTGTGTGTCTGTGTGTCTGTGTGTCTGTGTGTCTGTGTGTCTGTGTGTCTGTGTGTCTGTGTGTCTGTGTGTCTGTGTGTCTGTGTGTCTGTGTGTCTGTGTGTCTGTGTGTCTGTGTGTCTGTGTGTCTGTGTGTCTGTGTGTCTGTGTGTCTGTGTGTCTGTGTGTCTGTGTGTCTGTGTGTCTGTGTGTCTGTCTGTGTCTGTGCCTGTGTCTGTGCCTGTGCCTGTGGCTGTGTCTGTGTCTGTGTATGTGTCTGGGTGTGTTCTGTGTGTGTGTGTGTGTGTGCTGTTTGTGTCTGTGCTTGTCTGTGTGTGTCTGTGTGTGTCTGTGTGTGTGTGTGTCTTGTGTGTGTGTGTGTGTGTGTGTGTGTACGTGGGTGTACATGTGAACGTGCGTGTGTGTGTGTGTGTGTCTATGGGACTGGCCTTGGTATTTCTAGACTGTTCAAGCTAAATCAATAAAATTTAATATGCATGCTGCTTACAAAGTCTTCTATTATTTCTACAGTTTTGTTATTTTTTTAACTGACAAGGCCTGCAGTTGTACAGCCAACTTGATTTATTTTAAATAGGAAGGGGGGTCAAATCGCATACCGTTTGAAAGTTAGTTTCAAGTAGAATCCAGCGCTCACTAAATCTTCTGTTATCCAGTTAATAACTACTCCCAATCTTTAATTTATAATAGCGAAGTTATCTTTAGAGAAGAAAATAACATATTAAATTTGAACGATTTGACTTGAATAGTTTTGAAATAACAAGGCCGGTTCCATACATTTGGTACGCACTTGTATATTAATCTCTATCTGACATGAAGTTTTAATCGTTATTCTGACAAAGTATTGTTTTGTTTTACAATGTTGCCTATTTTCGTTACGAACGTATAAAAAGAAGTTGCATAGTTACCCTAAGAAAATTATAATTAAATTTATTTCACTTCTTTAATTTTTAAGTTAGCATCTAGATGTCTATTAACCTCTGTCAGACATGAAGTTTTAAACGTCTGTTTGTCATAGATTATTGTTTTTGATTTTATAATATTGCCTATTTTCGTAATTAACTTATTATAAAAGAGGTTGCGTAATTATCCTAAAAAAACGGTATGAAAATTATTTTATTTCTTTTAATAGGTGTGGAGTGCGTGTTTGTCTGTGTGTGCCTGTGTGTATCTATGTGTGTGCCTGTGTCTGTGTGTGTGTGTCTGTGCCTCTGCGTGTGTGTGTGTGTCTGTGTGTGTGTGTGTGTGTGTGTGTGTGTGTGTGTGTGTGTGTGTGTGTGTGTGTGTGTGTGTGTGTGTGTGTGTGTGTGTGTGTGTGTGTGTGTGTGTGTGTGTGTGTGTGTGTGTGTGTGTGTGGTGTGTGTGTCTGTGTGTGTCTGTGTGTGTCTGTGTGTGTCTGTGTGTGTCTGTGTGTGTCTGTGTGTGTGTCTGTGTGTGTTGTGTGTGTCTGTGTGTGTGTCTTTGTGTGTCTGTGTGTGTGTGTGTGTGTGTGTGTGTGTGTGTGTGTGTGTGTGTGTGTGTCTGTGTGTGTGTGTGTCTGTGTGTCTGTGTGTCTGTGTGTCTGTGTGTCTGTGTGTCTGTGTCTGTGTGTCTGTGTTGTGTGTCTGTGTGTCTGTGTGTCTGTGTGTCTGTGTGTCTGTGTGTCTGTGTGTCTGTGTGTCTGTGTGTCTGTGTGTCTGTGTGTCTGTGTGTCTGTGTGTCTGTGTGTCTGTGTGTCTGTGTGTCTGTGTGTCTGTGTGTCTGTGTGTCTGTGTGTCTGTGTGTCTGTGTGTCTGTGTGTCTGTGTGTCTGTGTGTCTGTGTGTCTGTGTGTCTGTGTGTCTGTGTGTCTGTGTGTCTGTGTGTCTGTGTGTCTGTGTGTCTGTGTGTCTGTGTGTCTGTGTGTCTGTGTGTCTGTGTCTGTGTGTCTGTGTGTCTGTGTGTCTGTGTGTCTGTGTGTCTGTGTGTCTGTGTGTCTGTGTGTCTGTGTGTCTGTGTGTCTGTGTGTCTGTGTGTCTGTGTGTCTGTGTCTGTGTCTGTGTGTCTGTGTGTCTGTGCCTGTGGGTCTGTGTGTATGTCTGTGTGTGTGTCTGCGTGTCCGTGTGTCTGTGTGTCTGTGTGTATGTGTGTCTGTGTGTCTGTGTGTCTGTGTGTCTGTGTGTCTGTGTGTCTGTGTGTCTGTGTGTCTGTGTGTCTGTGTGTCTGTGTGTCTGTGTGTCTGTGTGTCTGTGTGTCTGTGTGTCTGTGTGTCTGTGTGTCTGTGTGTGTGTCTGTGTGTCTGTGTGTCTGTGTGTCTGTGTGTCTGTGTGTCTGTGTGTCTGTGCCTGTGTCTGTGCCTGTGCCTGTGGCTGTGTCTGTGTCTGTGTATGTGTCTGTGTGTGTTCTGTGTGTGTGTCTGTGTGTGTGCTGTTTGTGTCTGTGCTTGTCTGTGTGTGTCTGTGTGTGTCTGTGTGTGTGTGTGTGTTCTTTGTGTGTGTGTGTGTGTGTGCGTACGTGCGGGCGTACATGTGAACGTGCGTGTGTGTGTATGTGTCTATGGGACTGGCCTTGGTATTTCTAAACTGTTCAAGCTAAATCAATAAAATTTAATATGCATGCTGCTTACAAAGTCTTCTATTATTTCTACAGTTTTGTTATTTTTTTAACTGACAAGGCCTGCAGTTGTACAGCCAACTTGATTTATTTTAAATAGGAAGGGGGGTCAAATCGCATACCGTTTGAAAGTTAGTTTCAAGTAGAATCCAGCGCTCACTAAATCTTCTGTTATCCAGTTAATAACTACTCCCAATCTTTAATTTATAATAGCGAAGTTATCTTTAGAGAAGAAAATAACATATTAAATTTGAACGATTTGACTTGAATAGTTTTGAAATAACAAGGCCGGTTCCATACATTTGGTACGCACTTGTATATTAATCTCTATCTGACATGAAGTTTTAATCGTTATTCTGACAGAGTATTGTTTTTGTTTTTACAATGTTGCCTATTTTCGTTACGAACGTATAAAAAAGAAGTTGCATAGTTACCCTAAGAAAATTATAATTAAATTTATTTCACTTCTTTAATTTTTTAAGTTAGCATCTAGATGTCTATTAACCTCTGTCAGACATGAAGTTTTAAACGTCTGTTTGTCATAGATTATTGTTTTTGATTTTATAATATTGCCTATTTTCGTAATTAACTTATTATAAAAGAGGTTGCGTAATTATCCTAAAAAAAACGGTATGAAAATTATTTTATTTCTTTTAATTTCCATTTTGTGGGTTGGAAGGTCTTGTAATGTTCCATGTCAGATATTTGCAATAAAAATGACAAATTAAATCGAAGTATATACACATAAAAAGAGAGTAGCTTTTTGTATGAACAGGTTAATCTTATAGACTCACCGTTAACAGATTTTAAATATGGAATTATAATTTATACCACATTTGCCTATTACCTTAATGAATTGTGACCATAACTTCTGATTTTACTTATATATTTTCCCTTGATACTGGTACATGTTGTGTTGGGGAATAAATAGTAATAATAGAAATTTTTAGAATTGGATTGTTTCTGAAACATTTGCGTTATTAAATGCCTTCCATCACTGAAACGCATGCTCTACCATCTAACAAATTGTAAATAAACTACAACATGGCAGCCAGAAAGAATAGTAATGCTAATTCTAATAACGCATAAACAAAAGAAAATATAAGCTTGTTCGTAACAGCAAAAAACGCTTTAAACAGTTCTAAAGTTTCAAAATTTAGTATTTTACGTAGAATTAACACGTTATTTAGACAAAACAAAAATGTTTTTAGCACAAAATATCCCCTAATTTAACCTTATACCTTTAAGCAAAGAGTACGTAGTACTCTTGTATTTTAAAAGTAGATGTAGATCGCTGTAATTGTTATGGCGGAAAACTTGCAATTTGAAATAGTAGTCTAATAATGGGGAGCCGCATACCATTTCTTGTTCTCGGGTCTTAGCCCCTTGCCGGACCTCCTTGTCTATTATGGTGGGAAAACTTAGAATTTGAAATAGTATTCTAATAATGGGGGCCGCATACCATCTCATAGGACATCGATAGGGCTCCGGAACTTGTTCTCGGAATGTATCCCTTCGCGCGCCCCTTGTTGATGGTGCAATTTAGCGGTATATTTTTAATACTAATGAACGTTTTCTGTAATAAAGGTTGATCGTGGCTCCACCTAGTGGTATATTTTAAAAGTAGATGTAATTTTTATGGTGCAAAAACTTGCTCCTGCAATCGTTATGGAGGGAAAACCAGAAATTTGAAGTAGTATTCTAACACTGAGGGCTACATTCCAACTCATAGGACGCCTGTAGGGCGCCGAAGTTGTCATAGGGTGTTAGTCCCTGCAAGGGCCCCAGGAGTTTTCCTCGAGGTTAAAATCAATTTTCACATAACATGGGTATAAAATCGTTGTAGTTTAAGAGACTCATACTAAAGATGCGAGAGGTCATGGCTAAAACAGCTGCTGCACAAATAAACGAATTACTGTTAAAGATAAAAATATTACAATGGGATCTGAAAATTTCCGGCGTTCAAAGGAGGCTGCAAAAGATGGATCTGAAAAACGCAACACCAGACGATTCAAGAGATTGAAGTAACCAATAAAATATGTAATAGTGTAAAACACTCAACTCAAAACAAAATAAACCAGTTAAAAAGTCACTACAAACACATCAAATAAGCAAGAAAAGAAGCGAAGTCTCATCAGGCGAGATATTATTAAAACTAATGAAAGATTCCTGCAATTGTAGTGGATTTGAAATTTTCACGGACGTTCGTTTGAAATAAAAATGTCTGAGCATTAGTTATCGCAATGTAAACGAATAAATACATTGCGGAAGATGATAATTATGATCACTATTTCCGATTAATTGTCTATCAAACTCGTTATGTAACCCGTCCGCAGAAAAGACCCATTACTTGTTTTCAGTTTAAAATAACAATTACTGCAATTGCTGTATTTTTAGCGACGCAAGATTTAAGTTACAAGTCTAAGATGTTGTCTTCAGAGGATGATTTTGTGATTCATACAAAGGTCCAAGACTAAATTACCGCCATGCGTTTGTCCATTTTCAATAAGGACTTTGTGTGCCGCGGTGTACATTTGCTGTATTTTTGGTTGAAGCAAGATTCATGCCTAAGATGCTGATTTATGGTATTAATTCGGTGACTCATACAAAGGTTCTTACACCAAATTGCCCCCAGGTCTTTGTTTATTCTTAATAAGGACTTTGTGTGCCACGGTTGTACGCTAATTCAAATCAGCATCTTAGACTTAAATCTCGTTTTATGTCTAAGGTGTTCGTAGAAGCTGTTAAGTCGAATAAGGTGATCCGGTTTAAGTGAATGCTTGAAACCTTGTTTATAAACCTAAGACCCCTTTGCCAGAATCCAGTTTCAAATCAACGTATTTTTAATCGAGTTATAAAGCGTTGATTAACATTTCTGATGACCATGATGTTATGAAACCACATTGAAATGGATGTAAAATAGTATCCATTTAAATAAGCTTAAAACGTTCATCAGCTTTTGATACGTTTTAACAAGGTTCTTATCAGTGCTTAGATTTAATTAAAACTATAAATTGTATTAATTTAATTTTATATTGTAAATAGAAAATGACCGTGGCAGGTAATAAAAACTCACCGAAGAAATGTAATTGGATATCTTAATGAGTCTAAATTATATAGTGAATGTATGTTATGATTGTTACGTAATTGAATATTTTCGATTACCCATTAGTAGAATGTGTTCTTAGGTATTTTACTTTGTTATTTTTTATGATTAGGTGTGAACATTAGCCCCTGCCAAAAAGATGTTAGCTGCAGAAACAAGATGTATGTCCAAGCTATTGATTTGAAACAATTTCTATCAAAGAATAAGATATAAATGCTGGACGCATTTAAAATTTAATTTTAAATAACTCCTTTATTAAGGAACCAGCGCCGTCCTATGAGATGTAATGGGGCCCTACTTTCGTACGTTATTTCAATGTTTAAGGTTTCCCGCCTTCCACTACTTTTAAAATACACCTCAAGATAGAACCACGATCAGACCATATTACAGGAAACCTCAATTAGCTTTTTCAAAAATACACAACTAGATGGCACCTCAAACAACCAAAGACGGGCTTTGCAGTGGGGCTAAGACTCTGCTTCAATTAGGAGGCCTAGCGCTGTCTTATGAGATAGTATGGGGCCTCCGTTATTGGCATACTATTTCCAATTTTGAGTTTTCTCGCTATAATAATCAACGGGCTCTGTAAGGGACTAAGACCCGAGACCAAGTTCCAGGAGCCCTATCAGTGTATTGGTGAGGCCTCCATTATTAGAATACTACTTAAAATTTTAAGTTTTCCCTCCATAACAAGCAAAGGGGCCATGCAAGGGACTAACACCCGAGAACAAGTTCTTGAGCCCCGTAGTTGTCCTACGAGGTGGTATGAGATCCCCATTATTAGAATACTATTTTAAATTTCAGTCTTTCCGCCATAACAATTACTTCTACATTTAAAATTACCACTAATGGAGTCACGATCAATCTCTATTACAGAAAACATTCATTAGTTTTAAAAATACGCCACTAGATGGCGTCACAAACAAACAAAGCTAACCAATAAGAGTGCAGATCCTTAGGCCTCCAACCCCACGCCGCCAACCTGGCTTAATCCAGTCCTCCAATCAGGGCACAGAGCATGAAGGCTGGGCGGAGTCTAATGACCACTCAGAAACTAGGGGGCGGTTTGTCATGAGCCCTCCATCCAGAGCGCTCCGCCTCAGGCAGAATGCGCGCGCAGGACCAATCAGCTGGAAGCAGGCTTGGTCACGTGGGAGAGAGGCTGGATCGCGTGTTGAAAGTGTGCGCGATTACGTGGAAAAGGGCGTGGTGGCTCCCCTCCCGACGCCTTTAATTGTGACGTCATCTATTAAAGTCGTGGTTGGAAGCTGCCCCATTTGACTTACGTTAGTAAGCAAGCTGGGAAATAGGTTGAAAAAGTTTATTTGAGACAGGCTCCGGTCTGTTCATTCCAAATCTTTGTTTTTGGTACGCACTGCTCAAATATTAATAAAAACTTTTACACAACATAACATTATTAATATAGTCATAATTTTACGTTTGAATGGTTTAAATTTATGGCCTCCCACATTCATGTGATTGTCGTTTAACGTCTTGATTGTTTGGAATTTAACACTTACCAATTTATAATTTTACTTGCAACAAAACATGTAGGATTAAACCTTAAAAGTTAAAACGTAGTACCTATATTCTGGTCACAGTGTTTAAAAATGTTCGGTGATCGTGGTTTATTCTCTATATTTATATGACTGCAAATACAAAACTGACGGATCAATTAAAGATTTTTGATTACAGTTACTTTTATACTAAGAAATTACAACATACATTAGGAAAATTGTCAAAAATCCAAATCCAAGGAAGTATTTATACATCCTGAACAAAGTACACTTACAATGCAGGGTGTCTTGTTACATTTTTTCTCGTTTTAACAACTAATTAAAACTTTCAAACGGCTTACGTTAGAAGCATGCGGGTTTCTTTGTAGTGTTTCAAATTTAAATAAGTTGTATGGATTCATTCACATTTTTGAAGTGAAAATTTCTTTAGGCGCGCCTGGCACTTTTGTAGGGATTAAACAGTTTTTAAACTCGCGAGAGACTCGAATGTGTCAGATTCTGCTGATTCGATTCGCTCACAAGTTTTTTAGGTACACTCGACCACGTCGATGTAAATCGATTGTGTATGAATAATAATTAATTGTTTTTAATCACTAAATTTATGAAAATCAATGTAAACCTATTATTTTAATTTTAATTGAAGTTTTCACTTCTGTCGGCCACTTCGCCGACTGTTGATTAGGTTTCTAAAACAGGGCCAAAATAAAAATTTGAAAATTTAGAAGCAGGTATAATTGATTGCGTTCTCTTCAACTAAAACATTTTCAATGGGCATACACACGGTCGCGCCTACCTTCGCGCCTGCCTGAAGAGGCAAGTATGCGAGTAAGAACTATACTAGTATTTTCGTACACACGTTCATGTGACGGGACGTACTATCGCGCTCAAAAAATACTGGTACAACAAAATTTTGACTGTGTGCATTTGATTTGACGGCACATAATCAATTGCGTTAGCAGGTTATGACCATGAAATATTAAAGTGACACTGTGACAGTTTATAAGAGTCTTTAAACTATCACATTTACCAGTTTGACAAATGCATAACCCCTACTTAAAAATCGTGAGATTTCCGATTTACACACAAAAAATGCGTCTACATCAAAGTTTGAATTTTGGAAGTATCCACAGTAACAAGCTGTCCAGTATTTTTTGAGCGCGATAGTACATTGCTACATTTTAAGTAGTAGAACAGCGCCACAAACACACGCTTATTTTATATAAAAATTGCGTAGTCATTGGGTATTGAAGATTTATGTTTAATTAGCGCCGCAATTGTATGTAGAATTAAGGAAAAAAGTAACAGAAAAAAGTGTTGAAGAAAGCGGGCGAGGACATGGTTACGTAAGAAAAACCAATATACTTACATAAATGTATTAAAAGAGCTACAATTAGAACCAGACGATTACCGATATTGTATGCGAATACCTGCAGAAACATACATAGAGTTATTAAATCTGGTATCACCACACATCCAAAAAGAAGATACTGTGATATTAATTATAGAAACTTATGAGAAAACTCTTCCAAAAAGTCTGGGTTACTTGTACCCCCACTGAATTTTGATATCTCGTGGTCTGTTAAAAATATTAACAACGAATAGTTCCACATCTGCGCTTCATAAACTTCCTCTGTTGCAGTTTGTGTTTTCATAGAACCTATTACTTTTTTATATTATTTCCGAAAGCAACTTCTTAGAGTATTGATTTTTTTTACGTCACAGCATCTCGATTAAGTTCTTTAATTTATCTGACAAAACTTTGTATGCAGTCTCTTTTTTATTTTTGTCGTGTAATCATTGGCTTTTACTTTCTACAAGCATGTATTTTCCCTGTATAATTTTATAAATTTCGTCAATATTATTTTTTCTTTTGCAATAATCTTTTTTTTTTTTCAAAAATATTATTTTAGTGAGGCAAATTTATGCTAATGATTGGTGGTAATGACGATATGAAGGTTTGACGCGCAAGTGTACACACGTTAGGACTTGCCTGCGAACCTCACCAAAAATCAGGACCCGGCAGATTTCTTCACATCGCCACGAGCCAGGAACGTGCCATCAGTTGACCATATACACGTTCGCACTTGCTCGCGAGCTTGCTTGCGAAGTAGGCACGAAGGCATGCGCGACCGTGTGTATGCCATTCAGACTTCAAGCCCTTCCGGTTATACCGGAGATCGCCATTTACTTTGTTATTTTGAACCAGCTGTCAAGATTTCGGAAAATAATTTTTATCTCAAAACAGTAATAGATGGGCATGGTATAGTTTCAATAAAAAAGATTCAACATTATGGTTCCCATACAAAAATGCAAAAATATATAGGGTGTTCCATTAAAAGTAACAAAGTAGATGTCGAGTTCCGCTATAACCGGAAGCGCTAGAAGTCTGAAAATATTTTAGTTGAAGAGAACGCAATCAATTATATCAAATTTTCATGTTTTTATTTTGTCCACAACCCATACACTTCTGATGAACGGTCTTGCTGAGACTCCGTGTATTTATTTTTGATTTTTTACTTTCACAAGATATCCTACGGTACAGTATTTAAAATAAATTAGCAAACAACTGAGCAATTAAAATTTAAAGAGACAGGTGTATACTAACTTCGAAAAAAATACACCTAGATGTAGTTGAGTAAACTTATTAAACATTTATTTTGAAAACAAAACAGAAGAGGTTAAAAAAAAAATTTTTTAATCATGAGTTATTCCACTACGATTTAGATGACGTGGCATGCTGTCAATCAAGTGATCTGTATAGGCATGTGGTGTATGACTATATAATTCCAAGCTTCCTCAAGTTGTATGGGGAATAATCAGATGACCAAGCAGGCTATGGAAGAACGACAATGTTAGCTTCTTCCAACAACCATGCTGTATCTCTCTTCGTATGGGGACGAGCAACAGGCTCCAGCACATTGGCAATGCAATAGGCTGTGGTTAAGTTGCTAGGTACCATGGGGTATAATAACATATCGCACTACATATCATCACTTTTTGTGTCAGAGTTGTGCTAACATTTTGTGTGCCACACAAAATGTTGAATTTTGCGTTATTCACGCACCCGCCTGGCCCTTTTACGGTTTTTCACTGTTGTATTCTAGTCTACAAATAAAATAAGATAAGAGGAAGCACAAATCTAGACGGTACGAACGCATCAAATAAAATTGTGTTCGGTGGTATGTAGATGGCGTTGATATTCTACGACTAGTACATCCCATCCAACATATTACAATTAACCGACTTGAGGAAAATCTCTGGCTTGTGACCAAATATCTTAAACGCCTTCCTTCACGATCTGTAGTACCTCAGGGGTACCTATATCCAGGGTGACCGTGTTAAAACCCTTCTCTTAACCAATTGGAACATCTCAAAACCATTGCAACATTATGGTTTTCACGGCCAACAATATCACTAAGCGACAGTCCTGTCCTCATACCAATAATAAGATACGTTTAAAATAGTTTGTCTCTCATTATTATGTTGACCAAATATTAGCATTGTTGTAAGTGTTTAGAAGACAATAAGCAATAATGGATAAACACTTCACAAAATTGATGGTTTTTACACGCCTGTTTATTTACTTCCTAGAATTTCTTGTTACCAATTGCAAAAAAATAGCAGTCAATAAAACGATTTTATCAAACTTTAATAATTACTTTATTTAGTCAACTTCCATGTGTTGTAATCTTTATCGAAATCAGTACCTATATCTAAAATCACAAATCGGTGAGTATAAAGATAAACAGTTAAGTAAAACCGTAACATGACAGCATCGAAGGTTCTGGATGACGGCGTGTTCATTCAAACTTAATAGACATACATTTAAACCCTTCTACACTTTTCATTATAGAAAATATTGTAGTCAAAGTAGATATCTGTGCCAATTATATACTTCAAACATTTTTTATTTCATAAAACGACTCGAGTGTTTTCGCCCTCTCTTCATGATGAACCAGAAGTAAGTCACCGTGGGCCTACTTGTTGTACATATACAATGATAATGGTATATTAAAATATATGGTGTGGAACAACACACCACCTTTCAACCTACAAAATGGAAATTAAAATAAATGAAATTATTTTAATAATAATTTGTTTAGTATAATTATGCACCTCTTTTTGAATCCGTTCATAAGGAAAATATATCCAACCTTGTAAAAACAAAAACAATAGTCTACAATCGTTTAAAATTTCATGTCAGATAGTTGTTTATAGACAAAAAATTAAAAACTCGCCCGTTTCTGTTTCTATAAAATATCGATAATATAGTTATATAGCATTATCAATTTTATTTAATTAATTTTTAGACTTATTTTACTTTGTATTAAAAAAAACTTTAAAAAAAAGATATGTCAAATTAAATTTCCTTGAAAAAATATATTTACATATTTTGCTATAAAGTTGATAGTTATTTTAATCGTATCGTATCAAAAAATTGCGTCGAACATAATCGATCGATATGTTTAACGTCTATATGTTGGTATTTTTATATCTTTGAAATATACAGCTGTTTTAGAAATATTTGATAAAAATCAGAGACTGCTACTAATCAACCTCCCCTTTCCGCGCAAAATCTAATCAGCTCCAGTAGAAATAAAAACAATCGTAAAATTCGAAAATTTAAGTACGTACGTGTTGTTAAGGAGTTATCGTAGATACCGGCATACATCCACACACATGCACGCGCTCGAACGCACCCACACCACCACACACCCGTACGCGCGCACCCAAACACCCACACACACACACACACACACACACACACACACACACACGCGCGCGCGCGCGCGCGGACACGCGGGCACGCGGACACGCGGACACGCGGACACGCGGACACGCGGACACGCATACACGCAGACACGCAGACACGCAGACACGCAGACACGCAGACACGCAGGCACGCAGGAACGCAGACGCACAGATGCGCAGAGACGCAGATATGCAGACACGCAGGCACACGGACACACGGACACACGGACACACGGACACACAGACACACAGGCACAGACACACAGACACACAGACACACAGACATAGACACTCGGACCCTCCGACACACGGACACCCGGAGAAACGGAGACACGCAGACTCGCAAACACGCACGCACGCAGACACGCAGACGAGCAGACGCGCAGAGACGCGCAGACGCAGAGACGCAGACACACAGACACACAGACACACATACACACAGACACACAGATACACAGACACATAGACACACGGACCCTCCGACACGGACACACGGATACCCGGAGACAAGGAGACATACAGACTCGCAGACACGCACGCACGCGGACACGCAGGCACGTAGGCACGCATACACGCAGACACGCAAGCCCGCAGACACGCAGACACGCAGACACGCAGGCACGCAGACACGCATACACGCAGACACGCAGACACGCAGACACGCAGGCACGCAGGCACGCAGACACAAAAACACGCAGACACGTAGAGACGCACACATGCAGACACGCAGACGAGCAGGCGCGCAGAGACGCACAGACGCAGAGACGCAGACACACAGACACACAGACACACATACACACAGACACACAGATACACAGACACACAGACACACAGACACACAGACACACAGACACACAGACACACAGACACACAGACACACAGACCCTCCGACACGGACACACGGACACCCGGAGACAAGGAGGCACACAGACTCGCAGACACGCACGCACGCGGACACGCAGGCACGTAGGCACGCATACGCGCATACACGCAGACACGCAAGCCCCCAGACACGCAGACACACATACACGCAGGAACGCAGACACGCAGGCACGCAGATACGAAAACACGCAGACACGTAGACACGCACACACGCAGACACGCAGACGAGCAGACGCACAGACGCAGACACACAGACACACAGACACACATACACACAGACACACAGACACACAGACACACAGACACACAGACACACAGACACACAGACACACGGACACTCCGACACGGACACACGGACACCCGGAGACAAGGAGACACACAGACTCGCAGACACGCACGCACGCGGACGCGCAGGCACGCATACACGCAGACACGCAGACACGCAAGCCCGCAGACACGCAGACACGCATACACGCAGACACGCAGGCACGCAGGCACGCAGACACGAAAACACGCAGACACGTAGACACGCACATACACACCCACGTACACACACGTAGACACACCACACACGCACACACACACACGTAGACACACACACACACACACACACACACACACACACACACGCACACAGACACACACACACAGGCACACACGCACACGCACGCACACGCACGCACATGCACGCACATGCACGCACCCACATGCACCCGCATGCGCCCGCACGCGCCCGCACGCATGCATGCACGCACGCACGCGCCCACACGCACACATACCCGCACGCATCCGCATGTACACGCACTCACGCACGCACCCAAACACCCTCACACCTATACACACACCCATACACGCACACGCACACGCACACTCACACTCACACGCACACTCACACTCACACGCACACTCACGCTTTTCTAAACTGGTAAATTACGTTACGTTAACTTAATCTTGTATCAAAACAAAAAAACAAAAGAAAACTCCAAACTTCTCTCATTAGAACTCGGCGGCGCTTCCTATTTGAGCAATATATCAACACCCTTTGTTAAAGCTTAATATTAGAATAATTACTCCAAAATAGTAACTACGATAAACATCTATTAACTCAAAATAAAACAATTAAAATTTAAACAACATGTCAATTTGGATAAAATGGTAATCGTATATTCTTAACTTTTTGCCTCATTGAATTCTGGCCAGTAGCAAAACTATCTTAGGTTAAATTGCATTCAAAGAAATTCTATAAACTTGAATTACGTCCGTACGCAAATCTTACATAAAAAATAATAAAAAATGAAGGTAAGATTCTATTTACCTCCCTGCATAAGATATTAATGGTATCAAAACACCTTAAATAGCTTCTAAATAGACAAAGGAAACTGTCCGAGAAGGTGAACAAAATGATACACTAAATTAAAAAAAAATAATTACTTCCAACAGGTTCCTTCGTTAACACACATTACATAAAATATTCGATATAAAACACAACCACATTTTATTCTCAAAAGTCGCAAGATCAACAAACAGAATATAAATTGCATTACCTAGGTCACACAGGCAAATAGGAGATGATCCTTGCTCTACGAAAGCGTCGTGTAAGACTCGAGCGGCCCACGGTCTTCGATGTTACTGCTTGACGACGACAAAGCTGACTCGCCTCAGGTCTCTACCACGTATTCAACTTGCTTTTTAAATTAATTTAAAATAATGCCTCGTAACTTATTGAAGCAGCATTAACTAGTTTAAATCACTTTAATAATTTCTTTTAACTAAAAGTTGTTAAGGTTCGACAAACAAAAGAAAACACTCAGCAAATCGTTTTACACAGCTTACATTAATAGGTTTGATTACGAACAGAACAATCCTAAACAGTGTGTGTGGTTGGGTGTTCGTTCACTACGTTCACTTAATTCTTGGGAAAGGGGTTCTCTAATTATATCTCGTTGATCACGAAATTCAATAGTCCTCGGGTTCGCACTACAAAAAACACGAACCAAACTTCTATCATAAACGCACTCGAAGATGCCGTTATTCTCCAATAAACTAAACTAATGAGCGAGCCCGGTTGAAATGTTACTTCACCAAAAAAATCCCAAACTTGGTTTTATTCGACTAATCTTACAAGTCCTCAACACTGCTTAATTAAATTTCACTAGGAGCTCGCACAATGATGAAACCCCAATTGCGCTAATTCGAACGACTTCACACACACACACACGACTTCACGCGTCAAAAGCTTAGGACAGAGTCCTCTTCCATTCAAAATCACTTTTTCGCCATATTAAAAAAACGTTCCCCTCCATACAAATTCACACAAACCAATCAACCATTCCAATTTTAAAATTTCCACCCCCCTAAATATACGATGATATCTCGACTTAAGGCGAAGAAACTGCTACGTTTGCATTTTCCTTCGACACGATACAGAAATGTTATTGCAAAGGTACAACCAATCGCCCACCCATATTACTTATATGGATGAAAACCAACATTCCGACTCTCCAATTGTTCCTCTATACGAATGCGACAGTACGGCACCAACGCGATAACAACACTTCTTTGTAATGAAACATTACAAAAATCAAACGAATTTATCTTAATAAAACTCCACATATGGTTCGGGCAATAAACTGAGGATTGTACTTAAAATTCCAAAAACTACACTAACATTTCTTAATGAAATTACGTCACTACACAAAAAATACGTAATTCCTATCTACAATGACTAAAGACAAAAAATATACGGAATCTAACTGAGTGAATAAAACTTACAAAAAAAATTACCCAATACGTATACAGGGTGTTAAAAATACCCTGACAACGCACACACGCGGACACGCGGGCACGCGGACCTGCAGACACGCAGACACGCAGGCACGCAGACGCGCAGACGCACAGACGCGCAGACGCGCAGACGCGCGGACTCGCAGACGCGCAGACACGCAGACACGCAGACACGCAGACACGCAGACACATAGACACATAGACACACAGACTCACACTCACAGACACAGACACACAGACACACACACCGACACCGTCACACACACACACACACACACACACACACACACACACACACAACACGCACGCACCACGCACGCACGCACGCACACACGCACACACAGCGCACACACGCCACACGACAGACACACACGCACACGCGCACACACGCACACGCGCACACGCACTCACGCGCGCGCACTCAAGCGCGCCCGCGCACACGCACGCGCGCACGCAAACGCACACGGACGCGCACGCACACGCACACACGCACACACGCACACACGCACACACACACACACACACACACACACACACACACACACACACACACACAATCAATACCAGCATTAAGCTTTATTTTTTTCTTATGTTATTAAACAATCACATTGTAAATTCATGTTACTTTTAGTTATATACACATTTCAAATAACAGGTTATCTTACATTCATGTTTACATCAACAAAGAACTTTGTTAGTTTACATACGTACATAAAAAGTAATGTCACGTATTTCAGGGAGCGTAAATGCATGGTTATCTTGATTATCTTCCATTTTTGTGTTTTGTTACAGATAAAATGCCTAGATAAAATTTGCCCTTTGAAATTAAGACATTAACAACCTCCACAAAAATCCCTAAATCAACTAAAGTAAATGTATAGGTTTAAAACGGCATAAAAAGGACAACTTACAAAAAATAGATAAAAAAACGTGCTTCATAAAACCTTGAAGCACTCATTCTTTAAAAAACTCGTGGCTATGCCACTCGTTTTTTTAAACCTGAATTCCTGTTTCAAGGCGGGTCGTGTGAAACTTGTTTTTTAATATACTATTTTAACACCCATAGAAAAATATATAAAAATATAAGTATATTTTTTGATTGATTGTAAATGTAGGTAAACGGTCAAATTATGTTTCCAACACTTTCATCTCTAAAGAGTAAAATGTAACTTTTTTAGGAGGGAAGAGACTACTGTCTAAAGCAGTTGTGAAAAAAACTATTTTGCAATTAATAGTAGAATTTAGTGGAATTTTTGCAGCATTTTTACCAACCTTCAACAGACGTAATAATAACATATAATTTATGTTTATTAAATCAGTTATATCATGTATTAAGATATAACATGACGCACTAGATAATTATTCTTGTCGCCAGGTAATTTTCAATATAACGTCCATTAAAACTTCAAGGAAATGTTTACATGCTTACAATTAATAAAACTAAATGACAGTTACGTAATTTAATTAAATACATAGTGATTTTTAATTCGCGTGGCATATATTTTAATACATACTACTTTATATTAGTGTTTAGAATTGCCATAGTGCACTGTTATACTATGATATTACTTACTGTAACAAAATTAAAATATTGACCGATAGTAATTTATTGAACAAAACGATAGAGGGGCGTTTTAACATCGAGTCAAAGATGTTTAATTCACGAATGGCATTAGTCACGAGTAAATTATGAGTGAATTGCCCTTTATCATGGTGTATAATTTTATTTGTGCTAGTTCGTAAATAATTGAGTAGTTAGAATTGTCAAGCTTTACGTAAACGTCAACAGCTAACATCAAAGTGTCCATAGCAATTAGAATCCGGAAAAGGATAGAAAAAATTAATTTTTTCTACACTGTGATTAAAGTGTAACCTTAGCAATGTAATTTTCTTCAAGCGTATTAAAATTTACGAATTATTGGATACACCAATTAGAAAAAAGGTATTGTTTTACTAGTACAAGGACAAATATTATTGCATTAGTATAATAATGTTAGTACCAAATTACAGTACAACACCACTATTGTTATTTATCACAGGATTATTGTGAAATGTCTAATGAATTAATAGGTAATTCAGAGCTGTTCAAAATCATTTTAAAAAAGATTTAAATCAAAAATCATAGATCATTTTCATTTGGACAAATGATTTAAATCAAAGATCGTTTTGAATATAAAAATTATTTAAATCTTTTTTAAGATTTAAATCATTTTAGGAAAGATTTAAATCTTTTTAAGCGATTTAAATATTTTTTTGAAAATTCGTTTTTTTTAAGCGATTTAAATATTTTTTTGAAAATTCGAATTTTTTTGAAAGATTTAAGTTATTTTAAAAATTTGAATCAAAAAGTAGATACTAGATAGCAGATACTAATCGTTTTGTAGTGTATAGTGTATAAAGAAAAAAATACTCTTTTAAGTAATTTATTGAAAAATACAAAACAAACATATTTTACTAAAGAACGCATTAAACAATAACAGAATACATTTTTTAGGTAGTTACTTTATATATCTCTTTAAACACTATTTGATTTTAACAAAACAAGATTTTCGAAGTTTTCGTCGGTCAATGCATGCCGACGTGGAGAATCAATAAAAGTAGCAAAGGAGAACATTCGCTCCACGGGAGCCGAAGACGGTAAAATGCAATTATATTTAATAAACATTTTCTTTAGAATAGCATATTTGTTTAATATGCCTAATTCATTGGAAGCGTCCTGCAGGTACTGAAGAAATTGTAATTCAAATTCCTGAGAAATAAACGGTGGTCTATTTACAGTACACATTTCTGATATAGTGCTTAATTCAAAAAAATCTTCAACTTCCTCCTGATCTATTACTTCATGCGCGACATAGTTTTCAGCACTTATAAATTCTTTTGCCGCATTTATTACTATGTTTTTAACTTGATTCTCTTGAAGAACAAAACTGGTATTTTTAAACGAATTCAGCCACCTTAGCTTAAACTGTGGCAAAAGTGTTGAAGCTATTATGGCCATCTCTGATTGACTGTTATGCTTAAAATATACCGAAAATCGAGTTTCAAGGATTTAATGCAGACTTCAATTAAAAATCCAAGATATCGATGGTTAGAGATTTCATTTTTCATACTTAACACGTAAACTTCCAATCGTTGGCATAACTGTTCCACAGTATGTAAAATTTTCTCCTTGAAGAATATCTATGGATAAGGCCAAAGGTTTTAGGATGGCAACATATTCTTCCAAATAATTTATCTCATTTTCTTTAAGCGAATACTGCTTTATATTTAAAGTTTCATACAGGATATTTAGCTTTTGTTTTTCTTTCAAAATTTGGCTCAAAGAGTCATAAAAACTATTCCACCTTGTTGCTCCAGGGTAGCTAAGGTGATGTCCTAGTATTTTTTAAATTTTTTCTGGTGATTTTGGACGTCCTGATTTATTCCATAGTTGTGTACACTTGTTAATGATATTTGTATGTTTGGATCTTATATTATGATTTTTATTTATGGAATTCATTATATCCGTCGTTGCGATTAGGTTTAACGTATGAGTAGCGCATCTAAAATGATTTGGCAAGCAAACAGGTTGTTCCTGTTCATTTTCCGTTACTTCACCAGGCTCAAAAATAATATCTTGCAATTCAATTTTGTCATGATTGTCATCCTCATCATCATAATCCACTTGAATACTTGGAATTGAATTTAATAGAACTCTCGTTTGTAAGTGTACTCCACATTCCTTAAAGGCTTTTACAAAGTTGGCTCCATTATCTGTAATGGTAGCTAATATTTTAGTCACATTAAGCCCAAATTCGATATATATTTCTTCAAGAATCTCAGCAATTTTATCAAAAGAATGTGTACCAGAGAAGCGCCTGCAGGCTAAGGCGACTGATTTCCTTTTAAGGGAATCAGGGTCAATCCAGTGACAAGTTACGCCCATAAAACTTCGCTTTTTAGAGGACCATATATCTGCTGTACTGCATACAAAATTGGTATTCGAAAGATTGGCTTTAAGTTCTTCCACCCTGTTGTTTTTTAAAACTGCAATTTTTCTTATAATTGTAGTTCGTGACATTACGTTTAACTTCATTCCATCGAATAACTGCACAAAATAGGGATTGTTAATTATAGAAACCGCGCTCATAGAATTAACAACAAATTGAATAATTCTGTGGTCAAACTGCTCTTGAGATATAGTTTTTGGCTTGTCAGAACTGGTTCCAATATCCAATTGTGTTATGGGTACAGTTTTAAATTCTGTATTTTTTTTCTGAACGACCTGTGCTCGTGACTTTATTTTTTTCTGACTTTTATAAAGTATGTAATCATTATACGCTGTTAAATGTTTATTTTTTAAATGTCTAAGGAAGTTAGTGGTTGACGTGTTTTAATATCTTTTTGTTGACTGAGAATGTTAAAAAATATTCCATCAAACAAAACTGATTCACTTGATGGTTGTAGCGGACATTGACCAAACTCAGTAGAAATGCTGCTCGATGATTCTTGATTACTAGGGCTAGGACTAGGACACGCGTTAGTTCCATCAGTATCAGTATCGGATATAATGTCTACATTATGTACTGACTTGCTACTCTTGTTTGAATTAGCTTTAAAATAATCAGTTAACTTATTTTTCGTTTTGTATTTTCTAAGTTTGGCTTGTATTCAGGATCATCCGAATCATCTGTGGATGCGTAGGGATCCAATATATCTTCAGATTCAGACATGAGTATATCAGTTTCCTCCATTTTTTCGATTGCTATTCTGGTAGGGTATCAATTAGGCACCTGGGTAGATAACCTGTAAAAAATAAACATTACATTTTAAACAAATTTGTATTTTAAGAGTTCTTGCTCAAGTACCAATAAAAATATTTTTATTATTTTATCATAAAAAATTAGGTGTACCTACATAGATTATGATGTGTACAGAGTTTTTCGTATATTTTGGAGCATTACTAGAGCCTTTATTTCAAGACCTAAAAAAACTTTGAAATACAAAAGTCGTAGGATTTTTTCCGAACAGTCAGAATTTTGGTTTTAAATGGAATATTTAGTATATATTCTTTTAGATTCTAATTTTAAAAATAAAAAATTGGTAAAGTCGTTTAACCAATACTTTCCTCTATAATGATTTTCGAAAAAGCTGTAAAAATAAGATGTGAAATATTAAAATAAAATTAACTTGTCTGGGTATTTATGAACGCAGGGCCCATTTTGTTAGAATAGATGCACATAAATCACGAGTTTTTGAGCACCCTGTATAATATTGAAGAAACTGTATTAGATGTTTTTTCAAAGTTACGCTGTTATTTTGGTAAAATATATGAATTAGGTATATAAGTCACGATTTTTTTGGACATCCTGCTCCTGTATAACATTGAGACTATTGAGAGTACATTGTTTAAGATGCAAAAAATTGAAATAAAATTGACGTGTTTCAGAGTTTTTGAAATTATGCTCTTATTTTGATAAAATAGACGATTTTATTTATAATTCACGATTTTTTTAGACACACTGTACATTGAAAAAATTATATGAGATGCAAAAATAAAATTGACGCGTTTCCCAGTTTTCAAATTACGCTGTTATTTTGACAAAATGGACGAACATTATAAGTTCCAAAAAACTAAAATGTACGGGTTTCAAAATAATTAAATTGTGCTGGACTTACAAAAATCAAATTACCCCTTACCTCCTAGTTCTCCGCCGTACGTTCGCTTTTTTAGAATCGTCAACTGAATTTGTACACTACTGTCGAAAGTCCAACTCACTATTTAACACAAAACACAAGCTTAAAACTAATATAAAATGTTATTTTACTATAACTAAAAAACTTCTTGATACTTCTGATACGACGACACAGCAAATGGGCAAATGCTAATAATACGCACGGTTGCAGGTCAATTTAGAAATACACACGACACACTAGTATCGAGAGGCCGGTCTGCCACCAGTTTATGCAGAAATAGACAAGTTTGCGATAATGCCGACAAATCATGAATCATGATTTTAGCCTTTTAATTAGTAGTTGTAGTGTTTTGTTTCATTTAAATCATTTTAGAAAGATTTAAATCGTTTTAAAAAGAGTTAAATTGTTTTAAAAAGATTTAAATCGTTTTAAAAAGATTTAAATCTTTTAGAGATTTAAATCATTTGGAAAGATTTAAATCTAAATTTTAAGTCAAAGATCAAAATACTTTTCAAAAAGATTTAAATCATAAAACAAAGATCATTTTCTGAAAAAAGATTTTAAATCAAAGTATTTAAATCAAAAAAAGTATTTAAATCAAAAAAAGATTTAAATCTCAACTGATTTGGACAGCTCTGCGTAATTGTATAGTTAGAAACTTTACCACAAAAAAAAATTAGGCATGACAAATAAATTATATTGATTATTTAGGAACGTCAATCTTTGTAAATATTCTTAAAGTAAAACCAAACAAAGCTCATTCTTTTACTGTTATTGTAGATTTTCATTTAAATTTATGTAGACAGTATATCAACCTCAGCCCAAACTATACAAGTATCACAAATCTTGGTAGATGTTGACGGAGACATTTATATTCTTAAAAAGACATAGGGGATAAAAATTCACCAATGTTGAAAATATATACATAAAAAAAGATAAGTTATGATTAATGTATTGTAAACTTGCATTTTAGAATACCATGATAATATTTAATCTCGTATTTAATAAATTTAAAATTCTGTTGAGTGGAAATTTTAAGGTATTTAAAACAATGTCTTCTGATGTTTAACATTGGGTGCGGGCGCTTGAAGAAAGACAGTATACATCACTCGAGGTAGAACGCATTTTTGTGTTTCATCCAGATTGCACAGTCTCGGATAATGCCTCAGCTGCAATCTTGATTCAACATATAATGAACACGTTTTGTTTCTAATAATATAATATACTATTCAGGAGAAAATTTTTTTAAGCCATTCGGTTTTATTTTTCTGCATATATTCCTTTTAAGTCGATACAGCGAGTCCAACGATTTTTTTATCCCACCCAAAAAGTAGTCCTTCGGAAGCTGTCCAAAACAGTCCTCAGTTTCATCTATGAATTCCTCATTTGAATAAAATCGCTTACGGTGAGGCATATCTTCAAGCTTGGAAACAGGTAGAACTTGCTGGTCTGGCGAATACGGTGACTGAAGAACCAGTTCAAACCCGATTTCGTACAATTTTGCTTGCGCAAACGACGATAAATGAGCAGGCACATTGTCGTGATTTTTTCTTCTTCAAATGCTTCCGTTTTTCTGCAATTTCAATTTTCAAACGTTCCAATAATGATGAATAATATGCGCCAGTTATAGTTCTACCGAATTCGCATTTGAGCTTTCGAGACCACTGATTATTAGTTTTTAAGTCAGTGTTACGTAAGGAATTTTCAAGGCCACCCTTGAGATTGCCGTCGGGGTTGACCTCGAGTCAGGCCTTGGTGTTGACCTTGAGTTTAACCTTGGGGGCCTGGCCTTGTAGTTGGCCTTGTGAATTTTTTGTATTCTAATAAGGGGGCCCTAATGCTAATTTGCAAGACAGCTATAAGAACTTGTGTTACGGTCTGCGTCCTCTCGTCGTGACCCCATCGCTGGAAATAGTATTCTAATAAGGGGGTCCTAATGCCAACTTGTAAGACGGGTATAGGGACTTGTCCTCGAGCCTTAGAGTTTGTTTGTGGCGCCATCTAGTGATGTATGGACCAATGAATATTTTCTGTAATAAAGGTAGTGGTTCCACCTAGCGGTATATTTCTAGGACTAATCAAGGTTTGTTTGTGGCGCCATCTAGTAGTATATTGACTAATAATTGTTTTTTGTAACAGATCAATTAACTGCTTATGTAAGACCATATTCTTTCGAACATTTATATAGGTGTTTTTAAGATGGGGCTTAAATTATCTTTCCTATGTGGTACTGATACACGGACGCGATTTCGGTACACGTTGCACAACACTGCCTTAGTTTGTAGTACACAATCAGAATTAAATTACGAGCAATTAGCTCGATATTAACAATGCAAAAACAGTCACATATAATATACAAAGTCTAAGTACAGTGTGTAGAAAGTGATATTTACAATAAATGATGTGACCTGTGAGCACGCAGGCTCGTGCATTAGGTTACGTGAAAAATTCTGCAACATTACACAGTGATAAAACAATCTACAGTAAAATAATAATAATAATACAAGTGCTAATCTAAAATAATACAAGTCCGTAATTAAACACAAAATTAACAGTGTCTAAGTCACAATAGTCACACGCACCTCGTCGTCCTCGGACGACAAGTCCACCATCACGAGGGGGATCGGGCGTCCTCGCTACTTCATCCTAAAAACAGAGAGAGCATTAACACCTTGCGTTTTTAGCTCTGAGATAACGTCGACCTCGGATAGCTCTACGGGCACGCCGCGTGTCACCACCTTAGCAAATCGCTCGCTCTTTGCCTGGTAGGCATGATACGGAGTACCACACCTATCCATATACCTAATCAGCCTGACTCGGTCCTGGGTGAGGCAGGCTGAATCAATTCTCGCTGAAGGCCTTGGCCCTTGAAGGCGATCCGCTGTCGGTCCATTTCTCGAGAACGCGATCAGTTGTCCTGGCGAAGGATTACGGCACCTTCTCCTGGTGTCCTCTTAGTAGTCTGCTCCATTGCTGCAGGGCTGTCGGTGTAGGGTTCCAGGGCCTGGAATCCGTTGTCCGCGGGCGGCGGCGTAGACGGGCGAACCTTCGGCGTCTTCTTCGGCTTCTTCCTTTGCAGCACGAAGGTGTCGGGGCTGGTGGATCCGGGGCGGACCTCTTCTTCTGTGTTGTCGGTTGCTTCTGCGGCGGCGGTGTCATCTAGGGGGGGTGATGTCTTCTAACGGTGGCGGTCGCGTCTTCTTTTGCCGCCTCCTCTTCTGTGCGGTGGCGGCCGGTGGCGCGTCGCTGCTCGCTCTCTCGAATGGTGGATCTAGCAGTGACGGTATCGCTGGCGGTATCCGGAACTCCTGGGCTGCCGTCTGTGACAGCATTCTAGGGGCTACCTGCTCTTCCAGGAACTGCTGGTAGCGGCGCCTGTATCCGTCCATCATCGTAAAACGACGTTATCTTTTCTTCAATTGGACTGGCTAGTCTTGTCTAAAGTTGATGTTTTCGAGTCGAGACCTCAACCTCGAATGTGCAAGTTTCGCTCGGTTCGGGCTCCGCTATTTAAACCATTTTTCGCCGGCAACCCTGACGTCATTTCTAAGTGGGGAGATACGTGATTACACAACTCTACCTAATTACATTGGTCTCGAAATTTTCTAAAAACAATCATTTTTAGAAATTTCGCATAACAAAATAACGAATAGAAATTATACTCCATTCTTCGGAAATTACTCTTTCACTAATCAATCAGACTTTAACGTAAAAGATCGCGACTTGAAAATTTTTCCAATCTGAAAATAACTCCTAAAAATCGAATTCCGCTCATAGAGAATTATCCTAAGGTACCATCACATTCTTGTTTTCAGCGCTTTATTAAATATTTTAACCACAGATGCTTTTACATAAGGGTTGTTTGTTACATAGAAATTGATATTTTGTTTTCCTGAAAAATTTTGTACACTGCCATCTACAAATCTATTTGTATCCATCTGTAGATGGAATATGTAATGCTTCAATTACAGTTACGTGTGCCTTCATTTTAAAGCTCTCAAGACCCTACTGATAAACAATCAATAACCAGTCAGAATGCAGAGACTTAAATTGAATTTGAAATTTACCACCAGTTGGTCAAGGCAAGGGGGCGCAGACCATAACACAAGCATGCATACCTGTGTTATGGTTCACTTAATAGAATTGACTTAATCAAATTTTTGTTTCGGTGATTAATCATTTTGATTGATTAATTGTTTTGATTGAATAGCGTCTTAGTTTAGTTTCGTGGTACTTGAGATTGATTTTATCAACGCTTACCGGGGACCTGTGCGACAAGAGGGCACAGGCCTGAGAGATATACGTGTCTTACGAAATAGCATTAGGGCCCCTTGTTAAAAATATTCAACCCTATTGTTTAAACGGTCATATGTAGTCGTGTGCGTTGGGATATTGCTCTGTTACATTCGATGAGACGGACCAAGGGCGAAGTGAGGGTTGTAGAAACTGTCTTCGTTGAAGATTGTGACAAAAATTTCATATATGAATTGTCTTATTCGCCTTTACGTAACTAGATGATTATTGGTGTTTACCTGAATATTTCTTTTAGTAAAAATGTAGTGTATGGATTTATGCTTTCTTATTAGCTTGTTTTTAAGGCATATTTTCATCACAGTGTTTATATCATATATTAATTTAAATTTTGATGTATATATATATATATATATATATATATATATATTATAGACTAATTACACCTTTAATTTAAAGTAATTTTTCCCTGTATAATACTGAAGGTTGACTTCGAAGTGAAAACCATTTAAAATCATGTAAATAAATCCGTATATGTGATGTACCGCTAGTGACCCTGTAGTAAATCAGGGTTTTTGAATTGAATATTCTAGAGGACGTGGCCTTACATGAGTATTAGTAAAGTTATACCAAAACAGTAAGTAAATTCTATGTATTTTACATTTAATTACTTCGAAAAATATTCGCTCTCCTAATTATTAATAATATTTAGAAAACATATTTAGACCGTTAATAAAAAACGTATTAACCAAAGAAAAACCAGTGACCAAAATAACCTACGGAGTTTTTTGTAAGACGTAATCTGAATCAGTATAAGGTTTTACTGTTCGTATATTTTGTGAAACAAAGAATATAATATCTTTAAAAGTGAAATCTGATTAATAGTCTTAAAATTCAGATATAGTAATATTATCATCCTCAATTATACGTTTTAACGTGTTTTCTTGACAGTATTTTATTTCGGGCAATCAAACACCTTAATTTGATATAATAAATTATTATTAAAAAACCCTTTATCTTCTTATTAGAAGTTATAAACTAGCTGCTTTCAAAAATGCCTGTGCAATTTGCTTATAACTCATAATTAAATTTAAAACAAAAGGATTATGATACATTATGACATAATTAAATCAAAATAAGTGCTTCATTACAGGGGCGAAAGTGAAGAACAACTTCCGAAAGCATATACCTATTTTACAAGTTAGTGTTAGGGATCCTTTATTAGAATTGGCTTAATAAAATGTTTGTTTAGTGTCACTTGAGATTGATCTAGTTGATTCATTAATTGTTTTGATTGAATAACGACTTAACTTGTTTATAAACCTAAGGCCGCGACAAGGGGTCGAAAGCCTATACTTGTCTTACAAGTTAAGTGTTAGGAGTATTTGATCAATGTAATTATGCCGCACATCGCTAGAAATATTTTTAAGACCCGTCTTAAAAAAACACTCTTCAAGCAAAAAATTCAAATACGACCAATGTAATTAGGTAGAGTGGTGTAATCACGTATCTCCTCACTTAATAATAACGTCAGGGTTTCCGACGAAACATGGTTTAAATAGCGGACACCGAACCGCGTGAATTGAGACTATCTCAAGTTGTAGAAGTCCTCGTTACTACTACTATTATAAGGCTGTAGATGGTCTCATCATTCTTGGTAAGTCCTTTATACCTCGAGCTGAGACGACGGTCTGAAGTGCCATCATCACCACCAGCATTCTGAGATAGGCGATTGATCAGAAGCAATCTCCGTAACCCTGTATTTATTAATACAAGTTTCGAACGTCGAGCACGTATTAATTACCCCTAACATTTTACGTGTGCGTGTGACTATTGTGAGTTAAACACTTTGTACTAATTTGTATGTTTATGGACTTATACTATTTTGTGTTTAATTACGGACTTGTATTGTTATTATTTTACTGTAAATTAGGACTTGTATTATTATTTTCACGAGATGTACATATCACTTTAAGTTAGGACTTATTTATTTATATCGGACTCGTTGACATAGACGCTTGTTGTATGACTGGGTCATGTTGCAGATTTTTTCACGTAACCTGGTGCATGAGCCTGTATGTTCACAGCGCCCCCAGGTCGCGTCATTTATTGTAAATATCACTTTCACGCTACATACTGTACTTAGACTTTGTATATTATATGTGACTGTTTTTGTATTGTGAATATCGAGCAATTAAACTCGTAATTTAATTCTGATTGCGTGTTACAAGCTAAGGTGGTGTTGTGCAACGTGTACCGTAACCGTGTATCAGTACCACGAAAGATAATTTTAAGCCCCATATTATAAAAGCACCTATATGAATATTCTAGAGGATACGGTTTTACATAAGCAGTTAACCCATTAACTGCCAATTTTTTTATTGTTGTATTTTGTTGTAATGAGATATTAGCGCATGATTAACATATAGTAAAGTATATTCGGAGGTGGTTTTTTTTGTTCATTGTCATCATTTTTTAAAACGTTTGTTTTTAGACTTTTGTTCAATTTTTTACGTTTAGAAGGATTTATTATTTCGCGTGGTGCACTTGAATTTGACGCTATGACTAAGTTATTACAATGAATTTCAATTCTGCCATATACATCCTCCAAATCATCCTCCTGTATCTTCCATACCAGAGACAATATCGACTTTATCAGGCGGCAATCAGTTATATCAATAGGATTCTGTTTATCTTCATGAAAATTTTCATTTATAATTTCCTACGCAAGGAAAA